>OU342745.1:41397527-41523781 GCA_910589775.1 Avena eriantha | reverse complement strand
TGTCACGCGGATCCTGCGCACCAACCGTTGATTCTATGCGATCCAACGATGATCGTTGCACACGTCGTGCCCTTCACAGTACATCGTGAGACATCACGGACATCTCCCTCGATGAGACTTCTACAAGAAGGAACACGAAGCCGTCCATTGAAAAAGTCGTCGAGCGGTCATGTCATGTTTAATCAAGTCTGAAAAGCCTACTGCTGCTAGTACTATGCCACAACACATGCATCATCGAGTGCACGGTCGTCGATGGACAGCTGCAATTTATTGCCACTTGATTTTAATAAGACATATCCCACTTTTTACGCAGCAGCTCTCAATCTCACTTCCAACTGGGCGCCACCGTAAGAAGCTTGCATGCGCTAGCCGGAGGCCGAAGAGCTGAGATCGACGAGACCTAACGTCTCTGCCTTCATCGAGTCCCTCGCAGCCATCAACACATCCCTCTACCTGATCTAGCATAACCCCACAAATCTCGTCGTACAGCCACCTACCTCCCCCTCTACATTTCCACTTTTAACTATCGCCAATTTTAGGGCCGTGTCAAACTTCGTACATAGAAATTGTGTATACGCCCTTTGCATGTGGCTCAATACAGAACTGCCATGCATGGCCCGGGAAAAAAACGTGATGTACCGTGCGTGTGTCGTGGTGCACGGTGCAGTAGACTGCGCGGCGCGTTGCACGGTGGTGCAACGAAACGTGCCTTGCTTCCATCCACCTTAACTATAGAGCCCCTCTCCACACACCCACTCTCACTCTCGCTCACTCTGCCCACGCAACCCTCTCCACTGTCCCACTAGCACCCGTAAACTCCCGAGAATACCCCGTCCGCACCGGTGATGTCGGAGGAGGATAAGGTGGCCATCGTCACCTCTAAGGCCGCCGGCGAGGAGGCCCCCGTCCCTGTCCAGGCCCCAGTCAAGCCATCAATGGCAGCCGCCGTTCCTATCTAGGCCCCCATCCCTGCTACCGACGGGGCCGCCGAAGAGGAACCCCCACCGGCGAGGAGGCCCCCGCCGGTCACAAGCATATCAAGCACTTCTTGGGCACGTACGATCCAAATAAGTACATAGCTCCGCTGAACCCCTACGACACCGGCATCGAGACCCATGGTCGGAGGTAACTAGGGTTTGCTCCCCTCCCCTAGTTCTCCTACCATTCCCATCGTTGGATGCTAGAACTTGGTTTATTAGGATTCTCTTGTTTGCATTTCGATTGCTCGGTCTTATTACATCATCTACTCCCCCATTTTCCTTTTCTTCCAATAGGTTTCCGGTAGCGACGTCTGCAGCGATGATGAGTCCATCCACACCAAGACTTGTCAGGTGATGATGAGGCTGCAGGCCGGCCAGTACGACGCCTTCTTCAGGGGCGGCTCCCGGCGCTGCCCCTTCTGCAAGGGGATCGCCTTGGGCTGGGTGAGTCTCGCCGGCACCGACTTCAACTCCTTACTGAAGCATGCAGAGGCCCCGTGCCTGGCATCCACGAAGGTGGCGAGCGTGAGACCGTGAACATCAACGCCTACATCGCTGAACACCGGGCTCTCGGAATTCATCTCCGAAACCTCCAGTGGGTGGCCATCAAAGAGGGTCGCATGCCTCCAATCAAGCCCAAGGCCCCCAAGATCAAGGGGCTGGGCAGCAAGAAGTGGAGGAAGCGCCGGAGGGAGGAGGCGGGGGCGCGGGCGCTTGAAGGATGTGCCTGCAGCTGCGGTGGCTGCTGCTACTAAGGAGCTTCTTTCTAGCTATATCCTATTTCTGGCCGAATGCATCGAACCTTGTTAAGCAACCTACTTTCTATTGCTATATCCTATTTAGATGCGCACAACTATATCTACATTTGTTTTGTTTTCTGAATGAATGTATTATGCCTGGTGTGATTTGCTGCTCTAGATTTGCTACCTGATCGGAGGAAAAAAGAGATCCAAAAGGGAACACATTATCAAAGTGAGAATCTTCTCTAGATTTGCTACCAATTTGGGCAAAATGAAACATATCGGTTTAGCGAGAGAGGAAAAGGGCACTCTTTCAAACTGCCAGTTAACGAGCTACCATCTTGACAAGTTACAAGACACATACATAAACATAACACAAAGAGGGTTAAATTTATTTTACTACTATCACTTGAGGCACTAGACATCTTGACAAGCTAACCGAGTTCCACAAAATAGAAACATAACACTGACAAGTAAAATTTAATTCACTTCTCATCAGACTATTTGAGGCGCTTGCCATCGTTCCTAGGCGACCAACTGCGACCATTCCAGGTACTCCACATCTCACGAAATGCTTTGTCCCACCTGGGATCTGACTTGGCTTCCCTATCTTCAGCGTCCTGCGACACAATTAGCGGTGCATCACAGGCCTGATTGTTGCTGCTAGAGGATGCTGCCTCTCTATTTGCTGCTTCAGCTGTAGCCTCTCTGTCAGCTGCTTATGCTTCAGCTGCAAGCTCTCTTTCAGCTGCTACTGCAGCCTCTCTGTTAGCTGCTTCAGATGCAGCCATTTTCTTTGCATATGCAGCTTCAAACTCAGTTATTCTGCATTTTCTACAAAGGGCTCCCCTAAGCTCGTCTTCCCTCTTGCAAATAGGGCAAAACACGAGGTAACGTAGAAAAAAATGGATCTTCTTGTACAGCTGGTAGGTCACGTAAGCATCTATGGCTACATACTTCAGGTTTATATCAGACCACGGCCACTCGTCCCATAAATCATGCATATCCGTAGGGAAATCTTCCTTCATTATGTCGTACGACTCATCGAGGATTCTAGTTGCGAGTGATGCTATTCCATCCTTCCTCGAGCCCCCTAGGATATTGACAAGACTCTGAATATCGATCCAATTGTGCACAGGAATTATAATTCCCTCTTGATAAAATTTCGAAAAATCAATTGTTTTGTCGACAGTGCAGAAAATAATTCCCTTTGCTACAAGGAACTGGCGCAGCGCTAGACAATTCCTGTTAGTCCTGAAAGTATGTAGTTTGTCATCACCAAAATTTGTAACTACAAATATTTTGTCAATGCAAGATCATCATCTAAATATAATTTTGAAAAGTTTAGTAAATGCAAGATCAAGACTCTCAACATTGTCTTGTCATAATTTATTTGGTCCTAGATAAAATCCAGTAGTTGCAAGATGAGCAAGTGGATAAAGAACAAGAGGAGAAAACCCTAAAATCGGTTAGCTACATAGGGCAGATCTACAAATGGGGAGAGGTGGTAGACGAGGACGTGTTTCCGCATGGCTAGTTGAACGACGGCGACTTCACTCCCTTCATATGGGTGCTCCGGGGTGTACTCGAGGTACAATCCCACATGCTTGTCCTCGTCTATCTTAAGCCAACCCTCGTACATCCTCAGGACACGCACCACTGTCTCATCCTCGTTGGTGTAGACAATGTCTATCTTCTTATTGTCATGGGTAGTGAAGCTTGTCTCTAGAGTGTGACGACCTTCCATGGCGGCAAGGAGAAGACAGATGACAGGAAGAAGAAGAGTGGTTTCTGCGAGGCACGGGAACGGTGGAACCGTCAATGCGCTTTTAAGGTAGTGGTTAACGACAGGGATGGAAGTCCAAGGAGAGACACGTGGTGGTGGCCGTTCCAGCTTGTGAGTAAACAAAAAATAATTATAACGCCGATACATGTGCCATGTTTTGTCACGTCAATACACTAGGCAGGGGGTGTTGTCCTATCCACTATGCCAACGCTGCAAGCCTACGTGACAGCCACCCCGCCTAAGCGACGGGAGCGTCATAATGGCGAGAACTGACAAGGGGACAACTTGATGGCTGTTAGACTGATTTTTTGTATTGAAACGTAAAGTTGAATTCATGCCAAAAAAGACCCTTTGAGTATTTGGCACATCAACTGTAGTCATCCCGGCTGATTTCAGGGAACTTGGGTACCGTGTTGCCTGGACACCCCAACTTTCGAGCCGCAAAATGATATTCTCCCTAGTGGCACGGCCAGGGGGACTCGCGCCACCACATGGTGTGGCCAGCCCCTAGCCCCTAGCCCCTAGTCTTCCGGTAAAATATCGACTTTGGCTTTTGTCTCGTCCAATTCCAAGAATATTCATTTTCTGGCTTTTCTGGAACCAAAAACAGAAGAAAACAGGCAACTCCCACTGTGGTATCTTGTTAATAGGTTAGTCCTAGAAAGTGAATAAAAATACTCCAAAGTGTGGACAAAACATAAGAAAGTAGATATAAACCAAGCATGGAACATCAAAAATGATAGATACGTTTACAACGTATGAACATCCCCAAGCTTAACTTCTGCTTGTCCTCGATTTGGTAAGTGATAAAAAGAAAGAATAATTTTTTAGGTGATATGCACCATCATAAACTTGATCAAAGTATTTGTAAAACATTGATAGCTGGGATCATCGTACTTCAACATAGCATGAAAGATAAAGTTCTAACAATAAGACATAGCAACTATGTTGTAACATGAAAGGCACAAACAAAAGATTCATGAATAACAATGCTTTGCAAGACATTTGTTTGTTTCACATAAGGAAAACATAGCATACTGGCATTCAACTTGTCCCTCATAATAATTCCATAGGACACCTTCAATGTTTATAAGGGTGACTAGATCCAAATAGTTTAAGAACAAGCAATATCAAAGTTATGCATCAATCAACAAGACTTGGGACAATTCACATTAAACTAAGAATGACCACTATGCTCTCTCAATAGGTGCATAAAGATAGAAGGTGGAGACTCAATATAAAAGTGGAAAGGCCTTCATAGAAGGAAGCAGGGATTCAAATCTCATAAAGAGCTTCCAAAAATTATGGTACTTGTTAGCTTTCAGCTCTCATTACCCCTATCATAAGCATCTTGAAGTGATTAAGGTCAAAGTGAACAAACTATGGAGTATATGCTTGAAAAAGTATAAGTTGGAAATCTCATGTCCCTTGAATAGAAGGGCCGCTCCTCATGCTACTCAAGTTTAGCTACCGATAAGTTCTTGTCATAGTAAGTACATGTGTATCATAGAGAACAGCCAACAGGGTACCCCTTGCCCGATGATACGAAAGAATCCCCATATCAAAATGACAAGTCAAGCAGACAACAAGCATCTCAGCAATCTTCTTATTTACCATGGGAAAATGGTGATTTCTCTCTCTTTCCTCTTTTCTCATCTTTTTTCCTTTTTCTCTTTTTCTCAATCTCTATCTCTTTTTATAAGAAGAATGCTTCATCGATTGCTCATTATGGTTACACTGTAGGTTTCCACCATGATTAGGCATCGATTAGACCAGTGGCCCAGGAGTTTCTCTAACACACATACATAACTCCATGGACTTACAAGCTCCCCTTTCATTTCACAACGATGACATCCATATACAAAAGAGCATGATACCAACTAGGTACAATGTACAAGTGCAATGTTGAAAGTGTTCCCCATGACAACATGGTTCTACTAATCCCAAACATATATGTGCAAGCATATACAACATATACGACACAATGGTTCAAGTTTATTAGGGGCAAGAAAAGTAAAGTGTGCCATCAAGTTTATTTGAGCTTTAATCACCAGTTTTCTCATAACAAGTTTAATTCGGAAGGTAGATAAAAACATGAATATACTTGGAATAACAAATGCTCATAGGTAGGTATGGTGGACTCTTTGGAATAACTTGGTTTTATTTGGAGTTGGATGCATGAGTGGAACTCATACTTGGTTATGGAGGCTAGCAAAAGACTAGGAGAGCAATAATGGCCATAATCATGCAAAGCGATAAACCATCATTAATTAAAGCATAAAGTGATATTACAAGTCGAAAACTGAAAGATCATAGAGGATATGGTGACTTGGGATAGTCTTAACATGGTGTGAGCATGCGCCAAGTCAACCCAAATAAAGCATCAAAGGAGAATACCACAATACTATGCTTTAATATGCTAAAACAATGCATGATTCTTTCAAGGCACGTCAAGCAATATCAATTGTATATAACATGTCATGCTACAACAAAAATCACTAAGCATAAATCCAAAACAATATTAAGCATGACATGACAAAGCATAGGCCAGAGTCAAAAACAAACTCCATTTTACCACTTAAGCATGAACTTTTCCTACTCTTTTCCAATCCAAACCAAACTTATTTGGAAACTAATGTATGAAAGAGGGGGTCCAACCAATTTATTCAAGCAAACTAAGAAAACCAAGCAAATGAAAACCAAAAGAAAAACAAAGACGCTCCAAGAACAACACAACTGTGCATGAAACAATAAAAATGAAGTGTTTGGAAGAAACCTCAGATTTTTATTGATGAAGAAGGGGATGCCTTGGGCATCCCCAAGCTTTGACTCTTGTACTTCTTGGATATTTCTTGGGGTGACACGGGTGGCATCCCCAAGCTTGAGCTTTAGTCCATTCTTCATCTCATTACATCATTCTTTCCTTACACCTGAAATTCTTCCTTCATACAAAACTTCACACAATCTTCATTAGCAACATTAGTGCACTCAAGGTAATTTTGGGTTCAGTTTCAACACAAGTAAAACTTCCATCAAAACACAATCTACTGTAGCACTTCACTCAAAAAGCTCAATTTCCCCAAAAAACCCAAAAAAGGAATCAATAAGAAGCAAATGCAAATAATGGCAGAAACCTGTCAAAACAGACCAGCAGGTAAAAACCAATTTTTTCGAAGACCTTCTGTTGCTCAAATCGAAAAGTATTAAACTAACGAAAGTTGGATAACAACCTGGGGCAGAAGCACAAAATATCAGAGCTCACACCGACGTACAGAGATTTTACACGAATTTTTACAGCGAAGCATAAAAATCTGTTTCGGGACAATAACTTTCCCAAGCATTACTTCTCTCTCATTAGAGGTTACTCTTGGCACAAAAAGAAAATAAAAAGGATAAGGAGAGGTTATTACTGAATCAATAACTTCCAAGACTCAACTAAAACTTTTTGGTTATCTCCCAATAAGTACTTTCTTTAACGTCTTTAAGTTAGGCATGACAGTTTGAGAAGATGCTCACATAAGAAATATGAATTGAAGTAAAAGAGAGCATGAAGAAGCAAATTCAAAGCACATTTAAGTCTAACCCAATTCCTATGCATAGGAATCTTGTAAAGAAACAAGTCATGAAAGCACAAAGCCACAAGCATAGTAAAGCAAAACAAGTGCAACTTCAAGACTTTCAACATAAAGAGGGGAAACTTAATATTATTGAGATGCATAAAACCATGTTTCCCTCTCTCATAGTAACTTTCAGTATCATCATGAATAAAATTAACAATATAACTATCACATAAAATATTCTTATCATGAGCCACATGCATAAAAGAATAATTACTCTCCCTATAAGCATAGTCATTCTTATTAATTGTAGTGGGAGGAAATTCAACAAAATAGCTATCATTATTTTTCTCATCACCATAATCATCAAATGTAGGAGGCATATTGTAGTCATAATTAATTTTCTCCTCAATAGTAGGTGGACTGAAAATATCATATTTTATCATTGTAATCATCATATATTGGAGGTTTGGTATCATCAAAGTAAATTTTCTCCTCCATGCTTGGGGGACTAAAAATATCATTTTCATAAAAACTAGCTACCCCAAGCTGAGACTTTTCCATAGCATTAGCAATAATGGTGTTCAAAGAATTCATACTAATAACATTTCTATTAGCATGGAAAAAAAGTTACATAGCTTTTTTAAGTTTCTCTTCAAAAACTTCATGTCCTAGCCCAAGATAAATACTATAAAGCTCTCTAATTTTGTTGTTGTTTTCCATTAAGCCTAACTAGTGAAAATAAAAACAAGAAACAAAAAGATATAATTGCAGAATCTAAAGGAAATAACTTCGAGCACTCACACACCAGCAACCACACTAGAAGGTAGCTTAGTAGCCAGAAGATGTGAGTACCTTTTACCTTACGTCCCTAGCAGCGGTGCCGGAAAATAGCTTGATGTCTACGCACTTCTATTCTTGTAGACAGTTGTTGGGCCTTCAAGTGCAGAGGTTTGTAGAAAAACAAAAAGTTTCCCCTAAGTGGATTACCCAAGGTTTATCGAACTCAGGGAGGAATTGGTCAAAGGTATCCCTCTCAAGCAACCCTGCAATCAAGATACAAGAAGTCTCTTGTTTCCCCAACACACCCAATAAACTTGTCAGGTGTATAGGTGCACTAGTTCGGCGAAGAGATAGTGAAATACAAGTGGTATGGATATAAGACAACGGTTCCAGAAAATAGCTTGATTGGAGGAAAAGACTAAAGGCAAATTGAAATAAAGATTGAAGCAAGCAAACATGTAATAGATCTAGTTGCAAACGGTGTTTCAATGCTTAGAAACAAGGCCTCGGGATCATACTTTCACTAGTGAACACTCTGATATAAATATCTTCTCTTCATGATACTACTTTGAACTACTCTCCGGTTGGACACTCTAATCCATGGTAGGGCTATAACAACACTCCTCAAAGTCCGCTTTCCCTATCTAGATAACCCCACACTGTCACCTTGAGCACTAGATGGTTCCAAAAACACCACAATTTCATAGAGACATCCAACTCCAAATATAACTCATAACAAGTATTTGTAATCTCTAGCCTAAGTACCACCACGGTGTGCAGACTGTCAACTTCACGCACGTGGGGAGAGCAAAGATTTATTAAAGCACTTGAGTAGCAAAGTAGATCTATTTGATTACAAAGCTCATGATCATAATATGATCACGCATAGAGAGAGATGAACACATAGCTACCGGTAGAACCCTTAGCCTTGAGAGAGAACTACTCCCTCCTCATCATGGGAATCAGCAACGACGATGGAAATGGTGGTGGAGATCGATGGAGATGGCTCCGATGGAACTTCTCCGTCCTGGCAGTGTGCCGGAACCGACACTTTCTATCCCCTGAATCTCCCCTTCGGTGGCGGCGGCGCTGTGGAACTTTTCGTGGCTGGAGGCTCGATTCCCTAGTGTTTTCTCATCGGGAGGCTTCTTATAGGCGAAGAGGCAAGGTCGGCGCAGCCAGGGGGACCCGCGCCACCACATGGTGTGGCCAGCCCCTGGCCCCTCTCCGTCTCGTCTTCTGGCTCCGTGAGTCTTCTGGTAAAATATCGACTTTGGCTTTTGTCCCGTCCAATTCTGAGAATATTCATTTTCTGGCTTTTCTGGAACCAAAAACAGGAGAAAACAGACAACTCACACTCTGGCATCTTGTTAATAGGTTAGCCTCAGAAAGTGTATAAAAATACTCCAAAGTATGGACAAAACATAAGAAAGTAGATATAAACCAAGCATGGAACATCAAAAATTATAGATACGTTTGCAACGCATCATCCATCATCCATTGGCATTGACGAGTTAACCCCTCATCAATTGGCGACGTCTGTGGTAACTGGGAGCTCTGATGTTGCATCTTCGATGGCCCATCACCCGTGATCTACAACTCCACTATAGCGGAGAACCATCACCTCTTTGGCACCTTTGACTTCACCGTCCACTCGTTGGCAACTCGCCCGGCCCTCGAGTCCATGGGAGACGAACCAACATGATGATCGGAAGCTTACGCTTCCAGGTCAGAAAGATCGGCACGCTTTGCTTCCCCGATCACTCGCCAACGCCTTCGATCGCGCCTGCCTCTTGGTTCCCACCACCGATCGGCACCCTGAGTGAGCTCGACGCTTTAGCATCAACCTACGAGATGGACTACAACAATAGTTGTGATTCTGATCCATGTGATCTGTTGTTGGAGGACGGCATCTACGACTCTAGATCAAAAAGCTGCGGGAGCAGCAACTTTTTCAACTACTACATGTGCGCCATCATCACCAGTGTTGGTGGAGGCACTCAAGGAAACACTGGCAATAGAGGGCCAATAACCGGAGCCCCCACCAACGGCCCTGCCAATGGATCTCACACCAATGGCCCCGCCAACGGTGAACCTCCCAACCCTCCTAGCCCCGACACCCAGGGTGTGAACACCAACAATGGGTCCGGTCGCCAGCAGATCCACCTCTTGGATGCAGGATGGGCGCGAGTCAGGGAAGCCCTACAGGACAACCCCCTCCTAGAAGACGCATCTCCTGACATGCTGATGAGATACCATTGGGTGCTCATAAAGGAATTGAACCACCAACAAGCGGTGAACGCCGAACTCACAGCACGTAAGAAGGCAGCCGACGAGTCAAGCGCTCGACGAGCAGCACTCTCCTCCATCAGTGGGTCCTCCTCGAAGGGCAACGACATACGAGCCGCCAAAATACGCTCCCGGCTCGACCACCTCAACAACAAAGATCGAGAAGAAGCCACCAAGGCCCTCGACTTCTCATTCATGTTGGTGGATTCTCGTTGTCACATGATCCCCAAAACACCGCAAGCTACAGTGATAGCAGCTACCACGTACCTGCTGACAAATCAACCACCAACTGGAGTTCCATGGTTTGCTATGCACTGATCCGTCATCGCCTGACTTGGACTGGTAGAGGATGTGGTCGCGAGAGATCCAACACTAGAGCCGAAGAAATCAAAGGACTCATTCTTGAGGAATCGCTCGCCATCCTCCAGCTAGGAGGAACATGACCTGTCGCGGCGACGCCGCAGCCCACGGGGAAGAAGCCACAACTAAGACAACATGACAAAATCAGGAAGCACAAAGTTGACAAGTTGCATGCCAAACGCGTCTACTCAACAGAGTTAGAATATGAAGAAATAGAGCTCTGTGGCGTCAGCTACTTCAGTAGAGCCTGATGCATGTCGTTTATTGCATCAAAATCATTATTATTTTTGCAAAACTGTTATATTTATTGGTACTAACCTACTAATAGTTTTAAAAGTACACAAGTTCTTGTTTTACATTTTGTTATGTGGGAAATAGACAAATATGAAAGGAAACCGCTTATTATGGTGAAATTTGGAGTTTCCTGAAATCTGTCCCTGCAGAATAATTTTTGAAGATTGCCATGATAGACCCTGAAGATGGCATCAAATGGAAATAGTCAAAAAATGAAAGTTGTGGGGAATTTTATGCCGAACTATTTAGATATAAATTTCGCCCCAGTCAGACTACGGATGCAGTTTTTATAGCCATATTACTGCAAATGACATAGGCAGTTCCGGAACATCGAAAATATGTGATGTGATTGACTCAAACTCATTTCATCTTTGAAAATTTCGGACCAACCACGACTTTATGGACTCATTAAGGCCATAGGAGAGTGGAAGGTTCTAGAGGTGCCCAATAGCCCCTGGATCAAAGAGGCATCCATCCCATGGCTCGGATTGCATCTCCAACTCTATATATTGAGGGGAAACCCTACTTTTTTAGGCATCCACCCATAGCCAAATCCACCTCCTTGGCACCCCCGAGGAGGGGGAGAAGCTCCTCCATACCATCACCATGTCCAAGAAAGAAGACGGGGCAAGGGGCCTCCATGCCCTAGGGCCAGCGCCGCCCTAGGGAGCCGCCGAGGCACCGCCTCTCCTCCACGCTGGGGCACCGCCTCTCCACCATGGCATGGTCTCCTCTCCCCCTTGGGGAGGATTATTTCCATCACCATCTACTACAAGATCCCATCATCTCCCACTGTAATCTCTTGGCAAACATGATGTATTATGCAATATTTTTTCCATGATCTATTGTATGACTTTGTTGATGTTTGAGTAGTGAATTGATATGACAATTGTGATCTAGTTTGTTTTGGTTGCATACACGTACATGTTATCTTCTATGATGATCTTGATGCACTAACATATGAGTGCACACATATGTTGGGGAATGCACAAGGTTGTCACCGTTGCATGTTGATAGGATGAGGGATAGAGGGAATTTGATAGAAGCCGAATCCCAAGTCTTAGAAATAAATGTAGTATTAATTCATGGTTCATCAACGGGGATATTATCATGGGGACCTTAGATCTAAATGCGGTGGTTGGACTTTATGTCTTAATGTTCCTTTGTTTGTTCTTAATTGGTCTTGGAATCAATCACTAGTGATGTATTTGCTCGTATCTATGGATACACCTAGTTATGGCTCCTCCTAGAAGAAACAATAAAAAAACTATATATGTGCATCACTAATTGTGACAACCAAATGAATGAAATATCAATTTTACTAAATATTTGATCCCACAGATTATCCACATCCACTCCACTAGCTCCACTTCTATTTGCATTGTTTTACTTATAGTATTTATTTCAACTACTTTGTTGTTTTCTAGTTAATACCAAAAACAACCACAAACACACACACTTTAGATCCGAGCTTTGCATAGAAGGCCATATAAGTGGGTTATATGGCTTTAGAGAATAGATACTTTACCTTCATCTCCTCATGGGTTCGACACTCAAATACTTATTGAATTTTACTATGGTGATCCCCTATACTTAGGGGTTATCAGAGCCATCCGGCAAACTTGGATGTCGAAAGGCTTCAAACTTCCTTCGGATAACCTGAAGTTCGACGGCCTCCAGAAGCCAAAAATTTGGATGGATGACTATATCTACTCAGTCAATTTGTATGGTGGGAGCAAGAACACAGCCATGCAGTGCCTCCAGCTATAGCTGCAGGGCGCTGCCTGAGCCTGGCTCAATAATCTACCTCGTGGTTCGATCCGCAGCTAGGAGGATCTGGTCTACAGTTTTGTCCACAACTACAAGGGAACCTACAAGTGTCCTGTCAGGATGGAAAAACTCCGTGCTTGCTACCAAAATCCCAAGGAGTCCCTTTGTTCCTACATCTAGTGGTGGTCTATCATCAAGAAATCAGTCAAGGGTATCTCTGAGGAGCCCACAATCGACGCGTACAACGATGGCACGCACCGTCAAGAGCTCAGAGAGGAGTTGTGGCGCACCAAGCCCAATGAAGGGAATATGCCCGAGAGGCAATAATAAAGTGGTTATGATCTTATTCTATGTATATGATAGATGTTTATTTTGCATGCTATAATTGTATTAATTGGAAACATTAATACATGTGTGTTAATAAATAAAAAAATAGTTCTTAGTTATGCCTCTCATATAAACTAGCTCGTTGATTAACAAGATGATCAAGGTTTTCTGATCATGGACATTGGATGTTGTTAATAACAAGGTCACAACATTGGTGGAATGATGTGATGAACATTCATCCAAAGTATAGCAATACGATCAAAGTCATTGTGTTTAAATTTCTATAACATCATATGAAGTAATTATAGTCCTTAGCATGAGATCATGTCAATCACTAACACTAGAAGAGTAACTTGATAACATCAAACGTCACACCATTACATGGTGATAATAAAGGTGGGTTCAGATACTCTGAAGGTGTTATGTAGAGGCTCATGGATCAAGAGTGGGATTTTTCTGTCCTGATGACGAATAGATATACTCTGGGCCTTCTC
Source organism: Avena eriantha (assembly GCA_910589775.1). Lineage (NCBI taxonomy): Eukaryota > Viridiplantae > Streptophyta > Magnoliopsida > Poales > Poaceae > Avena > Avena eriantha. The sequence goes on along the minus strand of OU342745.1, from coordinate 41,510,401 downwards.
GTGATATCACATTAAGATAGCTTGCAAGCAAGTGATGTGATCACTAGAATGTTATATCACGGGAACAAGAAAAGTGTGCATGTCAGTAACGAGATCAAACTAGGAATGTAGATACCGATGATCGAATCTCGGAGATGTAATATATCACGAGACAAAGGGATTTAGTTACGATGTTAAAGGTTCACACGATCACTAGAGTCATCATTGAATGTGTGGGAGTCAGTATGGATCTGCAGGTCCCGCTGCTGATTATTGATCAGAGAGGGGTCTTGATCATGTCTACATTATTTGTGAACCATAGGGTGACATAGTTAAGGGATACCGACACCATTTGGAGCAAATAAGATACCAGAGAAAGATTATGAAAGCGCTGGAATTGTTTCGATGGATAGTGGAATTGTTTCGGGCGAAATTGCTGAAATTGGTTCTGCATGTGATATCGAAATGTTGCAAGGGATTTTATATGAATGTTTGTTAATTAAAGTAATTAACAAAATTCTGAATAAAATAAATAAAAGTGTTTTATTTAAAGAGAAAAAATCATTTAATTTAATGGACATTAAATGCAAGTGAGTGGAGTTGAAATTTTTGTGAGTGGGCTTAGTGGAAGCTCCACCCACATGAATGAGGGAGAGGTGGGGGCACCCACCATGGCCGGTCATCCATGGCCATGGGGCTGCGCCCCAACCCCTATAAAAGGCGCCCCTTGGCTCCTCTCCTCTTGCACCACCTCCTCACAAAGGTGTAGGGGTTTCGCGTATGAATACAATAATTTTTACCCTACACCCCTGAACCCCTGATGCTGCCAGGACCTATCTATTAGTAATACAGTAACGGGAGGGGCTTTTCGCGAACTTACCCTTGAAGACCAAAAAGCGTTGTCAAAGCTCAGGAGAGCGTGGTTGATGTAGACGAGCCGAAGTCAACATCAAGGTCGTGATGAAATCCTTGCGCTCCTGTGGCTCCAATGACTTGAATGCCTCAAGTGTGACACCTCGCGGGGAGTTACACACGTCTAGTGCCTGACGACGACTCCCGCTTCCCTGATATAGCAGCAGTTGCGGAAGTAGAGCTCCTAGATCCGAATCCCGCAGCGCGACGGTGCTCTATGGTGAAGATGTCTCTCGTTCACGCAGTCCGAACTTGGGACCACGGTCGCGCGAGTGAGAGAATATCAATTGGAGGTCTTCCCAAAAGTGAGAAGACCTTTATTGAATATTGTGTGTATTTATCTGGCCAAATACCCCCACTATATATAGGGGGAGGGGAAGTACTACCTCCCTCAAAGTCCCGGGTGGGACTAAAGGAGAGGGAGAGGGGGGGGGCAGCCGTCGGCCGGCCCTAGTAGGCCCCGCGCGGGGGGCATGGCCTAGCCGGCCACCCCTTGCCCCATCTACTCTCTTGCCTTTCCCTAATGGGCCCTCTTCCCTCCGGAATTAGCCCACTAAGCCTTTTGACCTTTAAATTAATTTTCTCTTTTATTAAATAATTATGAATAAATGATTAAATACATATTTAACATTCATTCATATATTATTCAATCTCCGTGGCTATGGAACACCTTCCACCTCCACTCAGGACATCCTATGGACTTACCGAAACCCTTCCGGTTTTCTCTCTACTATTCTTATGTGATTCATCCGATCTTATAAACACCCTCTAAGCATCATCAAACCCTTAAGCATGATACCCTACAGTTCGGGAACACTCTAGACATGGCCGGGACACTCCCGGACCAATGATCGATAGAGGGACCTGGATGGCCATGTGACCCCTGTGCGTTCCACGAAGATCTTTCGTCGTTTGAACTGGGACAATCATGTCTGATTCCCTTTGTCTCTCGATACTTGCGTTGCCCGAGATCTAATCAATGACTTCACCATGTCATGTTCAATCTCGTTACCGAACAATGGTACTTGACTCGTTTCGACAGTGATATCCCTGTGATCAAATCACACGCTGACAACTATTGGATATAACTTCTCCGAGTGGGCCCTTAAGCATCTTTTCATCATGTGGATAGACAAATCCTGCTCTTGACCGCCTCTACGGTTTCCTTCGAGTACCTGAACACACCTTTATAACCACTGTATTACCAAGTGGCGCTTGATGTTATCTAAGAAGTCTCGGGAGATAGTGATTGATATAGCCTCACAGTCTAAGGAATAGTCTACGAGGATCCATTTCTAATCATCATAACTTGAACTTCGTGACATGATCGGGTCATGATGTTTAGGTTGGGTATTGGTTCATCATCTCATTCTCAGAATGAGTTGACTCCATGTCCAACTAGCATAAATGCCACATGATCAGGAAACTTGATCATCTGTTGACCAATGAACTAGTGAATAGAGTTTCACTGGGAACCCATGGTTGTTTATATATCACAGGTGTATTGATATTTCCACTCAATACAGTTATAACATGGTATAAAACTTAATCACAAACTTTATGAAATATGATAATAGTCCTTATTACTATTTGTCTCTAGGGCATATTTCCAATAGTCTCCCACTTGCACTAGGTACCCTGAACATGCTTGCTCATTGAAGAGGTTGAGTCTTGGGTCTATACTTTACAGCCCCAAATCCTTTGCAACTTACTAATGTCACCTTGATTAACATTAATACTTTATCATCACATGATAACGTCTGTGTGTATGCATCGTTGCTATGGCAGCAGAACGAGGCCTGATTTCAGGAGGCTACAGTGACTTTAGATCAACCTTGAGGGCTTTCTCATGGGCACTATACCCTGGGACACATCATTCTACGTTAAAAGCAAACTAGCCCCGCCATAACATTATACAACACTTTAGATGGTACCCTTATCTATTTTTATAATATATCCATCGAAACTCTAGTACACTCTGTGCAATTTTCGATGTTTTTGTTCACCTCGCTTCCTACTTGACTTTAGTCAGTATTACGGGAGTTTCCAACATATTCCCTTATAACATAACCCTTTATGCTTTAAGATATGTCATCCTTTATGGATTTGGAAAAACATGTCTACAGTTCTCTATTAGACACTATGGACAAACCTAGCTCAACGTTCTGTGATTCAAACTTAATCACTTTTCAAATGTTCCTTATTGGATCATATATTATGGTAAGTTATCATCATGGTTTTCTAAGATAGAACCTATGTCTCAACATACTGGATGATGATCATCCTTTTCATTCTTTCAACCATTCATGTTAAACTTAATACTATTCCTAACTTGAGTTATTAAGGACAAATTAACTTCTATTCTGAAACCCTTTTCAGAATCCCTTAAGGAATATTACATAATATCATAATACACTTATTATTAACTTCTACACCTTATAAATCATTATTTATTGGTACTTGCGCTTTTATTCTTAACACACTTAAGAATCACTCTATAAGCTCCCACTCAAAATATGTTCCTAACATATTTGGGTATGAGTCACTACTCTTAATCAAACTATGTTCCTACATATTTGAATTTGAGACTTATATTGCTCCCACTCAAAAATATGTCATACACATATTGTTTTAGGAAGACTTTCATAGCTCCCACTCAATTTCATGCAAATTGCATATCCACTCATTATTTTGAACAACTTCAAAATCCTTTGATCAATATCAAACTTGGAGATTTACTATGAGATACTAATACATTTACTAGTTTTAAATACACTATACATTTAGCACACTTGAATCAAATTCATTTGAATTCGTCCAATACTTTACAAATTGTTCTTTTGTCATTCACCCCTTTTTCCACTATGGCTTTGCAGTCATTTGGGAAAATTCAAGTAACCCTTTTTACTTGTGAGATTCAACAACGAATTGCTTTCTAATCTCAAGGGAATTCTGCTTCTAGGATTTCTCATAATTCTAGTTTACCATTATTTCCTTAGTAGTTCGTATGTATGTCATATTCTGGTAATCATAACAAATGATTCACAAATGTCTCCGTACAAGATATGGGTTATATTTTGAATCCTACTAAATGTAGTGAAAACACCAGTGGGAAAACACAATGATCATTATCATTGATTCTTTCCTTCTGTGAAGAGAATCGTTCAGGAACATTGTCCATTGCGCTTATCAACACTCTGATGCAGGGATTTGAATCCTCATCGTGTTTTTCACTATCTTCCATTTGCTCCATAATTGAGAAATATCACTAAAAGTGAACTTTCTCAAGAATGCACCAAAATCCAAGCAATATTAGTTTTGCTTCTCTTTTGTTTTAAGCTATGGATTTCGTATTCAAAGTTCCCAATGAATAATCTACAAGGACTTATTCCCTATTGTTTTGGTTATATCAAATGACCCCAAAATTTTTACGAAAATCCATACTAGATATGGAGCCACTTTCACGAATTCAAATGGTTCACTATATATTCTAATTGAGGGCTAACTATTTCTAACTAATGGTCTCTACATCTACACTACAATGATTTGTTTGGCGCCATCTATTCATACATTTTGATATCTAATATCACATTGTGATGCTTTGCATTTTGACATTTCAAAACACTTTGTATTCCACAATTTCTTTTATGCCAATCTTATAAAGTTGAATTTCATTACTATTGATCAAATCATAGTAATTAGATTCTCTTTTATATTTATACCCTTTGTTGATGAAACACTTTGATCATATCAAATAGTTTCATACTCACGTTCCTCTGGTAAACTTCTTTACACATTTAAACAATCATATGATAATTACCATTTTGTTAAAACATAATGCATCGAATATGTATTTACTTTTAACAATTCATTAAAACACTTTGTATTCAAGTAATACATGTTTTTTAAATTATTCTGCCGAACTTAGGCATGATTCATATGTGATAAGAAATCGAATGACTTTCACATATTATCGATAACTTTGAATTTAAACAATGGTTTTATTCATTAATGAATATATCATTAAGTTGGGTATTTTAAGGCATTTCAATATCTTACAAATGTTCATGCATTATCAATTAGTTTCATAACAAGGACAATTCACACATAATCAAACAATATATGAACATAAATAGAAATCATTCATAAAAGTGGAAAACTGTTTGTTACAAGCTCATATGAATAACCGTCTCACAAAATGTGAGACACACTAAAGAATTCACAATCTTTTGATTACTATAATCATCCTAAAACATAAACTAAGTGATAAATGTTGAGGGAGAGTGTCGTTGGCCATCATCATCATGCTCGCGATCAACATTCAATGTCACCTCCTTTCCAGCAAGCACCTCTATGTAGAAGGACCTGTTTTCACCAAAACAGAACAAGTATCAAATATACTTAACACTGCAAATGTGTTTGCAAGATTGTAACATTTATAAAATTGTATATCAAATATATACCTTTGTCATCGATGACCTCACCGGTGATTGGTTCAACCTTTCGTTCCTGAAACGTAATATGAACTCTTGGAAATCCAATGTTTCCGTATCACCACTCATGATGCTACTCCGGACATGTCCTTTGTAGCTGAGAGGCAACGATAAAAGTAGCACGCCTATCGCAAATGGATCATCCATCCAATAGTCCACGAAGTGAACTAGTCTGATGTGTGCATCAAGCATGCGCACCAGTGAGCCTTTAGACATGTGTGCTCCTCCATCTGTGTGGAAAGGAACTCTCCAAGCAGCTAGTGCTTCCACATGCGCACATGGCTTATGAACTCTGGTCTCAGCTGATCCACCACCGAATATGGATCAAGATCACCCATGAGCGGATGGAGTTCATCCACCATCCCGTAACGCATTATAATGTGAATGTAGTTGGATATCTCTTGATGATAGTAGCGGTCTGCTAGCTCTCACGGGGTCTCATAGTGGTCTAGCTCAGTAAAATCCATTGTGCGGTGTATGTAGTCTACCACATGATTCCTAGTAAGGAGATCATTCAGGCGCACAAGCCAACTAGGGAAGTTGGATCCATCAAGTCTAAGTTTCTCACCCATTACCCATTCCTTAATGACAAAGTAAGCTTCACAGTGAGCCATCTCTACATTTATAATTGCAAAAGGAATTTATACTAAGTTTATAATTAAATGAGTTAATAATAACTCCACTTAGAAACACCTATCCCATGAAGGGTTCCTAGTGATAACACGACCCCTTTTCCCCACATCTCCCCCGATCGTCACGACCATCATTGTGGGTTCAAGGGTGGACGCTAAACGTTCGCGGCCACCATTCATGCGACTCGTGCTCGACCTTTCGACCATCCGCGTTCCGAGGCCATGTCTATATATGCTAGGCTCGCCAACTCAACCTTAGTGTATTCGCTGTCCAACATGGCTTACACCCACTGTATGCGAACGTAGATATGTTAAACACCCACTAACCGTGGGTCGCCTCATATGGAAGAACTTTCTTGGTGGTGCACACTAAGGGGGAACACAATCATTGGTAATTTTAACAGGGATCATCTTATTAGGCTACCGTCGAGTATCTAATACTAGCACACAATAAGATATACAACCAATAACATTGAATGTAAATGTGATGTGATATGGTCCTTCATGTCGTGATCTCCATCCGTCGTCACCGGATTCTGACGCCAGGGTTCCGACGCCGTAGACACCAGGGTACCGGTGTATTTCAGGCGTGGTAGTCCGTCACCTCCGTGACTATCTACTACTACGTAACATAAGATAATCACTTTACCTTTGCCACAACCATATCACAAAGCAACACCCCCTGCAAAACAAAGTTAGACGCCTCTACTTCATCTTTGCATGTTTTACGTGGCTGAATGGGCTTTCGTACAAGAACCGTTCTTACCTACGAACTTTCGGCACAACGCTGATCAAATAGTTGTCTCTACTACACCCCTTTCGAGGCCCTTCATTGCAAATGGCATACCAACTAATGCGAGAGAGACAGACACCCCCTAAGCCACTTTATACGGTACAAGCCGTATGTCGAGCGTGGAACAGTCTCGCGAATGAACGCATAAACTCGGTTGGGGGCCACTTCATCAAGCATTACTGCGGTATACACAAGTACACGTGGGAGATTAACAACTAAAAGATCAACGCTCACATGCTACATCTCGTCTGTTCTACCCGTACTAGCATTACTACGCATAGATCTAGCTCTGATACCACTGTAGGGGTTCCGCATATGAAAACAATAATTTGTACCCTACGCCCCTGAACCCCTGACGCTGCCAGGACCTATCTATTAGTAATACAGTAACGGGAGGGGCTTTTCGCGAACTTACCCTTGAAGATCGAAAAGCGTTGTCAACACTCACGAGAGCGTGGTTGATGTTTACAAGCCGAAGCCGACCTCAAGGTCATGATGAAGTCCTTGCGCTCCTATGGATCCAACTACTTGAGTGCCACAAGTGTGACACCTGATGGCTCAATACACGGCGCCCAGAAAAGTGCTTGGTGTGTGGTGTTGATGTAGAGCTCGTTGGGAACCCCAAGAGGAAGGTATGATGAGCAAAGCAGCAAGTTTTCCTCAGTTATGAAACCAAGGTTTAATCGAACCAGTAGGAGCAAGGAAACACCTCAAAGGTGTTACTAGCTGAGCTTTGGCAGGGCGCACTACCGGTGCTAGTAGCAACGTGGAGACCTGCACAACACAACCACAGAACTTTGTCCCCAACTTGCGATGATGTTGTCAATCTCACCGTGTTTTGCGGAAAACAAAGGATTAAACATATCGAATGGAAATAAGTAAAAGTTTGCAGAAAGTAAACACAAAGCAGAAAAAGATTGTAGATTGTATGTAAAGTAAAGGACCGGGATCCATAGTTCACTAGAGGTGGCTCTCCTTAGATAGATAACATGCTGGGTGAACAAATTACAGCGGGGCAATTGACAAACACCGAGAAAGCAATACATGCATATACTAATCATCTTGACTCCTTTGAGACTTGATTGGGCATTACAACATAATACATAGACCGCCATCCAACTGCATCTATGACTAATAATCCACCTTCAGGTTATCATCCGAACCCCCTCCAGTATTAAGTTGCAAGCAATAGATTATTGCTTTATGAACTGCGTGTAAAGTAAACAATACGATTGCTCTATGAACAAAAGATTGTTGTTTTCTCCCTAGTAGCAACACCACATCTAGTACCTTAGAGATTTCTGTCACTTCCCCAGATTACCAGAGGCATGAACCCACTATCGAGCATAAATACTAACTCTTGGAGTTGCTAGCATCTACTTGGCCAAGATAGCTACTAACAACGAAAAGCATGCAAGATCTCAAATAACAAAGACATGATAGAATCAATAATCAATCTGAAATAGCATCTCAATATCCATCGGATCCCCGCAAACACAATATGTATGAATTACAAATAGATGATCTTGATCATGAACGGAGCTCACAAGATCTAAACATGAAAGCACAAAGGAGGAGAAACCATCCATCTAGCTACTACATGGATCCGTAGTCCAAGGATGAACTACTCACGCATCACACCGGAGGCTTGCATGGTGATGAAGAAGACCTCCAGGGTGAATTCCCCTCTTCGGTAGGGTGCCGAGAAGAGCTTCAGATCCCCCTGATCTAGGGACAGAGACGACGGCGGCTACAGACTCTTTTGTGGATTTTTTATCGGGTACTTAGGGTTTTCATCCCGAAGGCAACTTATAGGCGGAAGGAGAGGCCGAGGGGGTGCTGGGGTCGGCCAGACCACCCCCTGGCGCGGGCCAGGCCTAGCCGCACGGCCAGGTGGTGTGTCCGGGCCCCATCCCTTCTCCGTCTCATATTCTAGCACTTGATCCCTTCCAGAAAAATAGGCACTTTGGCTTTTGTCCCGTCCAATTCCGAGAATATTCATTTTCTGACTTTTCTGGAACCAAATACAACAGAAAACAGGCAGCTGGCACTGTGGCTCTTGTTAATAGGTTAGTCCAAGAAATCATAATAAAAGTACTCCAAACTTGGAACAAAACATAAGAAAGTGGATAAAACCAAGCATGGAACATCAAAAATTAATGATACATTTGCAATGTATCAACATCCCCAAGCTTAACTCCTGCTCGTCCTCGAGTAGGTAAGTGATAAAAAGAAATAATTTTTGAGGTGACATTCACCATCAAGGACTTGATCAAAGTATTTGCAAAACATTCAAGGTTGGGATCATAGTACTTCAATCATAACATGAAAAACAAAGTTCTAGAAATAAGCAAAGAAACTATGATGCAACATGAAAAGGCACAAACAAAAGATTCATGAATAACATGCTTTGCAAGACGTTTGTTTGTTTCACATAAAGAAAACATAGCATAAAAGTATTCAGTGTCCCTCAACAAAGTAGCAAATATAAATGCATAGGACACCTTCAAAGTTCATAAGAGTGGCTAGATACAATAGTTTCAAACAAGCAATAACAAGTTATGCATCAATCAACTAGTCTTGGGACAATGCACATAGAACTAAGAATGGCCACTATGCTCTCAAAGTAGGTGCATAAAGATAGAAGGTGGAGACTCAATATAATGGTGGAAGAAAGGCCTTTTGTAAAAGGAAGTAGGGATTCAAGTCTCATAAAGAGCTTCCAAAAATTATGGTACTTATAGCTTTCAGCTCTCATTGGCCCTATCATAAGCATCTTGAAGGTGATTAAGGTTAAAGTGACACAACTAAGAGGATATGCTTGACAAGTTATAAACCAAAATCTCATGCCCCTTACTTACGAAGACCGATCCTCATGCTACTCAACTTTAGTCACGAGTAAGCTCTTGTCACTGTAAGTATATGTGTATCATTAAGAACCGCCAACGGAGTACCCCTTGCACATGATACGGGAGCTTTCCCATAATCAAAATGACAAGGCAAGCAGACAATGAGCATCTCAGCGATCTTTTTATTTGCTATTTGCATAGGTTTTTATTGAGGATGCTTCATAGAGTGCTCGTTATGGTGATGCTGCAAGTTTCCACCATGATTAGGAATGGCTTAGGCTAGCGGCCCAGGCGTTTCTCTAACACACATACAAACTCCATGATCTTACAAGTTCCACATTTATTTCACACCGCCAGGATCCGTGCAGTACGAACTTGTGACCATGATCACGAGAGAGAGAATATCAATTAGAGGTCTTCCCAAAAGTGAGAAGACCTTTATTGAATATTGTGTGTATTTATCTGGCCAAATACCCCCACTATATATAGGGGGAGGGGAAGTACTACCTCCTTCAAAGTCCCGGGGTGGGACTAAATGAGAGGGAGAGGGGGGGGGGGGGGGCAGCCGTTGGCCGGCCCTAGTGGGCCCCGCGCAGGGGCTTGGACCAGCCGGCCACCCCCTTGCCCTTCTCCTCTCTTGCCTTTCCCTAATGGGCCCTCTTCCCTCCGGAATTGGCCCATTAAGCCTTTTGACCTTTAAATTGATTTTCTCTTTTATTAAATAATTATGAATAAATGATTAAATCAATATTTAACATTCATTCGTATATTATTCTATCTTCGTGGATATGGAACACCTTCCACCTCTACTCCGAACATCCTATGGACTTATCGAAACCCTTCCGGTTTTCTCTCTACTATTCTTCGACGATTCATCCGATCCTATAAACACTCTCTAAGCATCATCAAACCCTTAAGCGTGATACCCTATGGTTCGAGAACACTCTAGACATGGTCGGGACACTCTCAGACCAATGATCGATAGAGGGACCTGGATGGCCATGTGACCCCTGTGCGTTCCACGAAGATCTTTCATCGTTTGAACCGGGACAGTCATGTCTTATTCCCTTTGTCTCTCGATACTTGCATTGCCCGAGATCTGATCAATGACATCACCATGTCATGTTCAATCTTGTTACCGAATAATTCTACTTGACTCGTTCCGACAAGTGATATCCCTATGATCAAATCACACGCTGTGTAGCTATTGGTTATAACTTCTCCGAGTGGGCCCTTAAGTATCTTTCCGTCATGTGGACGGACAAATCCCGCTCTTGACATATATTGCCTCTACGGTTTCCTCCGAGTACCTGAACACACCTTTATAAACACTTTATTACCAAGTGGTTCTTGATGCTATCTAAGCACTCTCGGGAGACAGTGATTGATATAGCCTCACGGTCTAAGGAATAGTCTACGAGGATCCATTTCTAATCATCATAACTTGAACTTCGTGACATGATCGGGTCATGATGTTTAGGTTGGGTATTGGTTCATCATCTCATTCCCAGAATGAGTTAACTCCATTTATAACTGGCATAAATTCCACATGATCAGGAAACTTGATCATCTGTTGACCAATGAACCAGTGACTAGAGTTTCACTGGGAACCCCTGGTTGTTTATATATCACACGTGTATTGATGTTTCCACTCAATATAGTTATAGAATGATATAAAACTTAATCATAAACTTTATGAAATATGATAATAGTCCTTATTACTATTTGTCTCTAGGGCATATTTCCAACAGAAGGTTCTCTTCCCCCTCTGGCAATTCCCCATGGCCGCGGATTAGCGAGATACATGTTCTCGGTGGCTTTTTCTGGAAGGATTTGCTGTTTCCGCTGCTTTGCTAGAGCGAGGACTCGGAGGTTGTCGGGGTACCAGATGTGTGTGCGATCACGGATGCACCACTGCTTTGCGGTGCTGGACCTACTGGACTTGCTGGATTTCATCACGATCTTGAAATCGGCATGTGTACGACTACATCATCCATGAGTACAACCACGTGACATTTTGTTGCTCTTCAAGGGTATGTTCTCTATGGATGTATATCCACCCATTGATTGTATCTAGGTAGATAGATCTTCATGCTTAGTAGTTCACATCGTAGGAATTTTTTTGTTTTCTATGAACCCAATAATGGTATCAGAGCCTGATCTATGTGTAGATGCTTTGCATGGGTAGAACACATAAGATTATGTGGGATATGATGATCATGTTATTGCATCTTATATGTATTTTGGATATTGGTGGCATACTGTGATAAAGCGGCCCAGACTAACTTTACATGTCCTCGCACATGAGACATGTTCCACGCTTGACATGCAACTAGTTTTGCATAAGTGTCTAGCGGGTGTCTGTCTCTCCTACTATAGTCAATATCTGATTTACAATGAGTTGCTAATAATTTGGTTATCATCATTGCAGTTACATGTTCATAGGTAAGATCGGTTCTATCTTCGAAAGCCCTAAGCCACGTAAAACTTAGAATTGATAAATTAGAAGCGTCTAGTTTAGACTTGTTGCACTAGTGTCATAATATGGTAATGTTATAATTTGAAGTATGGTTGATACTCTTGCAAATTATGGCATACCTAACGTGTAAGTTCCATAGACCTTGGCCTTACACATAAAGGAATGATAAATATCATACCATGATGCACATGATAGTGATCAAGTGCAAGCACCATATCATTTCACTTTATGCATATGATGTTTGTTTACATCTTATATTGCTTGTATGGCACTTTGGTAGCATTACAAGATGATCCCTCATTTAGATATCAAGATAAAATGTGTTCTTCCTTAAGTATGCACCGTTAAGAAAGTTCGTCGTTTCAAGACACCACGTGATGATCGGGTGTTTTTTGACTCTACGCTTTCATACAACGGGTGTAAGACAGTTTTACACCCGAGAGTACTAAGCTTCTTACTTGGCGAGCCAAGAATGTATAGACATGGCCTCGGAACACAGACCAAAAGGTTAAGCATGAGTCATATGGTTGATATGATGCCCATATAGATGCTCGCCTTTGAAGCTGCACCGACTCACGTGATGATTGGACTTGGTGTAGTGGATTTGGTTCATGTAATCACCAAAACAACTCGAGGGATGTTGGTTTTGAGTGGGAGTTAATTTCTAATTTGGATTAGTCGGACTCAATTTATTATAAACTAAATCAAAGTGAATTTGCATAATTTGTTATAGTCATTGGCATTCGTTTACTACCTTATGGTTAGTTTTACTTGAGATAATAGAACTATAGAATTCTGGATATTTACTTCATGAATTGGTATCGTATTGTTTTGAGTGTCAATTTAAAGTATGGAAGTCCTATTGCAAACTTTTAGTATCTAAAGTATCATGTTTGCCTCCATAATTCTTGATATTCAAAAGTTGTTCTAATATCGAGGTTATCTAGGAGCTAAAAGAATTGTTTCAGAAACCATCATGTGTGGAATATATTGTGATATCTGAAACAATGTTTATGGTTGCAGTATGATAGAGTATAATTTAAGAAATACATTGACGAGTTGTAATCTCAACAATTCCCATGATGATGGACTTAGGGTTTGGTGGAAAAGAGAACGTTGGGGATTTTTGTCGGATATCAGGCAAACAAGGGAGTCGAAGTCGCCTGAATACTTGATGAATAGCACTATTACAGATCGCTTGGGGGTTTTTTGGTACCTCCTCATAGGTTTATCTTGCCCAATATATAATAGGACAGGTCTCAAAGCCGTATACAAATAGATTACATATGTATGATTACAACTCTAATACAACGTCAGTTTATAGTTTCTTTGCAAACACAACTAAAGCTTCCATCAGATGCTTTCTTGGGCCATCATCTTGAAACTTCATGGGCCATGAGCCTTTATGTAGCTAGGGTAACAAATCCGGATCACCTGAGTAATCATACCTATGTTAGTAGCCCCCGATATTCTACCTGAATCGTAGATTCTGGTCGAGTCTCAAAGAGATGTTCAGTTTGTTATGAATTTGTTCTATTTTTATTTTTTTTGTAGGGATTTGGTACAACAGGCCTGATGCTTCCGACGGATCAGGATTCAGTTAATTGCTCTGAAGCAAAAGCAATGTTGACCTACATCAAATTCAAGTCCCCCGGCCTAAACTCGGAATTATAACTGGCATAATTCAGTTCGAGCCATTGAGGTCTTATCGAATACTGAATCCCAGTTCTAATTTTATCGGGTACTCAACGCTTCTATCAGGATTTTTCGTTGTATCGTTGATACAAATATTTTACTGGCAGAGCGCATTCTTTTGTGATTACCAAGTCACATAGGATGAATCCCGGGGTCTTACCTTCATGTCTTGTACATGAGATTCAGAGTTTTATCGTGTTGTTTGTGACCCGAAATTTTAGTATTGATTTTTGTCGGCTACCGTGTTTGGCTGCTGGAATTTCTGAATTTTATCAGATTTTTTATTTTAATAATTTATAAAAATCTCCCGATGGTACTAACCTTTTGAGGATACTTTTTAAAGTAAAACTCAGATGTTTAGTCACTGATTGCCTTGATTTTGCATGCATAACTTTATATCGGGTGCATGTTAGCGCTCCCGATGGGAGTAGCTCCCGAGGCTATGTTTGGATGCCTGTATCTGGACATAGGCTCATAATTGTTGTTAGTTTTATCAGAAGAACACTTATTCAAAAATTGAAATCCTTGTTTTAATGGCAAAAATTCTATAAAGACTCAGTATGAAGAACTTATCTTTTATTCAGATGCCAAAGCCGACAATACATTATTCGGCGGATTGTCGCCTGGCTGTTGGCCAAAGTATTCTGGCTACGAGGCCAGGCCATAGGCCTTATTGTATTACTATTTGCGAGAAAAATATAAATTCTTAAGGGTAGAAGCACCGTAATTGTGGGACGCTCCACGGATTGGACTATTTGACTCCTGTCTTCTTATCTTGTAGCCTATATGCTCTTTGGGGAATAACTTCTGTAACGATGTAATGTCCTTCCCAAGGTGACTCCAATATTTGGTGACCGTCTTGTTTGAGGCGAAGAACTAGGTCCCCCACAACGAAGGACCTGGTACGCAGCCAATGACCATGGTAATTGTGCAAGTTTTGCTGATATATAGTAGCTCTTTGTAGGGCAGTGTCTCGGGCTTCATCAAGTGCATCAATGTTGTCCTCAAGTGCTTCTCTTGATTCCTCTTTGTCATATGCAGCTACTCGTGGAGATTCATGTGATACTTCGACTAGAAGGACGGCTTCCACGCCGTGGACTAGAAAAAAGGGTGTTTCTTGTGTCGAGCTATTTGGAGTAGTATGAAAACTCCACAAAACAGATGGTAACTCATCAACCCATGCTCCTTTTGCTCTGTCGAGTGGTGCTAATAATATCTTTTTAAGGCCAGAAGTTACTAGGCCATTGGCTTTCTCCACTTGCCCATTAGTCTGCGGATGGGCTATCGAGGTGTAGCTTACTTTGATACCCATCTCCTCACAATATTCTTTGAACTCATTGGAAGTAAAATTAGTTCCATTATCCGTGATGATGCTGTTTGGCACACCAAACCAATATACTATGGATTTGATGAAGTTCGTAACCAAAGTTCCGTCCTGACTGGTGACAGGCATTGCTTCAATCCATTTAGTAAATCTGTCGACTACTACTAGCAGAAAGGCGTGTCCTCCTAGAGATGATTTGTGAAGTACCCACCATAATGAGTCCCCATAGAGCAAAAGGCCAAGCGAGAGGTATGGGATTTAACTCTGCAGCGGGTGCACCTGTCTTTGTAGCGAATCACTGACAGGCTTTGCATGTTCTGACTATATCTTTTGCATCTTGTACTACTGTAAGCCAGTAGAACACTGCCCTGAATGTTTTAGCGGCAATTGTTCAGCTGCTAGCATGATGGCCACATATTCCTTCATGTATATCCTTGAGTATAACTTCCCCTTCATCGGGTGTGACGCATCACTGTAGCACACCCAAAATGCTTCTTTTATATAATTCCCCTTTGATGATTCTGAAGGCTTTTGATCTTTGAGTGATTTGCTGAGCTTCTATCACATTTTCGGGTAGCTCTCCTCTAGTCATATATGCTATGTATGGCTGCATCCATGTAGTCTATATTATCATAACCTCATCAACTTCTGGTTCTTCTTCCGGGACTTCTGCTGTACTTGTACTAGCTGGTGTAGTCCCTGGGTCCTTACGTGGCTTAATCTTTTTCCCTGTCTTGGGTTCTATGACCTCATATACTCTCTTGGCCTTGATAGACTGCTTAGTTATTTCCTCCCAAAAAACCCCGGGTGGCACTGGTAGGCATAGGGACCCGATGTTTGCTAGATTGTTGGCTTCTTCATTGCTTGCTCTTCCTATGTGTGATGCTTCGCACCCATCAAATTGAGCCTCCATAATGCTATACAGATCATGGTAGGCAATTATGTTATCACTGACAGCATCGCATTTGTTCATTTCTAGTTGTGCTACAAGATTGGAGTTGCCAAATATCTTGAGGCGAGTTGCACCACAAAATTTAGCCATACACATACCGTGCAACAAGGCCTCGTACTCAGCTTCATTATTGGACGCGTTTGTGAAGCTCATCCGAAGTATGTATCGCATTTTGTAGCCTTGTGGTGACACTGAAGGAAATATGCCCTGAGAGGTAAAAATAAAGTTGTTATTATGTATTCCTTATATATGATAGATGTTTATTTTGCATGCTAGAATTGTCTTGATCGGAAACATCAATACATGTGTGTTTAATAAACAAAAAGGGTTCCTAGTTATGCCTCTCTTATAGACTAGCTTGTTGATTAACAAGATGATTAAGGTTTCCTGATCCTGGACATTGGATGTTGTTAATAACAAGGTCACAACATTTGTGAAATGATGTGATGAACATTCGTCCGAAGTATAGCATTATGATCAAGTCATTATGTTTATATTGCTATAACATCATACGAAGTAATCTTTATCCTTAGACCATGAGATCATGTTAATTGCTAACACCTAAAGAGTATCTTGATAACATCAAACGTCACATCGTAACAGGGTGACTATAAAGATGGGTTTAGTGCTACGAAGGTGTTATGTTGAGGCTCATGGATCAAGAGTGGAATTTGTCAATCCCGATGACGGATAGATATACTCTGAGCCCTCTCGGTGATGTCACATTGAGATAGCTTGCAAGTAAGTGATGTGATCACTAGAATGTTATATCACGGGAACGAGAAAAGAGTGCATGTCGGCAACGAGATCAAACTAGGTATTTGGATACCTATGATCGAATCTCGGACATGTATTATATCATGAGACAAAGGGATTAAATTACAAGCATTAAAGGTTCTCATGATCACAGAAGTCATCGTTGAATATGCAGGTCCCGCTTTTGATTATTGATCTGAGAGGAGTCTCAATCATGCCTGCATGATTCACGAACCATAGGGTGACACACTTAAGAGTTACCGGACACCATTTTGGAGCACATATGTTTCAGACGAAAGAATTGCAAAGCACAGGAATTGTTTCGATAGAAACGGGAAATTGTTTCGGGAGAAATTGCAGAAAGTGGTTCTACATGTGATATTGAAATATTGCAAGGGTTTATATGTGAATGTTTGTTAATTAAAGTAATTAACAAAATTCTGAATAAATTTAATAAAAGAGTTTTATTAAATGAGAGAGCATTAAACTTAGAGAATTTTAATGCATTTAAAGTGGGGACTTTAAAAGGGAATGTGGAGAGGCATTTTAATGTGGAGGGGTTACCACCACATGAATGGAGGAGGTGAGGGGTCACCTCCATGAGGTGCCGGCCATGGAGGGGGTACCCCCTCCTCCTATAAAAGGGCCCCCTCTTCCTCCTTCTTCCACACACCTCCTTGTGAAGGATCTCTCTCCCCCTCTAGAATTATTCCCCATGGTCTCGGATTAGCGAGATACATGTTCTCGGTGGCATTTCATCTGGAAGGAGTTGCTGCTTCCGCTGGATCGCTGGAGCGAGGAGGTGGAGGTTGTCCGGTGGCTTGAACGTGTGTGCGAGTATGGATGCGCTGCTAAGTTGCGATGCTCAGACTTCCACTCTATTTTGAGATTGGCAAGTGTACGACTACATCAACCATGAGTTCCTACTTGTTAACAAAACTCGTTGTCTTCGAGGGTAAGTTCTCGATGGATGTATGTCCACCCGTTGCTCTATACCTAGTAGATAGATCTTGGCGTATAGTTCTCATCGTATGAATTTTTTTGTTTTCTATGTTGCGGACCCAACAGTGGTATCAGAGCCTGATCTATGCGTAGGTGCTTTGCACGGGTAGTACACATATGTTTATATGTGGGCGATGATGATCATGTTATTGCATCTTCTATGTATTTTGGATATTGGTGGCATAGTGGGATGAAGCGGCCCGGACCAACCTTACATGTCATCGTACATGAGACCGGTTCCACGACTGACATGCAACTTGTTTTGCATAAGTGGCTGGCAGGTGTCTGTCTCTCCTACTATAGTCAATATCTAATTTATAACGGGTTGCTAATAACTTGGTTATCCTCATTGTGGTTCATGTTCATAGGTAAGAACGGTTCTATCTCCGAAAGCCCTAAGCCACGTAAAACTTGCAATTGATAAATTAGAGGCGTCTAGTTTAGATCGTTGCTGGGCTAGTGTATTGATATGGTATTGTTGTAAGTAGATGTATGATAGATACTCTTACAAGACATTCAACGTGTAAGTTCCATAGACCTTGGCCTTACACACAAAGGAATGATAGAGATCATACCACGATGCAAATGATAGAGATCAAATGCATGGACCATATCATCTGACTTTACACATTAGATGTTAGCATCTTATACTGCTAGTTTGGCGCTTTTTGTAGCATTGTAAGATGATCCCTCATTTAGATATCAAGATAAAAATGTATTCTTCCTTAAGTATGCACCGTTCTGTGGATCGTGTTTCGAGACATCACGTGATGATCGGGTGTACTCGAATCTACGCTTTCATAGGAACGGGTGTAAGACAGTTTTACACACGCGAATACTAAGGTTCTTACTTGGCAAGCCTAGCATGTACAAACATGGCCTCGGACACTACTAGGAAACAGCCTATAGATAGACAAGATATTCAGTGGCGCATATGCCAAACCATGCGCCACAGGAAAACATCAGCGGCGCACCAGAAAACATGCACCACAGAAGATTGGAAGTTCTGTGGCGCATTCTCCAGACTATGCGCCACAGAAGATTGGTGGGACCCGCCAGCTGGGGTGGGTTGATCCAAGTTCTATGGCGCATTCTGCGATATGCGCCACAGAAGAGGCAACTTCTGTGGCGCATATTTTCTTATGCGCCACAGAACATGGAGGGGGGCCCCACCACGGAATCTAATTCACCCAAGTTCTGTGGCGCATGTTCTGATATGCGCCACAAGTGTGTTTCACTTATGTGGCACATATCCCAACATGCGCCACAGAACTTGGAGGTGGGCCCCACAGAGGGAATCTAATTCACCCACTTTTGTGGCACATATGGACTTATGCGCCACAGAAGATTCAGCATCTGTGGCGCATTCCCTCCATATGCGCCACAGATGAGGGCGTCCAGATCCATGTTAAAAAGGTGACAAAAGCTAGCTCTTATCTATCCACCACCACCTATTTCACATCTCTACCTCCTCCCAACTCGTCTTCCTCCTCCCTCACACCCCATCTTGCCCATAGTTTCTCCATTTTCTTGTAACTAAACCTACTTTAACCCATAGATTGGTAAGTGGAAGCTTCGCTCCAACTTCTAGATCTAAAAGTTCCTTACTTTTCTCTCTCACATCTCTATTTGTTTACTAATTTCCTCTCCACCAACTTGTAGATCTATTTGTCCACACTCTCTCATCGCGCGGTCTCGTCTCGCTATTATTGTGTCTACTAGGTGAGTACTTGGCCATGAACATGTAGGTGAAGCTTGTCGCGCAGGCGGTGTATGTGTGTGTGATCCATGGCGAGACGATGCTTGTGTGGTGCATGAATGTTTGCAATGGGAGGAAGTTTTTTGTTGCTTGCTTGTTGTTGTCTGGCCCGGCCGGTGTGGTTCCATGGATGTTTGCCGAAATATTGATTCATTTCCATTTCGGCAAATTTTTGCACTACCCATATGTCCTAGTTTTAGGAAAGGTCATGCCGAATTTTTTTCGGCTAGCATTCATGCATTGGTGTGTTCATATGGTGTGGTTCTCACCTATACTCTCTGTTTTGACAGCTCAGGCAACCATGGTCCTCACGATGAGTGAAGGTCGAATTGCTAGGTACAAGAAAGGCGCGAAGGAGGACATGATTCTGAACAACAAGACCATGATAAGATGTCCATGTCGAACATGCAAACTGCAGCGCTGGATTGGAGGGTCACCTGCTCAGGCATGGTTTCATGCGCGAGCTCAATGAGGCGCCGGCAGGACATGGTGGTGGTCAGGAAGACGTGGGCGGGCGAGAAGACGAAGAGTCTACCAGGCATGATCATCATGACAAAGGAGATGCCAGCGGGCATGATCATCATGACGAAGGAGATGACGGCGTGCATGATCAGCATGGAGAAGGAGATGGCGATGGGCATGATCATGATCATGAAGAAGGAGAAGATGCGAACACACAGACACTGCTAACTTCGGGCTTACAGGACCCTCATGTTCAAGAACTGCTCCTCAAGGAGATGAGCAACGACAAAGCTGCAGCCAAAGAGAAAGCCAAGCTGGCCCAAATGGAGGTAGACAGGATGACTCCATTGTATCCTGGGTGTCGCCTTGAGGATACACGTTTGAGTGTAACGCTCAAGGCTCTGGAGATGAAGGCCAAACACAAATGGACCGATGTGAGCTTCAACCCGAACATGGAATACTGGCACGACCGACTTCCTAAGGGGAACACATTGCAAACAAGTATCGAGGAGGCCAAGAAAATCATGTGCCCTCTTGACCTACCACACATTAAATACCACGCATGCATCAATGATTGCGCCCTTTAGCGGAACGAGTACGCGGATAGAACCACATGTCCGGTGTGTGTCCAAGGACGGTACAAGAGAGGGAACAAGAAAGTTCCTCGAAAAGTGGTATGGTACTTTCCTATCACCCCCCATCTGCAACGATATTTCGTAGATCCTAAGGAAGCAAAGCTCATGCAATGGCACGCGGAAAGAGAGAAACCCGAAGATGATCCAGAGAAGGGCAAGATCCTGACACACCCTTCAGACACTAGCCATTGGAATGCATTAGACATCGAGTTCGAAGAGTTCGGGGGCGATGCAAGGAACGTCAGGCTGGGTATGAGCACCGATGGACTCAATCCTTTTGGAAACCAGAGTAGCACGCATAGCACCTGGCCCGTGTTTGTATGGCCGTACAACCTCCCCCCGTGGCTATGCACGGAGCAAAGGTATGTACACATGAGCATTCTTATTCAGGGGCCGAAACAACCAGGTATCGATATGCATCTGTATCTCGGGCTATTGAGAGAGGAGTTAGCCAGCTGGTGGGAGACGCTGGCCCGTAGTGGGACGCCTACACTAAAGAATATTTCCATCTGAGAGCCGCGTTGCTCACGACCGTGCAGGACTATCCTGGTTATGCATATGTATCGGCCCAGGTGAACCACGGACACAATGCATGCGTCAAGTGCATGGATGAGACACCGCATCTCCATCTACCAAGGGATCCCGGGTCTTCGAAAACCGTGTTCCAAGGTACTCGAAAGTGGCTCTGCATGGATCACCCGTGGAGAAAACCTGGTGACCTGTTCAATGGTAAGGACGAGCTCGAAAGAGCCCCGCGTCCGAGGAGCGGCAAAGAAATTGAGGAGCTTTTGAATAATTGGGTAGATTGCCTTGGGCCTGGAAAAAAACGACCGAGGACAAAGCCGCTGCTGGGTGTATGGAAAGCAAGGTCTGTTTTCTGGGACCTGCCGTATTGGAAGGTCCTTCACACTCCCCATAGCCTCGATGTAATGCACATCACGAAGAACGTTACCGAGAGTCTGCTTGGCACTCTACTGAACATGCCAGAGAGGACAAAGGATGGGCCGAAAGCAAGAAAGGACCTTAAATTGCTTGGCATAAAGAAAGATCTTCTGTACCCTGATAGTGATGATGATGATGATGATGATGATGATGATGATGATGATCAAACGGAAGGGACTCAAGGTCGCCGCAAAAGAGATAAGAAGAATGAGGTGGTGCTTCGCGCTGCCTGCTTCACTCTGAGTCTGGAGGAGCTCGAGCAGTTTTTCAGGTGCCTCTTAGGAGTGAAAGTTCCTCACGGTTACTCGGGGAAGATAAGCAGATATCTGGACGTGGCGAAGAAGAGGTTCAGCGGTATGAAGTCTCACGACTGTCACGTGCTGATGACGCAGATACTCCCCGTTGCGATTCGTGGGATAATGGACAAGCATGTCCGTGAGACGTTGTTTGGCCTCTGTAACTTTTTCAAGGTCATATCTAGGAAGTCGATCGGTGTGAAGCAGCTCGACAGGCTACAGGAAAAGATCATGATGATACTATGCGAGCTTGAGATTTACTTCCCGCCCGCATTCTTCGACATCATGATGCATTTGCTTGTACATGTCGTGGACGACATCATCCAGCTCGGGCCGACATTCCTGCACAACATGATGCCATTTGAAAGGCTAAACGGTGTCATCAAAGGATTCGTTCGCAACAGGTCTCGTCTAGATGGAAACATAGCCAACGGCTTTCTGATCTACGAGTACATCTCCTTCTGCCAGAATTATCTAACCACCGAGAACAAGGATGTTGGAATACCCACAAAGAAGCACCTCGGCAGGCTCGGTGGATATGGTCACCGCGAGAGTTGCCGCTCACTGCATGTCGGCATTGATGGTCGATGCACTGATTTTGAAAGGGCACACCGAGTCACGCTACAACACATTGAAGTGGTGGGCCCTTGGGTCGAAGAGCATAGAAGCTTAATCGAGCAGGAGTACGTCGACCAGGGCCGGCCGAGGAAGAAGGGAGATGTAACCAGAGAGCACAATGATACATTGCAAATGTATCTATAATTTTTGATGTTCCATGCTTGGTTTTATCTACTTTCTTGTGTTTTGTCCACACTTTGGAGTACTTTTCATATGATTTCTTGGACTAACCTATTAACAAGATGCCACAGTGCCAGTTGCCTGTTTTCTGCTGTTTTTGGTTCCAGGAAGTCAGAAAATCAATATTCTCGGAATTGGACCGGACAAAAGCCAAAGTTGATATTTTCCCGGAAGATTCACGGAGCCAGAAGGAGAGTCGGAGAGGGGCCACAGGGTGGCCACACCCGACTAGGCGCGGGTCCACCTAGGCCACGCCAGGGCTTGGTGTGGGCCCCCTGGCCGCCCATCGACCTTGCCTCTTCGCCTATAAGAAGCCTCCCGATGCATAAAACCTAAATCATCAAGCCTCCACCAAGAAAAGTTCCGCAGCGCCACCGCCATCGAAGGGGCGATTCGGGGTATAGAAAGTCTTTGTTCTGGCACCCTGCCGGGACGGGGAAGTGCCCCCGGAGCCATCTCCATCGATCTCCACCGCCATCTCCATCACCATTGCTGACTCCCATGATGAGGAGGGAGCAGTTCTCTCTCGAGGCTAAGGGTTCTACCGGTAGCTATGTGTTCATCTCTCTCTCTATGCATGATCATATTATGATCATGAGCTTTGTAATCTAGTAGATCTACCTTGCTACTCAAGTGCTTTATTAGATCTCTGCTCTCCCCATGTGTGTGAAAGTGACAGCGTGCACACCATGGTGGCACTTACGCTAGAGATTACAGATACTTGTTATGAGTTATATTTGGAGTTGGATGTTTCTATGAAATTGTGGTGTTTGTTGGACCTATCTAGTGCTCAAGGTGACAGTGTGGGTTTTTCTAGATGGGAAAGGCTTACTTTGAGGTGTTCTGTTATAGCCCTACCATGGATTAGAGTGTACAACCGGAGAGTAGTTCAGCATAGTATCATAAAGAAGAATATATTTATATGAGAGTGTTCACTAGTGAAAGTATGATCCCTAGGCCTTGTTTCTAAATATTGAAACATCGTTTGCTACTAGATCTATTACATGTTTGCTTACTTCCATCTTTATTTCAGTTTTCCTTTAGTCTTTTCCCACGTCAACCACACGCCATCAAGCTATCTTCTATCACCGTTACCACTTATAATTATCCATACCACTTGTATTTCACTATCTCTTCGCCGAACTAGTGCACCTGTACACCTGACAAGTGTATTGGGTGTGTTGGGGACACAAGAGACTTCTTGTATCTTGATTGCAGGGTTGCTTGAGAGGGAATACCTTTGACCACTTCCTCCCTGAGTTCGATAAACCTTGGGTGATCCACTTAAGGGAAAACTTCCTGCTGTTCTACAAACCTCTGCACTCTGAGGCCCAACAACTGTCTACAAGAATAGAAGTGCATAGACATCACACAACTCCAGCTTCACCGGTTGGTTCTAGAAAAGGAAACTGGACAATCCCCCACAGACGCCTTCTATGGAAGATCAAAAACTCATATTCTCCTTGTCGTAGGGCCCAGGGCACAACCTAAGGACCTATCAGTCATACGACATAAACGGTTATAGATTCTACACCGAGGAAAAGGACAAGAATTGTGAATATCAAAACTCAGGAGTAACTATGTTATCATTTGCGGATGACGAGACTACTATGATGGAAAGATTCTACAGAAGGATCGAGGAGATATGGGAGCTCGACTACTATCGAGAGATCGTACCGATGTTCCGTGTTAGATGGGCCAAGAACGTGGAAAAATAAGGCCGCTATTTCACCACAATGGTTATACCAGACGCCAAATCAACGAAGAACGCCTCTGCAAAAAATGAGCCTTGGGTACTCACTAGCTAAGTTGATCAATGTTTTTTTATTACCGACCCGTCAAAGCCCAACCGTGTTGTAGTTAGGAGGGGGAAGATGAGCATCATCGGAATGGAAGGAGCCGCTAACGAGCAAAACTTCGACAAAAACGGTGACCCGAAGATCGAAGAGGAATTCGACAAGTACTTCGACATGCCTACTACTACTAAAGTAAGAAGGAAGACCACACTGCCTACTAAAGTTTCTCCATTCACAAGAAGAAATCTCAAAGTGCACGGGCTAAAGTATTCAACCACGACGAAAAAGGGCAAGAAGATTTTGAAGAGACACTAGGAATTGTGTGACTTTTTGGTGTATTAATTCATGTGGCTATAATGTGATATTAGTGTGGGTATTAGTTAGAGACTAAAACATATAATGTGATATTCGTGTGGGTATACAAATTCACATTTGTGTGATACAAGCAAACACACATATATATGTGTTCTTGCTTTTTTTAATAAATATGCATATATCTATATGTTCTTGCTTTTTCTAAGCACCGCCTCCACCGTCGTCGTCGACGACCACCGCAGTGCACACGTACGGTTCATCCCCCTCACTCCCCCACCCTCCCTCTGAACCCGTTAGTATTATCTGTTCTGCGGGTACTTCTGCGCTGATGTTTTGGTGGGGATTGGAACCTGGATCATCGTGTCATTTCGATGGTGAATGAATGGGTGATGGTGAATGAATGAACCTGCACTCATGTCTGCACTGATGTTTTCTAATCCTACTAGGGGTTGTCACAGTTAGTAGCATCATCATAGTACTCAGTGTATGAAGCTAAGTACTGCTAAATCAAACTCGAAACATCCATACTCAGAGAATGACAAATTTTATATGTCATAGTACAATATAAGTCCAGAACTACAATAGAAGTCCAGACTTATATTGTGGAACAAAGGGAGTATGTATTATGGATAAAGGGAGATTGTATTAGTACTAATTGGTCAGTTTCACAAACATTCTACACTGAGTGGAAATTATGTTTCTTTTTCACTGAAACATTGTATTAGGGTTT
The DNA here is from genome assembly GCA_910589775.1 of Avena eriantha. Classification (NCBI taxonomy): domain Eukaryota; kingdom Viridiplantae; phylum Streptophyta; class Magnoliopsida; order Poales; family Poaceae; genus Avena; species Avena eriantha. The sequence continues at coordinate 41,484,802 of OU342745.1, read as the reverse complement.
TTCTTTGAGATTTAGGGTTTTGTGGGGTTGTTTGGGTAGTTGCTGCCAAGTGTTGAAGGTTCGTTGCAGTTCCCCTTGTAAGAAATTGGGACTTAATTGGGTAGTCGAATAAACTTGTTATTACAACACCTATAAAAGGCTTTAGAGGGAAAATTGTCTGAATTTGGTAGGGAAATAACAGTATCTTGGAAACAATTTTGGAGGAATATTGGCTACCTGAAGAAAAGTATCACGGGAAACCATGAAGGGATTCAGAAATTATTATTCCATGTCCAATGCAGCACATTGTTAGCACAAGATGTTATATTAGCATCTTCTGTTCTGCTATATTGTTACCACTGCACTGCTTGACTGTGTATAGTATAGAGATGGTGGTGTCTTGTTTTTATTTTCGCATCTGAGAAGTAAAGGATCTGTTGGGATGTTGTTGCACTGTCAGAGCAAGTTGCTCCGTGTTGTATTCTGGTCATGAATCATGATCTCTCTACTGCATTCCTGCAAAAGATAGGTAAATAGGTAAAGTAGCGTTCGTGCTGTGCAGGTATTGAAAGACAGGGTGAACTACTTCTATGCAGGTATTTTTGACAAAAAAATTGTGCATGTATTCAACAACTAGTACCAGTCTTTGTACTGGTGCGAGGTCTTGCTTTCAGAATTGACAAAGATCATAGACAAATGAAAGGATTAACAGTCAGAGAAAATTAAGAGGTTAAGATAAAAGTTGGAGCAAAAGTAGTATGCCTCTTTCTTAAGAGGATTTTTTTTATGTCTGGTGCTAATATGAAACCGGGGGAGCTTTCCCACATGAAGAGCACCTTGCACCTTGCCACCTTTTCTATCTCCATACCTTCGCCTCAAATAAGCCCCGATCTTATCCACCTTGGTATATTTGTTGAGCTAACAATTGAGTGAGCATGTTGCGTTGTTGTTTCTAAGCAAAACAGGGTTGTAGCTTAGTTTTGTCTGTACTGATCCTAGCTGGTAGGTTTAGTTTAAGGCTATATAAACCTGCTCTAAACTTGTATTATTATCTTTGTGTAACTATAATATAGTAATGTCTTGCTATATTGCTACTTCTTTAATTCTGAGCTTCTGCCGCACCATGTGCATGATGCAATAAGTTATTGTCTGATGTCTTTGTTTATTATTATACTGTTTTTGGTTCCATATGGTGTTATATGGTGCTGCTGTTATATGGTGCTATATGGTGCTGCTGTAACATGCATGGTGCTGCTGTTGTATGCTATATGGTGTTGTCATATGGTGCTCTTGTTACATGGTGCTGTTATATGCTATATGGTGCTACTGTTATATGGGGATGGGGCTGTCAATATGGGGATGGGGTGTTTTGTCTTGCAGGGATTTCATTTGAGTTGCCCATTTCTCCTGAAGTGTCAATTCACTTCCGTTTCAGTTGAGAAATGGGCACTCCTAGGTCAAAAAATTGCAAAGGTCATGCCGAATTTTTCGGCCAAGATTTGTGCTAACATTTTGCCTCTTTTAAATAGAGTAGTGCAAACATGTCGGGTAACAAGGAGTCTAGCCCTTCTAAGCACATGATCAGCGTCGAAGAACAAGCTAGACAGGCCAACCAGTCATTCTGGCGGGGGTCCCAATAGGAGGAGGAGGAGGCAATGAGGATGACACCACCACCGGAGGAGGAGGCGACCGTCGCCAGAGCTGCTGGGGCCAATGAGGCCGGAGATCCTGATTATGAGGGGGATGAAGGTGACTACGATGGAACTAGTGAAGGCGGCGGCGAAGAGGATGACACCACCGATGGCGGCGCCCGCACCGATGGCGGCGAGCGCACGGATGGCGGTAGCAGCAACCCGGCCACTTCTCAGAAGAAGAAGAAGAAGGAACAAAAGGAGCGGAAGGTGCCAGTGTGTGCCACCGTCTGCGATGAGTCCACTGAGGTCATAGAAAGTGGCCAACCCATTGGGCCATAGGCGATTGCTAAAGGGTATGGCCTACAACTCGGGTGCATCGTCCGGGAAAGCATGTCGATCAACACGAAGTACATCAGACATGCTGACAATGCAGCTTTGGTCGATAACCTCCTTAAGAAGCTTCACAAGCGATATAGATTCCCATAGCGGTTTAGAAACCTCGAGAGAAAGAACCCGGTGAACAAACTAGCCCTCACGAAGATGAGCAACGCCTTGAGCAGCTGGAAAACCTGGGTGAAGAATAGCATTGACAAAGGTGAAAGCTGGGAGGTTATTAGTAAGAAAAATCCGATGCTCGACGAAGAGGAGTTTAGGATACTTAAGGCGGATATAGCTACCGCTGATGCTATAAAATGGACTCTCAATGGGGAAAGAGTATGCGGGAACAGAACATAGGTAACCACCACATTGGAAGCGGCGGTTATAGGGGGAAACATGCCATTTGGGACAAGGAGGACACCGATCTTGAACGCCTTAGTAAAGACAACCCTTGGCTTAAAATCACGGACTTGCAGCTTAGGAAATTTGTTCGGGCCCACTACTACCTGGACAAGGAAACATGGGAGTTCATCACCAACGATCCGGAGGTGAAGGAATTCGAGAAGAAGCTGGTAAGGAATTTATCGCTGATCTCAAGTCTATTGCGTTCTAATTAAGATAATGAAGTCAAGAATCTAAATGGGTTCACCTTTCCTTGTCTCTGCAGGAGGATGAACTGAACGCTACTGCCACAGAGTCGTCCCAGGATTTGGCGGAGCCGTGGGACACAGTTTTCAACAGGACGACCAATGCTTACAAGAAGAGGGCCAAGGGGTTGCTGCCGTCCTCAGCTGGCCGTGTGTCCGGCTTTGGTACGAGCATGAAGTTCAAGGAGTACTACAAAGAGGACACCAAGAAAAGAAGGGAGAGGAAGAACCAGGATAAAGCCGCTGTTGCAGAGCTGAAGATGAAGGTGCAGACACTGGAGGAGAAGGCGGTGGACGAGAAAACGGTGGACAAGTTAGTGGAAGAGAAGCTCCGCTCGATGATCCCTCCTGAGTTTTTCGAGGGGTTTACTGCTTGGAATGCGGGAGGTCGACAGGGGCCGATACATCTGCCCAGCTAAAGCGGGAGCAACTCGGGCATCAATGTTACCGTGTCGCCGGACCTGGTGCCCCGCCGGCCGTCAACGTCGGGAGGCAGCCGCTCATTATGGTCACACCGACGCCCCCTCCCGCCAAAGATACCATTAAGGCGTAGCCGACGGCAGTGGTGCTTCATGAGGCACCCGAGCGGGAGATTGCAGATGATGATAGGCCGACCGCCGGCATCGGCTGTGTCTCTACATTAGCCGAGATCCACGCCATCACGAAGGTAACTAATTAGTTAGTGCACGTCATCTCCTTTATGCCTTTGATGCATGACTACTGCCATCTCATGACGCCCAACAACATGTTTTTGCCTCAGGACACTTCTTGCGTACTCCTGCTTAAAGATGTCGGCGGTGAGTTGAAGGATGTTGCCAAGGGCACTCTTATACAACCGGCGAGCCGCACGATGCACAACAATCCAATGGATGATGACGTTATGAGGGTCAGGTTGGCTCGGGTGTTGCCAGGGTGCGACGACATGGACCCCCCTTTCAACCTCAGGGAGCTGACGAATACAAGACCCTTGGGGAATGCTACAACTGGCCCTTGACATGGCCGAAGACCCAGATTCGTCTTGTGGGGGGGGGGGAGCATCGGCAACACCTCTCGACTGATCGCCCGGCCACCACCTTGGAAGCCAGTAGCCGCCATCGTCGCCACCACCAGCCGTCACCATCAACTCTTGGCAGCGTGTGCACCGCCACATGGCAAAGACGTTGTGCCGCAACCGCCGTCGCCCCCGCTACCACCACCACATGATGGCACCCATGAAGATGATGATGAATTGGTCAACGTTGATGACTTCATCAACACCGGCGCCGCCAAAGGATTGTATATGCCTTCTATGGATGAAGAACCCTTTGTAGCTCGCGATGACCATCAAGCTGGTCAGCCCAATACATGCACGCATCGCCTGGTCTTCCATGGTCTTTCTCAAGAGACGCCTCCGGCGGCCGATCCACCACAAGAGAAATCGGGATTGGTTTTCAGCCCCAACACACTCTGAAAGGCGACTGATGAGCAGTTGGCAGTGGCTGACACTGTTGTGAAGAAGCAGCACTACATGAAGAGAGGTAATAATAATAATAAGGGTGCGAGCCAGCCTCTTCCGAAGAGGATTCGGGGTCAGGACGACGTTGTCGTACGATCCACACAATTTGGCTTGCCTCGAGTGCATGTAGCTGGTGATCCGATATTGACTCCGGATATGATCCACATTGCGGTTGGAGCCATGTTAACTTTGCACGAGGGTGTCAAGACACTAGAGGGCCTCCTTCTTAAAGACGAAGATCCAAATTACCCGGTTTTCATGGCCAAGGTGCCATTGGACGTGGGCTTCGTCGATGAACCCCCCACAGATATACTCTTCATAGCGTTCGAGGACATATTCAAGCTGTTTCTCACGAAACGGTTGGACTATAACTTGGTCCACCTATACGCGCTCAATCTGGCGATCACGATCAAGAGAGAAAGTACCCCGGAAATCACGATAGTGGATCCCTACTACATGCGGGACAACCAGTTGGTCGAAGGATCAGAGACACGGACCAAGGCGACAGCGTACCTCGAGAAGTTCATGGTGGACAACAAGAGGAAGGGCACACTTCTTTTGCCTTTATTTCCCGAGTAAGTACACACACTCGCTCATCGCCACCGTAACTTATGCATTTCTTATAGATTTCTTCCTTTTCTCTTTTTCCAACATTCCGTTCCAATTGTGTTGCACAGAGACAAATACTGCACACTCATCATCCTTGCCCCGAGGTATTCGCTAGCCACGTATTTCGACTCGGGGAGTTTAACAAAGAAGAAAGACTACACCAGAGTAAGGGTGTTCTCAATGAGGCTCTCGAGGGCTACACCAAGAAGGGATGCACCTTCATAGATAGGGGGAATGTATCAAGGATGGCAAACACGTGTTCAAGCACGTGCTCGAGTTCCCCTGCGTCAAGCCGTCGACTACTGGTGCCAAGGAGGCCTTCTACGTCCTCCATCACCTTAAAGGCTATGTTCGGGATTGCCAGAACCTAACGCTGCCATCTAGTCTCCGAGGATGGGCCAAAACTTTGGCGAAAAACGATGATGCTGATCTTAGAGAAGACTTCCATCGCATTCAGATGAAGTTGTCGCAAATCATCATTAAAGATGTCAACACAAGGGGCGGTGCCCTACAACAAGCCAGAGGGTTGCGTAAGAGGGAGATCGAAGAACGCCTCCGTAAGCCGGGTGACATAAGGACATGGATGATGAAAGAGGGCTATCTACCGTTCCCAAAGCCGAGCGAGAAGAGGAATTCTTCATCATGATCGATGTGTGCCTCTAGCATGATCTAGTGTGTGTATATTCTTGATGGACGCCTGCTGTATTAGTGTGTGTGTCATAAACTTTACTATCTCATGGTCAAAATGGTCATTATTGTTAGACTTAAACTACCTTGTGGTCGTGTTGTCGTTGAACTTATTGCTTCTATGATGATCTATCTTTTAGGTTTATGGATCCTTTGTTTTATATTCTGTGAACATATATATATGGATGTGAACCCATTATTCATTCTTTTCGTTGTATTTTTACTAATATGCCTTGTCGTCTATAGAGATGGCGACGAGGTGGTATGTGGTGTACATGGGTAGGGTTCCAGGAGTCTACGAGGAGTGGGAGGATTGTCACAAACAAGTGAACAAGTTCAACGGCAACATCTACAAAGGATACATGACTAGAGAGGAGGCAATAGCCAAGTGGAGGAACCACTTGTGGAAGAAGAACCGGATGAAGATATGGGTCGGGCTAATGCTCTTTCTCACCATTATCACAGCTATATTCTATTTGATCCTAGTGTAGGTGGTGGTGGCCACTTCATATTTGTAATGTGAGATGATATGAACTTTGTATTCGGCGCTTGTGTAAAAATTTGGCACTTGACACTATATATGTATCTCGATCGGGCTCTAAGTGTTTGAATTATATATATGTCGATTTTCATGCATCTACTACTTGTGCAATTATTTTATACTCATCTTGATAAATACTATATAAATCCTATATAAATACCTGATTATACACCAGGAAAACATTTTACTTCGAATACGTGTTATGCAATCAGTGGCGCATATAATTATATAGTCAGTGGCGCATGGGATTTCTGTGGCGCATACACGTAAATGCGCCACAGAAGTTCTTCATGTGGCGCATATGAAGAAATGCGCCACAAAATTCTGGGACTTCTGTGGCGCATATCTATATACGCCCCAGGAAGTAGTTATCAATGGCGAGGTAACAGTGGCGACTAGGATATGCGCCACAGAAGTCCCATTTCAGTGCGCCACATATGGGCTGTTTCCTAGTAGTGGGAACACGGACCGAAAGGTTAAGCATGAGTCACATAGTTGATATGATGCCCATATAGATGGTTGCCTTTGAAGCTACATCAACTCACGTGATGATCGGACTTGGTGTAGTGGATTTGGTTCATGTAATCACCAAAAGGACACGAGGGATGTCGTTTTTGAGTGGGAGTTCATTAGTAATTTGGATTAGTTGAACTCACTCTATCATAAACTTAGTCTAAATAAACTTTACAAATTCTGTTGAAGATGGCACCACCTGCTTTTAATTTCAACGTGTTCATGGAGGAAGAGAAACTTGCTGCGAATGGTAGCAACTTTACCAACTGGGCTATGAATTTGAGGATTCTCCTCACTGCTGCACAAAAGCAATATGTGCTAGAGGCGCCGCTAGGCCCCCCACCAGCTCCTGATGCCCCTGACGAGGAAAAGAATGTCTATATGACTCATCAGGAGGACCACAACTTAGTTCATTGTGGCATACTATATGGGCTAGAGCCATCACTTCGAAAGCGTTTTGAAAATGGCAATGCCTTTAATACCACGGGCGAATTGAAAATGATTTTTGATACCCATGCTGCCGTAGAGAGTTATAATGCTTCTGAAAAGTTCTTTAGCTGCATGACGTTAGTGAGCACGTACTCAAAATGTCTGGGTACGCCGATAAGCTTGTGTCCTTGGGAATAACGATTCCCATTAACTTAGGCATACATCATGTTCTCCAATCTCTACCACCTAGCTACAAGAGCTTCGTAATGAACTATAATATGCAGGGCATGAAGAAGTCTCTTCCCGAGCTTCTGTCAATGCTTAAGACTGTAGAAGTGGAGATTAGGAAAGAACATCAAGTGTTGATGATCAATAGGACCACCGGTTTCAAGAAAGACAGGAAAGGCAAGCACAAGGGAAAGAAGGGTGGAAAATCTGTTGCCACACCTGAAAAGAAACCCCGAGCTGGCCCTAAGTCTGACACCGAGTGTTACTATTGCAAGGGGACTGGCCATTGGAAGCGCAATTTCCCTAAGTATTTGGCGGACAAGAAGTCTGGCAAGGCAAACAAAGGTATATGTGATATACATGTTATTGATGTGTACTTGACTAGTACTCGCAGTAGCACCTGGGTATCTGATACGGGATCGGTTGCTAATATATGTAACTCGGTTCAGGGGTTAAGGAACAAGCAACAACTAGCAAGGGATGAGGTCAGGATGCGGGTCGGCAATGGATCAAGAGTTGATGTGATCGCCGTCGGGATGCTACCTCTCCATATGCCATCGAGATTAGTTATAAACCTGAAGAATTGTTATTTGGTGCCTGCACTAAGCATGAACATTGTATCCGGATCGTGTTTGATGCAAAGTGGTTATTCCTTTAAATCTAAAAATAATGGTTGTTTGATTTATAATAATGATATCTTTTATGGTCATGCACCTGTGTTGAATGGTTTATTTCTGTTGGATCTCGATAGTAATATTACGCATATTCATAATGTTAATGCTAAAAAGATTAAACTTGATAATGATATATCTGCATATATGTGGCACTTCCGTCTAGGTCATATTGGCGTTAAACGCATGAAGAAACTCCATTCTAATGGACTTTTGGAATCACTTGATTTTGAATCATTTGATACATGTGAGCCATACCTTATGGGCACGATGACTAGAACGCCGTTTTCCGGTTCAATGGAACGGGCGACAAAATTTATTGGAAATCATACATATTGATGTGTGTGGACCAATAAGTGTGTCGGCGCGAGGTGGATTTCGTTATTTTGTTACTTTCATGGATGATTTGAGTAGATACGGGTATATCTATTTGATGAAACACAAGTCTGAAACCTTTGAAAAGTTCAAGGAATTTCAGAATGAAGTGGAAAATTATCGTAATAGAAAGATCAAATTTCTTCGGTCTGACCGTGGAGGTGAGTATCTAAGTTACGAGTTTAGCACACACATGAAAGAGTGTGGAATAGTTTCACAACTCCCACTTGCCGGAACACCACAACGTAATGGTGTGTCGGAACATCGTAATCGTACTTTATTGGATATGGTTCGATCTATGATGTCTCTGACTGACTTGCCACTGCCATTTTGGGGTTATGCACTGGAAACATCTGCATTCAGTTTAAATTGGGCACCATCTAAATCCGTTGAAACGACACCGTATGGATTATGGTTTGGAAACAAACCTAAGCTGTCATTTCTTAAAGTTTGGGGATGCAATGTTTATGTGAAGAAACTTCAGCCGGATAAACTCGAACCCAAAGCAGAAAAATGCGTCTTCATAGGATACCCTAAGGAAACGATTGGGTATACCTTCTATCACAGATCCGAGGGCAAGGTTTTTGTTGCCAAGAATGGATCCTTTCTTGAGAAGGAGTTTCTTGCGAAAGGTGTGAGTAGTCGGAAGGTAGAACTCGAAGAGGTTATTGAACCTTGTCTTCATGAAATGGTGAGTAGCGCAGCACCGAAAACTGTTTCGGAGTTGACTTCTCCTAATGAAGAGAGAGCTAATGATATTGATCATGAAACTCTGAAAGAGGACACTACCGACCCTCACAGGTCGAGCAGGACACGTGCAGCTCCTGAACTGTATGACAATCCTATTGTGAATTTCATGGTTGATGAAATGGATGACCCTGCGACGTATGAAGAAGCAATGATGAGCCCGGATTCCAACAAATGGCTAGAAGCCATGAAATCCGAGATGGAATCCATGTACGAGAACCAGGTTTGGACCTTGGTGGACTTACCTCACGATCGAAAGGACGTTGAGAATAAATGGATTTTCAAAAGAAAAACTGATGCTGATGGTAATGTGACCATCTATAAGGCTCGACTTGTCGCAAAGGGGTTTCGACAAATTCAAGGAGTTGACTACGATCAGACATTCTATCCCGTAGCGATGCTTAAGTCGGTTAGGATTATGTTAGCAATTGTTGCATATTTCGATTATGAAATATGGCAGATGGATGTCAAAACTGCGTTCGTCCATGGTAATATTGAAGAAGAGTTGTATATGATACAACCTAAGGGTTTTGTCGATCCTAAGGATGCTAATAAGGTATGCAAACTTCAGTGATCCATCTATGGACTGAAGCAAGCATCCGGGAGTTGGAATCTCCGCTTTGATGAGGTGATCAAAGAGGTTGGATTTGTCCAAACAAGAGGCTTGTATTTACAAGAAAGTGAGTGGGAGCAATGTGGAATTTCTGATATTATATGTGGATGACATATTATTGATTGGAAATGATATAGATCTTTTAAACAGTGTTAAAAGTTATCTAAACAGCAAATTTTCGATGAAAGACCTTGGTGAAGCGTCATATATATTAGGCATTAAAATCTATAGAGATAGATCAAGGCGCCTAATTGGGCTATCGCAGAGTACATAGCTTGATAAGATATTAAAGAAGTTTAATATGGATGGAAGTAAGAAGGGGTTCTTACCTATGTTACAAGGCAAGACATTGAGAAAGACTCAAAGTCCGGCTATGGCGGAAGAAAGAGAGATAATGGATAAGATACCCTATGCCTCGGCCATAGGCTCTATTATGTATGCCATGCTATGTACAAGACCGGATGTGGCACATGCTATTAGTTTGACTAGTAGGTACCAATCTGATCCAGGTTCGGAACACTGGATAGTGGTCAAGAACATCATCAAGTACTTGAGAAGAACTAGGGATATGTTTCTTATATACGGAGGTGAAGAAGAGCTAGTCGCTAAGTGTTATGTCGATGCTAGCTTTGACACCGATCTGGATGAGTCTAAGTCTCAATCCGGATACGTATTTCTCTTGAACAGAGCAGCAGTTAGTTGGAGGAGTTCCAAACAACCTGTGGTGGCTGGATCAACGACATAGGCGGAATATGTTGCTGCTTCAGAAGCGACGCATGAAGCGGTTTGGATGAAAGAGTTCATTACGGAACTAGGTGTGGTTCCTAGTGCATTGGACCCAATGGGTGATCTGTTGTGACAACAATGGAGCCATAGCCAACGCCAAGTAACCGAGGTCTCACAAGAATTCCAAGCATATTAAGCGCCGGTTTCACTCCATCCGCGAGCATGTCAAGGATGGAGATATAAAGATTTGTAAAGTACACATGGACCTAAATGTAGCAGATCCGTTGACTAAAGCTCTCCCTAGGGCAAAACATGATCAACACCAGAACTCCATGGGTGTTAGATTTATCACTATGTGAACTAGATTATTGTCTCTAGTGCAAGTGGGAGACTGAAGGAAATATGCCCAGAGAGGCAATAATAAAGTTGTTATTATGTATTCCTTATATATGATAGATGTTTATTTTGCATGCTAGAATTGAAACATCAATACATGTGTGTTTAATAAACAAAAAGGGTTCCTAGTTATGCCTCTCTTATAGACTAGCTTGTTGATTAACAAGATGATCAAGGTTTCCTGATCATGGACATTGGATGTTGTTAATAACAAGGTCACATCATTTGTGAAATGATGTGGTGAACATTCATCCGAAGTATAGCATTACGATCAAGTCATTATGTTTATATTGCTATAACAACATACGAAGTAATCTTTATCCTTGGACCATGAGATCATGTTAATTGCTAACACCTGAAGAGTATCTAGATAACATCAAACGTCACACCGTAACAGGGTGACTATAAAGATGGGTTCAGTGCTACGAAGGTGTTATGTTGAGGCTCATGGATCAAGAGTGGAATTTTTAAATCCGATGATGGATAGATATACACTGGGCCCTCTCGGTGATATCACATTGAGATAGCTTGCAAGTAAGTGATGTGATCACTAGAATGTTATATCACGGGAACGAGAAAAGAGTGCATGTCGGTAACGAGATCAAACTAGGTATTTGGATACCGATGATCGAATCTCGGACATGTATTATATCATGAGACAAAGGGATTAAATTACAAGTGTTAAAGGTTCTCACGATCACAAAAGTCATTGTTGAATATGCAGGAGTCAGTATGGATCTCCAGGTCCCGCTTCTGATTATTGATCTGAGAGGAGTCTCAATCATGATTGCATTATTCACGAATCGTAGGGTGACACACTTAAGAGTTACCGGACACCATTTTGGAGCACATATGTTTCAGACGAAAGAATTGCAAAGCGCGGGAATTGTTTCGATAGAAACCGGAAATTGTTTCGGGTGAAATTGCAGATAGTGGTTCTGCATGTGATATTGAAATATTGCAAGGGGTTATATGTGAATGTTTGTTAATTAAAGTAATTAATAAAATTCTGAATAAATTTAATAAAAGAGTTTTATTAAATGAGAGAGCATTAAACTTAGAGAATTTTAATGCATTTAAAGTTGGGACTTTAAAAGGGAATGTGAAGAGGCATTTTAATGTGGAGGGGTTACCACCACATGAATGGAGGAGGTGAGGGGTCACCTCCATGAGGCGCCGGGCATGGAGGGGGTACCCCCCTCCTCCTATAAAAGGCCCTCCTCTTCCTCCTTCTTCCACACACCTCCTTGTGAAGGATCTCTCTCCCCCTCTAGAATTATTCCCCCATGGTCTCGGATTAGCGAGATACATGTTCCCGGTGGCATTTCGTCTGGAAGGAGTTGCTGCTTCCGCTGGATTGCTGGAGCGAGGAGGTGGAGGTTGTCCGGTGGCTTGAACGTGTGTGCGAGTACGGATGCACTGCTGAGTTGCGGCGCTCGGACTTCCACTCGATCTTGAGATCGACAAGTGTACGACTACATCAACCACGATTTCCTACTCGTTAACAAAACTCGTTGTCTTCGAGGGTAAGTTCTCGATGGATGTATGTCCACCCGTTGCTTTGTACCTAGTAAGATAGATCTTGGAGTATAGTTCTCATCGTAGGAAATTTTTTGTTTTCTATGCTATGGACCCAACAGACACTAATATGACTCCTTCTCCTGCTCCTTCCGTTCTTTTTGATCCATCAAAGTACATGGTCCATGCACTAGAGAGGTCAGGTGGTCCCGCACATTGTAGTTCAGTCCATTCAGTGATAAAATCAGGCAGAACTTGTGATTTAATTGCTTTATGCTTCTCGTATGTGATATCTCGAGGGAAAATCTCAATGCCCCATAGAGAGACACGCCCGGTTGCTTTGGGATTATTGAGGATATTTGACAAAGGTGCTTCATTTACCATTATGATCGGATGTTCCGAAAAATAATGGCATAACTTCTATGCTGTCATAAATACTCTCTATGCTAGTTTCTGATAATGCTGGTACCTTTGTTTGGATGGCGAGAGGACTTCGCTCAAGAAGTAAACTAGCCTTTGAACACCATGTGTTTTCCCTTACTCGGGTCGTTCCACGACTAGAACCGTGTTAACCACTTGATTTGTGGCGGCGATATAAAGAAGTAGTGTCTCCTTCTCGCGCGGAGACACGACGACGGGTGATGTCGAAAGTGTCCTTTTCAGATCTTCAAAGGCATGCTGAGATTCTTCTGTCCATTCGAATGTATCTGACTTTCTCATGAGGACTTAGAATTGTAGTGCTTTTTCTCCTAACCTAGCAATAAAATGGCTAAGTGCTGCGACTCGTCTAGCCAACTATTGCACGCCCCGTAGATTCGTTGGTTTTTTCATTGTCAGAATCACTTGTATTTTCTCGGGGTTGTCTTCAATTCCTCTTGCTGATACGAGTTATCCGAGGAGTTGCCCTACTTGGACTCCAAAGGAGCACTTTGTCAGGTTGAGTTTGATGCAGAATTTGTCGAGGTTCTCAAATGTTTCCTAGAGCTATTTGATGAGCGACAACCCTTGCCTTGTTGTAACTATGACATCATCAATATATACTTGTACATTTGTGATGATTTGGTTTCTGATTGCTCTAAAATATAGCCATCTACGTCCACATTTAAACTAGATATTATTCATATTTTTGCTGAAATATCTCTCTAAACCCTGCCACTAATGCCTAATGATCAAAGGGGTATGCAATCCTTTCCTTCTATTTTTTCCTGCATAGATAATGACGTTTGATGATGGGAATCACTACATTAAATACAAATATACGAAATTTCCAACAACTAGAAGAAACCATAAGTGATGAGTCAGAGGCAGACGCTTTAACAACAAACTATAGGACCGGAATAAAATTCCAGCCGTATAGTTCTGGTAGTATAGTTGCCAACGACACCTCTAGGTAAAACATAACAACTTTCATGAAGGGACCCCTATATAAAGAAGCCTCGGGCGACGAGAAAAGAGCGTCTCGAGTCCCTGCCCCAGATCATCAGCCGCCTCCAGATCTCCATCCACCACACCGAAAAGCCGCCGGAAGAATAGACTTAGATCTAATCTCCAAACTCTTCTCCACCACCATAGCCATATTTCACCACTTGTAATAGTAGATCTCATCTTTGATTGGTGACACTGTAAGACTATGTGCTATCAATATCATGATTTACATTAGAATGTTTATGATCTTTGATCTCATCTATATGTGTGAGTAGTTCTCCTTGGGCTAAGGGCTTCGGCCTAGCCATGTAGCATTTGTGCATGTTATTTATCATAGATGGGATCATGTATTAGTTTGTATGACATGATGATTATTGTATCCTCTCTTGCCTCAATCTAAGGACTTGTCAGGTACCCAAGATCCCGAGGGTTGAGCGAAGTATAGGGAGTATGAGTAATGTCTAATCTGCAGGATGGGAACCCTAGTGGCAGAAGGGGTAGTACGGATGTATGTGAGGGATTTACTTGGGATTAACGATGATGTCACTATGCATATAATTAGTCCTCTTTCTTCTATGGATGAGACTAGTAGGTTATTGCTATAAGCGGTTGTGGAGGCAATAGCAATTATGGATGCACTACCCACATATAATTTATCTTGCTCTAACAATTACATGCATACTTTATTTCTATCTTTTATTCCCATCAGATGTTTTGCACAGCTACAGGTGAAACCAAATGCCCTAGGCCCTCTCTCTCTCCATCATCGACAACAACAAAAGACGCAAACTCTTGGTCCAGTAAAAACACAAAAGGAATTCTAAAACTCCTGAAGGTCCGTTAAAGTAACTTCACTATGCTTCTGCTTTCCGAGGATTCGATAAACCTAGGTCTACTAGGGAAAAAGAGCTATACTACATCCATAATCCGGATCGAAGGTATCAACCCTTTTTCTAGCGCTGTTGCCGGGAAGCAATAGCTACCCTAGTGAGGTTAGTAGGAACCTTGCTAGTTTTAATTCTTGTTTTTAATTTTACTTTGCTTTCAGTCTTTATTTGAAAAACCAAAAAAATTGTTAGCCTTTAAATTCTTGCTTTTACTATTATAAGTCTCTGTTTAAGAAAATCCAAAAACATAGGAAATATGGCTGAAAAGAAGCTTGGGGAGTTTGCTACTCCCAACAATGATTATTTGCATAATCCTATTACTTAGCCAGCAATTGTTACTGATGACTATGAAATTAAACCCCATTATTTAAGTTTGGTTCAATAGAATCAATTTGGAGGCTCTGCTGTTGAGGACACAAGTATGCACTTGAACACTTTCACTGAAATATGTGATATGATGCGCATAAAAGATGTTGACCTCGATGCGGTCAAATTGCGTTTATTTCCTTTTCTCTTAGAGGAATAGCAAAAGAATGGTTGATATCTTTGCCTAGAAATACTATTACATCGTGGGTGGAATGCACTTCTTTATTTATGACTAATTTTTTCCCACCTGCAAAGACTATGCAACTAAGATCTAATATTACTGTTTTTAGATAGAAGAGCATGACATACTAGCGCTTGCATGGGAAAGGATGAAAGAATGCATGAGAAACTATCCTAGTCATGGGATGGAAGACTGGTTAATTGTCCATTTATTTTATAATGCTCTTAATACTGTGTCTAAGTCTATGCTTGATACTAGAGCTGGAGGAATGTTTAGGGTAAACATATTACCGAAGCAAAGCAGCTGCTAGACAATATGCAAGACAACCATGCCCAATGGCATGTGGATAGATCAAACACGAAGAAGGTGAACTCCGTCTCACCCCAAGAAAATGAAGAACTCAATGCTAAGTTGGATGAGCTCATATTAGCAGTAAAAGGTTAGGAAACCAAGGTAAGAGCTATCCTAGAAACAAATATTGAAGAAATAAACTCCATAGCTCGTAATGATTATAACCCTGCTTGGAAGAAGAATTATAATCCTAACTTTCAGAAACATTATTCTAGTCCTGCAGGTAACTCTAATAATAATATGGGAACAAGTAATGGTAGTCTCCCAAGAAACACTTAAGTCCTTTATAGACTCATAAAATGAGCAAAATAATATCCTTGTTAAAATAACATAGAACCATGATGCTATGCTTGGTAAATTATCTAACCAAGCTGTAAGTTTGTGGAATGATTTGTAGGCCCTCCAAGAAAGAACGAGGATTGTTGAGGCACAACTAGGTATGATAACCGAGAGTTAAACTGTCATTCTAGATAAATTTCAAGAAAAGTTGAGCCCAATCCTGTTAAAGACCTCAAGATGATGAGAATCCAAAGGGAGGAGCCTAAAGAACTTGATTATAGTAATGCTCCTTCACCAAGTTACACCATTGAAGATCTTGTAAAAAGGATCAATATTAAGATTTCGATAAGTGAAGGAAATGGGGAAGCTATGTACCAATACTTTATTAATCATGTAGCAATAAAGGTACGTGAGCTTGAGGAAGAATATAAACAAATTGCTGAAAAATTACCTGTGAAGCTTGATGATATATTTGAGCCTACTATTAAGATTAAGATTGGGACCAATGAGATAGCTGCACTTTGTGATCTAGGTGCAAGCGTTTGAATAATTCCAAAGAGTCTTTTTAACAACTTAAATCTTGGCTCTTTTGAAATCACCGAGTTAAAATTACATCTTGCAAATTCTACCTACAAACAAGATGTAGGAATTAAGGAGAATACTTTAGTATACATTAAAGGTTGTCCTGCTCTTATTGATTTTGTTATTGTTGACATGCCTAAAGATGCTACTGCTCCTATTATATTAGGTCATCCTTTCTTAAGAACTATTAAGGCTTTGATTAATCTACATGAAGGGAACTTGAAGCTTCAATTGCCTTCACAGGATCCTTTTGTTATTCATTTCCCCAGGAAGAAGAAAGCCAAGCGTGATGAAAAGGAGATCACTTTGAAGGCCAACTATTTTGGAGTGGGTGTTCCACTCATTTGGCCTATGTGAGCAACATTGAGGTCAAGCTATTGACCATAAAAGAGCGCTTTATGGGAGGCAACCCATGTAAAATAAAGGTTTGAGTTAAGTTTTTTTAGTTTTAGTTTAAGTTTATGTTTAATAAAGAGTGCTAGAAAGCTCCAACTGAGGAGAAGAAGTTCGGTAGTACTAAAAATCCTTCTTTATACATGTTTTTGTTGGTCCACAATATTTACTGTCATTTTTCTGTCAAAAACAAGGTATTTCACTAAGTTACAGGATAAGAAATAATTTTCGAAGAAACAATTTTTTTTGGATACATACAGAAGGTTTAACGACTAACTATACGGCGGGAATAAATTTTTTGGCCGTATAGTTCCGGTTGTATAGATATCTTTGCCATCGACAATTTTTTTTCATATGTACTGAAGGTTTAACAACCAACTATACATCGGGAATAAAAATCCCGGCCGTATAGTTACGGTCGTGTAGATATCTTTGCCATCGACAATTTTTCTTTCATATGTACTGACGGTTTAACGATCAACTATACGGCAGGAATAAAAATTGCGGCCGTATAGTTCCGGTCGTATAGATATCGACGCTTTCGTACAAATTCTTTTCCAGGTACAGACGGTTTGACAACTAACTAAATGGCGGGAACACATTGTTCCGGCCATATAGTTCTGGTCATATAGCTGAACCTCTAGGTGGAAACCCTAAAATTTTGACAGCATGCCAACTGTACGGCGGGAACACATTGTTCTGGCCATATAGTTCCGCCCATATAGTTGCGTCCGACCACAAAAACTCCATGGGAGGTACCTCCAACCCCAAAACTTCAATCCTGTTTCTCTCTTCTACCTCCAAACCCTCTCAAAACCTCATGATATCTTCATCTCTACTCAATTCCGTTCGATTTCCTCGCACACAAGTGATCTATAGTATGTTTCTCCTCCGATCCTCCAATTACTTTTTTTCAAATTCATCTTTGATCTATCGTCATTATCAATCTAGGGTGAGACCTTCTATGAACTAATTGCCATGATTCTCTTGCCTAGATTACTATTTTGAGGGGATTCTTTAGTGTGCTATGATGAGGAACATGTTATACTTACTATTGTTGGATCAAAAAGTTTTATTTTTGTCTTTCTTCATTACTTTAGATGATGGACACAAAGATCCAAACTCGTGCTCGTCCCACCGCTAGCGCTTCTCAGGCTGTCACTCAAGAACGCATGGGGATACGGTTCAGGAATGAGCTCCAATGTGATCGCTTTGATAGGATCAAGAACCGAGAAGTGAAGGCAACCAAGTGGGATTTCCCCATTATATTGAACTAACTCGGTATTTCTAATGACTTCAATTTACTTTGCAATAGATCTGGCCTGCAAAACTTGGTGTACAATGATGTGCCTACTTATCGCCGGTTAACTATTGAATTTCTAAGCTCTTTGCAAAGCACTAGTAAACTATGGCAAGGAGAGGACACGATTTCTTTCTGACTTATGAACAACAATTACACTTTAACACTAGATCAATGGTGCACATGTTTTAATTTCCCAAACAATGATGTTAATGCCTTACGCACATCCTTTACTGGCTTAGACCCTTCCCCTGCACAATATTATAATGGAATGAGTTTCACTACTAGAGTAAGTTAGGGGAAGAATATTCAACATCCTGCAATTCGTTATTTGTTATATGTTATTGCTAACACCTTGCAGGCAAGAAATGAGTTCACAAGACTCAATGAGGAGGACATCTTAGTCCTTGAAAAAGTTGCTTACACCAACTACGACTTGTCACTCAACTTGGGCGCAATCCTTGTGCGCTACCTGGACCACCAATCCTCCAAAAGCCAAGGACCAATCACAGGTGGAGGCATCATCACCGTGCTTGCCACTGCCCTAGGCATCGACCTAGGTGAGTTGCAACCTATGCTAGGTGAGCGATGTGTTGTTTTTTCTAATTTAAAGGCTTGTGTAATGCTCACTAAGAGAGGTGGTGTTTATTACCTGCATATTGCTAGAGTTGGGCGTCTTTACCCAGCTCCTATGCCTAATGGTATTTTCTCTATTGAGGAAGGACGTTCAGGTTGAGCAACACCAACCCGAGGAGGAGATTCCGGATGAGGATGAGGACCAAGAAGAGGAGCAAGAAGTTCCTTATCAAGAGGAGGAGCCACAAACCCGGTTCTCCACAAACCAAGACTTCCAAGAACTCAAAGGGACTTTGGACAGGATGCATAGCCTCTCTTTGAACCTCCGAGGAACAACTAGTAATTTATCAACTCAATTTGCAAACTGGAGTAATGAATTTACCCCACGACCGCAATGATTTGAAGGGCTTGTAAAAGCCTAAGCTTGGGGAAGTTTCCTCATGTATCTTTACTTGGCATTTATTTTGCATTTATTTATTTGAAGGGTGTGTTTTTAATTCGAGTTTATAGCACTCATGTTGGTTTCCCCAACACTTTATCTTTAGTTATTTCTATTTGCTTTTGATATTTTCTAGCAGAGCTTTGCCGCCAATTTTCTATTCTTTAAATTCCCTATCTTAAAAACAACAAAAAGATTTCTCTATTTTTCTTTATTTTCCCTCTTTCTTTTCTTTCCGCCTCGAGGTTCTCATGTATTTGCAGGAGAGTGATCAACTTTGAGTTTCCAAGAAGCAAATAAAAAGGAAGGGAGAAGTGGAACTAAACATGAGAGGTAAGCCTTATGACTCCCCACTTTTGAGTTTAAGAAACCCGTGCTAGTTAGTAGTAAATGTTGAGATGTTATATCGGTGGAGTGAGTCTTTGTATTGTAGTAAGATTTTGTTTGCATGGGTATTTAGTTGAGCACGCTTTGTTCTAGCTCTTGTAGTTAACCAAGTCTTGCCTAAAATAATTGCTAAACAAGTGTAATAAGAAAAAGTCTCACAATTCAAGGCTTGGGTGTTGTAGTGTTTAGTCCCGAAGGCTTATTTCTAGAGACACTCAACACCACTTCAAATGTTGATTGACTTGATAGCTCTCTTTAAAAGGATTTGTTCAATTGAATTAATGTTTAGCGGTTTTTGTGAGCATGCCAAAGTTTGACTTGTTAATCATAAGAATGATATAGCTTTATGCGTGTCAAACTTCATGGGATGACAACAACTCCGCTGGCCTACGAACGATCTTCATAAAGGAAACTCCTAGATTTTGGCTATGAGTTGATTAAACAGATGTAGCAGCAATGCTATAGTGGGTAAAATTCTTGGCACTCCCGGGTAGCTATGTTCATGATGGAATCACTCCTCTGGCTGTTATGAGTAATCATTGTACAAAAGGAAGAAAAACCTTAGCGGTGCCACGAGTGTCCATCAAAAGGAAGATAAACTATTTTTTTTGCATGCTCTCAATTACTCAAGAACTGAAATTCTTGAAGGACAATGAATAGAAAAGTAGTGCTTGAAGAGTCTTGATTTATTGATGTGGGAGAATTGAGATATTCTAGTGTATATGCTTTTCATGACAAGTCTCACACTCTCAATTTACATGATTATACTTTATTATTGAAAGGCAAGCCTATGAGTTGATTACATGATATAGAATAAAGTTTACTCATTTGAATCATCCATGTTAACAATAATTTTGCTACGCTATAAGGATGCATAAAAACCCATATGATATACTTGCCATTACTCTATCTATGCTAGAGTTTTTTAGATTTATGAAGTGGAGCAAACATGAGACTACTAATCATGAGTAAGATCATCATCTCGTTTTTTCAGTTTAAATACTGAGTTCCTTTTTGATTTTGGTTTTCTTGCTCGAGGATGAGCAAGTTTAAGCTTGGGGAGGTTGATGGCTCTGAAATATAGCCATCTACGTCCACATTTAAACTGGCTATTATTCATATTTTTTATGAAATATCTCTCTAAACCCTACCACTAATGCCTAATGATCAAAGGGGTATGCAATCCTTTCCTTCTATTTTTTCCTGTGCAGATAATGACGTTTGATGATGGGAATCACTACATTAAAGTCAAAGATACGAGATTTCCAACAACCAGAAGAAACCAGGAGTTGTGAGTCGGAGGCAGACACTTCAACGACCAACTATACGACCGGAATAAAATTCCATCCGTATAGTTTCGGCTGTATAGTTGCCAACAACACCGCTAGGTCAAACAGAACAACTTCCGTGAAGGGACCCCTATATAAAGAAGCCTCGGGCGACGATAAAAGAGCCTCTTGAGTCCCTGCCCCAGATCATCAGCCGCCTCCAGATCTCCATCCACCACACCGAAGAGCACACGGAAGAATAGACTTAGATCTAATCTCCAAACTCTTCTCCACCACCATAGCCATGCCTATTCCACCACTTGTAATAGTAGATCTCATCTTCGGTTGGCGACATTGTGAGACTATTTGCTATCAATCTCATGATTTACATTACAATGTTTATTATCTTTGATCTCATCTCTATGTGTGAGTAATTCTCCTTGGGCTAAGGGCTTTGGCCTAGCCATGTAGCATTTGTGCATGTTATTTATCATAGATGGGATTATGTATTGGTTTGTATGACATGATGATTATTGTATCCTCTCTTGCCTCAATCTAAGGACTTGTCAGGTACCCAAGACCTCGAGGGTTAAGCCAGGTATATGGAGTATGAGTAATGACTAATCTGCAGGATGGGAACCCTAGTGGCAGAAGGGGTAGTACGGATGTATGTGAGGGATTTACTTGGGATTAACGATGATGTCACTATGCATATAATTAGTCCTCTTTCTTCTATGGATGAGACTAGTAGGTTATTGCTATAAGCGGTTGTGGAGGCAATAGCAATTATGGATGCACTACCCACATATAATTTATCTTGCTCTAACAATTACATGCATACTTTATTTCTATCTTTTATTCTCATCGGATGTTTTGCACAGCTACATGTGAAACCGAACACCCTAGGCCCTCTCTCTCCATCATCGACAACAACAAAATACGCAAACTCTTGGTCTAGTAAAAACACAAAAGGAATTCTAAAACTCTCGAAGGTCCGTTAAAGTAACGTCACTATGCTGCTTCTTCCTGAGGATTCGATAAACCTAGGTCTACTAGGGAAAAGGGGCTATACTACATCCGTAATCCAGATCGAAGGTATCAACCCTTTTTTGGCGCCGTTGTCGGGGAAGCAATAGCTACCCTAGTGAGTTTAATAGGAACCTTGCTAGTTTTAATTCTTGTTTTTAATTTTAGTTTGCTTTTAGTCTTTATTTGAAAACCCAAAAAATTAGTTAGCCTTTAAATTCTTGCTTTACTATTATATTTCTCTTTTTAAGAAAACCCCAAAACATAGGACATATGGCTGAAAAGAAGCTTGGGGAGTTTGCTACTTGAAAAAATGATTATTTGCACACTCCTATTACTCAGCCAGCAATTGTTGTTGACGACTATGAAATTAAGCCCCATTACTTAAGTTTGGCTCAACAGAATCAATTTGGAGGCTCTAATGTTGAGGATGCAGGTATGCACTTGAACACTTTCACTGAAATATGTGATATGATGCGCATAAAATATGTTGACCCCGATGCGGTCAAATTGCATTTATTTCCTTTCTCTCTTAGAGGAAGAGCAAAATAATGGTTGCTATCTTTGCCTAGAAATACTATTACATCGTGGGTGGAATGCACTTCTTTATTTATGACTAAATTTTTCCCACCAGCAAAGACCATGCAACTAAGAACTAATATTAGTTTAGCGTGGTGAAGTCAATGCACATCCGCAACTCTTTTATATTTTCTTTCGTATGGATACTGGGTTTGCGACCCACTCTGCTTTCTTTAAGTCTGTAATGAATTTTGTGTCAGTGGGGCGATGGATCTCCTTTCCAATGTCCTTACGTTTCAGCTCTACGAAGTAGTGAAGCGACTATTTTACTGTCTTTGCTTTTGGATCCAAGTTTAATCCGTGCTTAGGGAGTTCCCTGGGAGTTCCCGGCATGTTAGAAGGTAGCCATGCGAAGATCTCCCAGTGCTCACGGAGGAACTCGGTGAGCATGCTTTCCTATGCAGGACCAAGATTGGAGGCCACAAATGTCGTTTTCTTCAGGTTAGTGGGGTGGATTTGTACTTCCTTTGTATCTTTTGTGGCGTCAAAAGCCTGATCGGATTGACATGTGCTATTGCTAGGGGTTCCGCTGTTGCTGATGTTTTTAGCTGCTCAAACTCAGTTGCCATCCCAAAAGATTCAGATATTTTGGTGAACTCCCGATCACAATTGTCGGATCATGTGAAGCTTCCCTTTACCATTATGATTCCCTTCGGTGTTGGCATTTTCATAACTAGATATGCATAATGCGGGACTGCCATGAATCATGTGAAAGCTGGGCATCCCAGGATCGCATGATATTGTGATGGCTAGTCCATGACTTCGAATTCGAGCTTTTGTCACCTGAAATTTTCTTTGGATCTAAAAACAACGCCATGAAAGATTTTTCCTAATGGAATTACGGATTTACTTAGTACTATGTCGTGGAAAGATGTTTCTGTTGGTGCTAGATTTGTCAAAGGGTAGTTCATTCTCTCAGTGTTTTTGGCGTAAATCAAGTTTATGCTACTTCCTGTATCCATGAAAACTATGTTCATGTCGAAACCTCCTACATGTGCTTCAACTATCAAGGCTGAATGACCCGATCGCGGTACTCAAAGTGGGTGATCCTCTCTACTGAAGGTGATTTCCTGTTCTGACCAGTAACGATATTCTGGTGTGGCTTGTGGAGCCATCTCAGCCATGTTGACTTGTCTTGTGATTAGCTTCTGGATCGTGTTAGATGGGTGGTGGCTGTGATAATAAAAACTTTTTAGCAATATAAATTGTGTCATTTGCCTCTCATATCATGCTCCATCTAACTATTGCTATGCCTGATATGCATGATTACTTATTTTTATTGAATTCAATATGAGCTTGCACATTTAGTAGTTTAGGTACAATTTTACCCCTCTTCCTTGTCTTTGACATGTGTGTAGGTGTTGATGATGATTATGGATAAAAAAAGTCAAAAGGAACAAAGAGAGCATAGTATGGAGGAGCTACAGGGACCAGACTTAGCCATTTGAGGTGTTGGAAAAGTGAATTTTTCCAACTTCTCAAAATAAGGATCCAAGACCACACGGTTGTATCCCTCGATGATATAAATCCAATGAGCCCAAGAACACCCAAAATGGAGTTCGTATGAAGAAATGGCGACCAAAATACTAAAGAGTACTGATGGTTTGACGACCAACTATATGACGGGAGCAATAATTCCGGCCGTATAGCTCCCACCGTATAGTTGCCAAAAAGGTCGCAAACGACGGGATTTCACCCTCTAGAGGCTCTAGAACCTTCCCTAAGTCAACGGTATTGGGGGAACCCTAGGGCACCCCCAAGGCCTATATAAATGATGGAGGAGAGGAGGAAGCCGCCATACACCATATACAAGATCTAGATCCCATCTACCAGCTCCATAGCGGCACCGTGCCGCCGCGCCGCCTTTATAGCCTCTACAGCTCCATCAAGATCCAGATCTCCATCAACATCATCAAGCCATCCAAGCAAGAAGAGGAGGGGAAGGAGGACGACGCCATCACGATGCCGACACTACCATCACCATGCCGACGCCACCATCACGGCCCCATCATCACCTTCTCCATCGCTGCTACTCCTTCATCCTTCCCCATCATGATCTCCGTGATGGGTTGTAAGATGGCTTGAACCCCCTTTTATTAATGTTATGATGATTTGAGTAATTGAAGTGTGGTGTGTTCATGTTAATTAATATGTTTGTGCTTTATCTTTACATTGTTCTATTCATGATATTATTCTAATGATTGGAGACGTCCAATCCTTTGTTGAGGAATTTACTAGGGATTCACGGAGTGTCACAAAACTTATCATTAGTCTCTACTCTTCCATGGGTACCTGACAAGTCCATGGGTAGAACTAATAGGCTATTTGCTATAAGTGATTTGCGTAGGTAATAGCAGCTTAGGATGCACCGCCTAGAGTTCCTTCAAGATCACTCATGATATAGATAGGTATAGTGTTGCGAATTGCTTGACCCCAAAGTGATAGACGGGATATCTTGTGACTAGCACACTTGCTTAGGAGTACGGTTGTCCATAGAACTTAATTCCTTTGCTCTGGTTTACCTTGATTAGTCTTGTTACCTTAATACACTACTCTCTTACGAGATGACCCATGTCCGAAGAGGGTGTGGACAATTGAGTAGTCTAGTTGCCATTTACCAACGATGGGAGACAACGGTATATGAGGGACCACCACAATTATAGTTAACAACTATTCCATAAGCACTTATCATGCACACCGGTATACACAACATTACTTGATGAATCATAGCATTAATATTTCATCGCATTGCATTCACCTCTTTTAAGTTTTACTTTTTTCTAGTTTTCTTCCAGTCCTAGTAGTAATTATTACAAAACATCTTAAATTCATTTATCCTAGCAACTTATAGAATAGGCTATTTCCAAACCACGGTTTGGGTGCGAACGTGGTCGCATTGACAACGTGTCTACGGGGTCGTGTTTGTTGAGCTCCCATCGGGACAAACTCTTTAAATATTTGTTGCTACAAGTACTGCAATAACCTTGTTATTGGTGAAGGAACACAACCCATCAAATTGGCGCCGTTGCCAGGGAGCAAAGTGTTTAGTTATCTACTTGCACATAGTTTATTTTAGTTTGTTGCTATTATCTTACTGCTTTATTTTATATTGCAAACAATAAAAAATTACAAATCCAAAAATTTATAAAAACTATTGCTACTAATTATGTCTTACGAGATAAATTTTGTTCAAGAGATAATACAAGCATTGGAGGAGATAAAGGATTCAAGTTCATCAAGCCTGGTTGCTAGACATGAGATGATAAACAAATTGGTGGACCAATTGGAAATGCATTCATTATGGTTGCGTGCTAATGATGGATCTTATTGTACAATTTGTATAACAGATGACCAACTTAATTTTCAATGTGAGTGTTCCAACAATCCTAATCTAGCAAATTATAATAGAGATAAATCCTATTCTAGTTTGGAAGTACTAGAATACTTTCTTTTCAAAGGTGCATCTGAAATTATATTTAGACTAGGAATTATTGATGTTGAAAGTGAAGCACTTGATGTAGTTTTTAATTTAGTATACCTCATATTCCTCTTTTGTGACAATAATTTAAGTAATAATGCATTGGTATTATATTATTCGAAGCGGTCTAAAACCTCCATGGAGAAAGATAACCTTTTGCAGGATTCACTAAAGAGCGAAGAGGAAAAGGAGCACAAGGAGGAAGAATGGATTGATCACCCGTTCACACCTTCGACTCCTACTTTTGATTCTAGCATTGCTATTAAAACACTAGTCGATGAAAAGGAGGAACAAAAAGGTGAGGTTGACAAACAGAGCCACACTGCAACTTTTGTTTGTGATGCCTCTCACTCTAGTAGTGATTTTTATGATGCTAAAACTGTCGATAATTGTTCTGCGGAGGCTTTGTGCTTAGACACTCATATGGAGAGCATTAATAATAGTGAACTAGAGATAGAACGTTGCTATAATAACATGCAGGGTCCTAAACTCCAAGCTATGAAGGAAGAATACTATGAAGTGTTCCCCTACACAGGTAACCAAGGTAAAGATTTAAGAATTTTATATGAATCTCAAATCCTCTCATTGCAGCTTGATACATTGCAAATGTATTTATAATTGTTGATGCTCCATGCTTGGATTTATCCACTTTCTTGTGTTTTGTCCACACTTTGGAGTACTTTTCATATGATTTCTTGGAGTAACCTATTAACAAGAGCCATAGTGTCAGCTGCCTGTTTTGTGTTGTTTTTGGTTCCAGGAAAGTCAGAAAATGAATATTCTTGGAATTGGACGGGACAAAAGCCAAAGTGCCTATTTTTCCGGAAGTCATCAGATGCTAGAATACGAGACGGAGAAGGGCTAGGGGACAGCCACACCACCTGGCCGCGCGGCCAGGTCTGACCCGCGCGGCCAGGTCTGACCCGCGCCAGGGGGTTGTCTGGCTGACCCCATCACCCCCTCGGCCTCTCCTTCCGCCTATAAGATGCCCTCGGGACGAAAACCCTAAGTACCCGATCAAAAATCCACGAAAGAGTCTATAGCCGCCGTCATCTGCATCCCTAGATCGGGAGGGATCTGAAGCTCTTCCCGGCACCCTGCCGGAGAGGGGAATTCACCCTAGAGGCCTTCTTCATCACCATGCAAGCCTCCGGTGTGATGCGTGAGTAGTTCATCCTTGGACTACGGATCCATGTAGTAGCTAGATGGCTGGTTCTCCTCCTTTGTGCTTTCATGTTTAGATCTTGTGAGCTCCGTTCATGATCAATATCATCTATTTGTAACATGTTGTGTTTGCGGGGATCCGATGGATATTGAGATGCTATTTCAGAATGATTATTGATTCTATGATGTCTTTGTTATTTGTGATCTTGCATGCTTTCCGTTGTTAGTAGGTATCTTGGCCAACTAGATGGTAGCAACTCCAAGAGTTAGTATTTATGCTCGATAGTGGGTTCATGCCTCTAGTAATCTGGGGAAGTGACAGAAATCTCTAAGGTACTAGATGTGCTGTTGCTACTAGGGAGAAAACAACAATCCTTTGTTCATAGAACAATCGTATTGTTTACATTACACGCAATTCGTAAAGCAATAATCTGTTGCTTGCAACTTAATACTAGAGGGGGTTCGGATGATAACCTGAAGGTGGATTATTAGTCATAGATGCAGTTGGATGGCGGTCTATGTATAATTTTGTAATGCCCAATCAAGTTCCAAAGGAGTCAAGATGATTAGTATATGCATGTATTGCTTTCTCGATGTTTGTCAATTGCCCCGCAGTAATTTGTTCACCCAGCATGTTATCTATCTTAAGGAGAGCCACCTCTAGTGAACTATGGATCCCAGTCCTTTTCTTTTTACATACAAACTATAAACTGTTTACTGCTTTGTCTTTACTTTCTGCAAACTTTTACTTCTTTCCATTCGATACGTTTAATCCTTTGTTTTCTGCAAAACACGGTGAGATTGACAACCTCATCGCAAGTTGGGGACAAAGTTCTGTGGTTGTGTTGTGCAGGTCTCCACGTTGCTACTAGCACCGGTAGTGCGCCCTGCCAAGGCTCAACTAGCAACACCTTCGGGGTGTTTCCTTGCTCCTACTATGTAACATCCCAATTCCAGCAACCCTGATTAGTTGTCTAGAATGCCAAAATCAGGGGGAACAAAAACTTTTTGTTATGCTTTGGTGCAGTGCTTGATTGTTGTTTGCTTGCACTTGTGCTTATGATGTGTATCTTAGGTACTCCTTACCTCAACCTTAGTTGACAAAAGCTATTTACCAAAACTATCTTGGCTTACTTTACATATTCTCAAACGTTCTGGCATTTCAAAACAGGAGCCAAGATGCCTATGTAACAAAAACTATTTTGGTAGCTTCTATTAACAAAACTATGGAGAGATATATAATACAATCTCCTTATGTTTTCAAGACAGTGCACTCAACCAATCTTATCTCTAGTGTTCCCAAAACCTCTTTCCAAAAGCATTTGAATTCCACACTTGGTAGAGATACCAGGGACTCTCACCTTATTCAAAACTTAACCTCTTCAAAATGCCCCAACCTTACCTCAAGCTAAGCTTGATGGTGAACCCTAGAGTAGTTGATCTGTTTATAAGATGAGTTGCCTTGATCTGCTGATTGATTTGCTTGCTTAGGGAGTAGAATGAGCTACCTTAGGAGCTCATCACTAGGATCAAGATGTTTCCCAATAATCAACCCTTAAGAAAGAATGCAAACCTAGATATGATCCCTAGCCATTAAGTGATCATCTAAAACCCTCAACCAGATCCATTCTAAAGATTTCCATTCTAGATGTTTCCAAGTCCATGAAGACCAATATTAAGAAAGGATCTCCTATACTCACTTTACACTCCCCTATCAACCACTTGTTAAAGCTCTGATACCTTGAAACTCCTCCAAGAACATTCCCTCTCATACTCTAGTCAGATTCCTCAAAACTGCCAAATTTGGCTAAGTCTGGAAACAGTTTCAGCCTCACCTTTTTAGATACCTCCTTTTCTCAAACCTTGTGCATTTTTGGAAATGAAGCTGAACCATCTTGTTAACCATCCTAAGGAATACCAATTCCCCCATTTTCCTCTGGTTAGATCCTCCTCCAACCCACTTGTCCATGATGGTTTTGCAGGCAAGAAAATAACATTTCCTGCAAATCTAGTCATCATGCCTACTTTGCTAGAAGCTCACACCACCATCGAAACATCTATGGACCAAATCTCTGCATGGTTGTGTTCTACGCATTGCTGTCTATCTAAACCTACTTCACTTTCCCCAATTGGATCTTTGTGCTGATTAAATCCACATGGTTTATAAGGCATCATAACTCTTTCTGCATGGCAGCCTTATTTTCAACAAAGTTTGCCATCACCTCTAGACCACCTCCAATGCTTTTAATTCAAACTACCTCTGCCATGATCATCTATATGACTTGTTCTACCCATCCATATATCCCTTGCACCAAGGTGAGCTCTAAGCTCCAAGATGCAAGCATGTTTTGGTGGTATAAAAATAACATCACCCTAGATCACCAACTCCTTGTTTTCCATCCTTTTCAAGTTGGAATTTCATTCCCCAAGGTTGAATTGCTGTCAACACCTTGTCTATCTCTGCTACTTTTACCCTCAAGATTTATCAAAGGTTATCCATAATTATTATGGCTCCAAAACTATTTAATTCCTTAAATAATCAAAATCTCCAAAACTCCCTCCATAAAGGAAAGTTTGGTTTTTGTCAAAACACTTCCCCAACCTTTTGCTCATGTGAGTTCCACATATCATACCCCATCTTCCCATCTCAAAAATAAATATTTTTGAGATTCTTTATTATTTCTTTTTGCCCTTTTTCTTAAATGGCAGAAACAAGAAATAATTCCTTAAAAATACTTTCCCATCTCAATAAATCCCAATAAAATTCCCCAAGGTGTAATGTGGTATCTAGGACCTTTTCACACCAAAATCCCACTTTGCCTAATGTAAAAATATCACCTAGGCTTCTAGAAACCATTTTCGTACTTTTGGAATTAATGCTTTTACGTGGACTTTTAATCTCTAGAAAAACCCCAAATAATTCCTGGAGAGATATCTTGATCCCATTTACACACCAGTGCCATTACCCCACTTGGTCCAGTACAAACTTTTCAAACTCCTTCACAAGCTTTCTTTTGATCAAAATTTGCAAGACCATCTAAACCTAAGCCAAATCAAACAAGCTAACTCCAAACTTTTCTAATACACCACCTCACCAGCATCACTCCCTCTGGTCGAGCTACCCTGTAGCCTTACTGTAGCACCCCTCCTCTTGTCCTCTAGCTCTTGGAACTAGTCTTAGAGAGAGATGGACATATCTTGCAATATCTTGAGAAATAAATGCCACAGCAGCTGCAGCACGCCTCACCCCCTCTCTGGTCATTGCACTATGCCCCACACGACCACTCCACCATCCCTACGGGCCAATCTCTGGCTAGCTCCTCCTCTCAAGCCCTCCATGGGCATAGTTCACCATGAACCCGAGCCTCTGGGTTAAAAAGGACAGAGGCCACCCTGTCCCCTCTCTGATGGCTCATTCCCTTCCCCTGCCTCCCTGCTCTCACCCCTCAGACGCTCAGATACCCTCTCCTCCTCTACTGCTCTAAGCAGCCGAACAAGCTCTCAGTGCTGCAAGCTTATGCGGGAGGTAGCCTTCAAACTAGATCTCCCCAGATCCCTTCTCTTGCTCGGTTATACTCCCCTAAATCTGACTTATTCCCTCATGACCTCCCTTTCATCCCAGGTACACCGGAGCTCCCTGCATCGGAGCCCATCGGAGACGAACTTCCTGGATGAAGCCCACTTTCCTGAGCCTCTACCGCAGTAAACACACCTCCCATGTGTCCCTACGAACCCTAGGCTCCTATCGGATGCCTCCTAGTTGACATGCAGAAGCTCCATCGACACAGGCAGAGCCGCGGGCGCCTCACGGCGGCGAGGGCACGCGAGATCCGCATCTACACCAAATCATATGTTTCCTCCCATCGCCGGACTCGCTAGGAGACGCCGCGTCGCCTCAGCACCACGTCGCCGCCTCTACACCCCTCCAAGTGATCCCATGTTCGCTCCGTCTGTGCCCCTAGGGTTTGCCTCTATCCACCCCGACATGGAGGAAGAAGACAGCCAACCACCGTCGGATTCTCCTAACTCGGACGGACAAGATCCCGACTTACCGGTTCGGCCTCCTAGTGTCAATGACGGCGATGGCCCGCCAGTCGGTTTCAACTTGCAGCCTCCCGCTCGCCCAGGCGCTAGTTGGGCCAAAAGTGGCGCCACGCGGCCCATGTTCCTCGGAAACCAGCCTGCCTCCACTCCTCTTTAATCAATTATATTCAGATCTGCAGAATACCCCTTTGGATTAAATAATTTCAAAAATGTAAATCGATAAAAAATGACTAGATCTAATTTTTCCTAGATACATGTATGTTTTCCCTATTACAAAGTAACCTTAGTTACCTAATTTCATGTAAAGATTAAATATATAAAATCATTTTCCAAAAGCTATCTAAAACACTCCTTAAACCCTACTGGTAGTTTACAACTCCAATTGGAGTGAATCCTTTTTGCACTGCAAGATATTAGCCATACCTTGCATGTCAATCCAGCCCCTTATTAAGCTGTTTCCTAGTTGTGTCTGGTAAAAATAACAAAAACAGACCTTTTTCTATAACTAGACAATTCTCTAAGTCAAATAAAAATAGGTACTGACCCAATTCCAACTCTCAAGAATCCTAAGACATATTATCTACCAAATCCCAGGAGTCCATAATTTTCTAAGCCCCTATGGATTTATCATGAATTAATATGTTCTAGGCTTAGTTAATTCACTAGATAAATCACTACAGTAGCTCTGCAACTCCAAAAAGGGTGATTCCAATTTCTACAGAAAGGTATTCTAAATACCTACAATGTTTGCTTGGAATAAAATCAAAAGACACTGTAGTTTAAATCTGGTGAAAAAGAGAAAACAAATCCAGAACTGCCTTTGGGAATTTCCTGAGGGCATTCTGGTAATTCTTTTAACTTGATTCCAACTCTAGGTGGTTCAGTACAGCAAGTACTACCAAACCATCCAAGTAAATAATTTGTGGAGTTCCAGAACTTTTCTGGTGAATTATTTCCTCAAACTAGAGTTTAATCCACTTTAAAAAGCATAACTAATTCTAGGAAATTGATAATCAAGTGAAACCTCTTGTGATGGTTTTGTCTTGACAAGACCTATCTGAGGATATCAATTTTGCATAGTGATAGCCTACTGACCATAGAACCCTAATCCTAATCCCTTGTATTTATCCTAGACAACTTCTTCCAAGAGAAAACACCCCAATGGCAATCTTGTAAATTCCACCATTTGAATCCCACTTATCCAAAACCTCCCAAGTCCAGTAGTACTATTTATGATTGTTTTTTGTGCGGTTTGATGCTTGATTGTCTTGTATATTTTGTGGACATTGTCTGCTTGCATGTGTACCCGATGACGGCGATAGTGTGAGAGTCTTACGACAAGAAGGAAGGGATTTCTTCTTATTATTATATATTGGGTATTCTTGGTCATCTGAAGAAGTCCATGGACTTATTGCTGATCACAGGCAAGCCACCATTTCCCGAACTCTGATATATGTCCTACTCTCTTTTACCTACTTTTGTATCCTCTTTATAAAATGCATTATTTACCTACATGTCTTATTTTATAAATAATGCGATAGTAACTTGGCCCCTCCAAGTTATTACTTCGTGTCCTTCGAGGCACCACCCTGATGAACCCATCATTTATCCCCTTTAGACAGAGAGTGCGATGGTTAGCATCCTACCTCCTTGGAAACCCCGGTTTTTGAGAAAATAAACCATTTTGGGATTTTCCCCACTACAAAGGTTTTCAACAAGGCTTTGTAAAACCCTGGGAAGAGGCATCGTTCACAGTGGAAGTTTTAACAAAAGGAATGGTGATGAGGAGAAACAAGAAGATGTTGGGATGTTCTACACCTTTACTGGAACAATTTTATCCGCGCAACCACATTACACCAGGTGCTGGGGCTTAACTCGTAGTTTGTCCGCTTTAGCCGAGGCACTTCTACCATGCTTATAGGGAGAAATCCCTGGAATTCAGGGAAGGCGCCACCAGATCAAGGATCTGAAGCCTGTCGCTTGCTTTGGCAAGAGTGAGCTTGAACTGGCAGGAGGGCGGTGCAACAATTGGGTCTCCCGCGGACGGTATGACTTAGGTAGTACGGAAGGAAGTGGAGTCTCCAGATTTAAGGTATACGCCAAGCTGCAGCTTGGGTATGCGCGTGTATGGAAGGAAGGACTATGGCTGGGAGCCACATACTTGTTGCCGGGGAGAACAAACCCAAGAGGAAAAGCATGCCTTTGCTAGTGTAGACAAGCGAAAGGTTAGGTTTGATTATCCGGACCACCATCTACTGTGGTCGTGGGCCGTGGTTGTATTTCGGTGGATGTAATCATTCTTGTGGGTAAAGTGTGCAAACTCTACAGAGTATAACCTATTCGAATAGCCGTGTGCACGGTCAAGGACGGTTGTAAAGGTGTTGGCTAGGAGTAACCAAACTGTGCTTGTTTGGGAAACAAGTACTTTGAGGATGAAGGTTCCGGGGGAACCCGAGTTCGAAGGCTTTGTTTTGACCCGAGGGGTCGAAGAGGTTTAAAAAGGGTTTCTAACCACAAAACTGTTTTCAAAACTCTTTTTTTAACAAAGATATGGAGATGTCTTGATTTATAAAACAAATGCATGCTTTCAAAACTCTTTTTTAACAAAGATTTGGAGATACCATAATTTCAAAGTTAGTTTAGGCTTTTCAAAAACAACCTCAGATAGAGCTATCTCGCCACAGCCAAAATTGCATTTCCTTTGTTCACTTATCTTGGTGGTTTGCGAGTACATTCAAAAGTACTCACGACTGTGTCCCTGGCTATTTACTTGGCCAGACTTTCATGAGATTAAGGTGACGTCCAGCGAGCTAGGCCGTCTTCCCAGTCAGTTGCCTGTAGGTTGAGGCATGATTGGGCTCTGCGCTTGGTGATGTTCCGCTGCTATTGATGATGTAGCCGTAATGGCATCTATGTAAGTCTTGAAATTCATTATGTATCGGATGTTGTAATGGTACCTGTCGGTTATGTTCCACGGCTCACTGATCATGGGAACATGGAAATATGCATAACAGGGATTTTCCCGGACGAATAATCCGGGGAGCCCACATACTGGTTCGATTAAACCTTGGTTTCATAACTGACGGAAACTTGCTGCTGTGCTCATCATACCTTCCTCTCGGGGTTCCCAACGAGCTCTACATCAACACCGAGCCATCAAGCATTTTTCTGGCGCCGTTGCCGAGGAGTCAAGGACATGTTCACAAGGGGAGTCCCTCATAACCAATCTCTTTACTTTGTTATTTTTGTTTTGCTTAGTTTCTTTTTGCTTTGTTTGCTTGTTTTGTTATAAAAAACACACAAAAAATAGTTTTACTAGTTTGCTTTCTTATTCGAAAACACAAAAAAATGACTACCCTTGAAAACACTAAGTTGTGTGACTTCACTAGCACCAACAACAATGATTTTATGAGCACACCTATTGCTCCACCTGTGCCTGAAGATACTTTCTTTGAGATAAAACCTTCTTTGCTCAATCTTGTTATGAGAGAACAATTTTCCGGTATTGGTAATGAAGATGCTGTTACCCATCTAAATAACTTTGTTGAACTTTGTGATATGCAAAAGCATAGGGATATAGATGGTGATATTATTAAGCTGAAATTGTTTCCTTTCTCTTGAGAGGAAAAGCCAAAGAATGGTTGAATTCCTTAACTAAGAATAGTATTGATTCTTGGATTAAATGCAAAGATGCTTTTATTGGAAAATACTATCCTCCTGCTAAGATTATATCTATGAGAAGTGAAATAATGAAGTTTAAACAATCTGATAATGAGCATGTTACTCAAGCTTGGGAAAGAATGAAATCTTTGGTAAAGAATTATCCCACTCATGGACTGACTGCTTGGATGACTATCCAAACCTTTTATGCATGATTGAACTATTCTTCAAGGAACCTATTGGATTCTGCTGCTGGAGGTACCTTTATGGCCATCACTTTGGGTGCTGCAACAAAACTTCTGGACAATATGATGATTAATTATTTTGAATGGCATACTGAGAGAGCTCCACAAGGTAGGAAGGTAAGTTCTGTTGAGGAAACCTCCTCCTTGAGTGATAAGATTGATATTATTATGTCTATGCTTGTTAATGGGAAAGCCCATATTGATCCAAATAATGTTCCTTTAGCCTCTTTGGTTGCTCAAGAAGAGCAAGTTGATGTGAACTTCATAAGAAATAATAATTTTGGCAATAATGCTTATAGGAATAATTTTGGTAACAACAATTATAAGCCATATCCTCCCAACAATGGTAATGCTTATGGAAGTTCCTACAACAATAATAGGATTGCTCCCTCTGAACTTGAAGTTATGCTTAAAGACTTTATTAGTAAGCAAACTGCTTTCAATAAAACTACTGAGGAAAAACTCTCTAATGCTGAAAGAAATATAGCATCTTTGGCTGAAGCTCAATCTTCTTTGAATAAAATGGCTGCTAAATCTGAAACTAATGATAATCCTTTTGCAGCTACTAATGCCATACAAGTAAGAATTGATGGAAATGTTAGACTATTAGCTGAATTACATGCTAAGTGGGAAAGAGAAGATGAAATTGCTAGAAACATTAGTGTTTCTACTATCACCACCACTAGTATTGAGTCTAGTAATAGTTCTACTACTCTAGATGATAAATTTGATTTTGATCTTGATGGTTGCAATATCTCTGAAGTTATTAAGTTCCTACAAAAGCTTGCTAAAAGTCCTAATGCTAGTGCTATGAACATGGCCTAACACAACACATTACTGATGCTCTCATAAAGATTAAAGAAGAAAAGATGAAACATAAAGCTTCTATTCCTATAAAACAAGAAGATGGTTGGGAAACCATCATTAATATGAAAGTAAATGATTTTGATTTCAAAGCTTTATGTGATCTTGATAGTAGTGTTTCTATTATGCCTAGAAGGATTTATGATATGCTTGATTTGCCTTCATTTGAAGATTGTTATTTGAATGTCCCACTTGATGATAATGCTAAAAAGAAACTCATGGGGAGTATTAATGATGTTCTTATTATGGTTAACAATGCCTATGTCCCCGTTGATTTCTATGTTTTCGATATTGAATGCAATGCTTCTTGTCCTATTACTTTGGGAAGACCTTTTCTTAGAACTATTGGTGCCATTATTGATATGAAAGAAGGCACCATTAAATATCAACTCCCAATCAAGAAAGGTATAGAACACTTACCTAAGAAGAGCGAGAAGATTTCTTTTGATTATCCTATGAAAACAAAATTTGGTCTTAATGCTTCTTCATTTGAGAACACTTGATTCTTTCTTGCTTCTTATGCCTAACTTAAAGGCGTTAAAGAAAAGTACTTATTGGGAGATAACCCAAAAGTTCTAGATGAGTCTTGGAAGTTATTACTTAAATAATAACTGCTCCTTATCCTTTTTATTTGATTTTTGTGCCAAGAGTAACCTCTAATGAGAGAAAAATAATGATTGGGAAAGTTGCTGTCCCGAAACAGATTTCTGTGCTTCACCGTAAAAATTCGTGTAAAATCTCTGAACGTCCTTTTGAGGCGTGAATTTTTGTTCTTATGCCCCAGGTTGTTATCTAACTTTCTAGTTCAACACTTTTTGATTTGAGCAACAGAAGGTATTCGAAAAAATTCGTCTTTACCTGCTGGTCTGTTTTGACAAATATCTGCCATTTTTTGCATTTGCTTCTTGCTGGTTCCTTTTTGAGTTCTTTTGGGGAATTGAGATTTTTGAGGGAAGTGCTTCAGTAGCTAGTGTTTAAGGAAAGTTTATTTGGTGTTAGAACTGAACCTTAAGACTTATTTATCTTGAGTGCACTAATGTTGCTAATAAAGATTGTGTGAAGTTTTGTATGAAGGAAAAATTTCAGGTGTATGAAAGGAATAAGTAATGAGATGAAGGATGGACTAAAGCTCAAGCTTGGGGATGCCACGCGTGTCACCCCAAGAAATATCCAAGAAGTACAAGCGTCAAATCTTGGGGATGCCCAAGGCATCCCCTTCTTCATCAATTAAAATTCTAGGTTTCTTCAAAACGCTTCGTTTTTATTGTTTCATGCACAGTTGTGTTGTTCTTGGAGCGTCTTCTTTTTCGTTTTCATTTTGGTTTTTGTTTTCTTTTGTTTGCTTAGTTTTCAGAATAAATTGGTTGGACCCCCTCTTTCATACATTGGTTTGCAAATAGTTTGGTCTGGAAAAGAGTAGGAAAGTTCATACTTATGTGGTAAAAAGAGCTCGTTTTTGACTGTGGCTTATGCTTTGTCATACCATGCTTGATATTGTTTTGGCTTTATGCTTAGTATTCTTTGATGTAGCATGACTTGTTATAAACAATTGATATTGCTTAATAAGCCTTGGATGAATCATGCGTTGTTTTAGCAAATTAAAGCATAGTATATTGGTATTCTCCTTTGATGCTTTAATTGGGTTGACTTGGCGCATGTTCACACCATGTTATGACTATCTCAAGTCACCTTAGAATTTATGATCCTTTAGTTTTCAACTTGTAGTATCACTTTATGCTTTTATCAATGATGTTTTGTCTCTCTGCATGATTATGGCCATTATTGCTCTCTTAGTTTGTCGCTCCCAGTCTTTTGCTAGCCTCCACAACCAAG
Source organism: Avena eriantha (assembly GCA_910589775.1). Lineage (NCBI taxonomy): Eukaryota > Viridiplantae > Streptophyta > Magnoliopsida > Poales > Poaceae > Avena > Avena eriantha. The sequence goes on along the minus strand of OU342745.1, from coordinate 41,447,289 downwards.
TATGAGTTCCACTCATGCATCCAACTCCCTAAACCAAGTTATTCCAAAGAGTCCACCATACCTACCTACTGGCTTATGCTATTCCAAGTATATTCATGCTTTTGTTTACCTTCAAAGTTAAACTCGTTATGAGAAAACTAGTGATTAAAGCTCTCACGAACTTGATGGCACACTTTACTTTTTTTCATCTAATAAACTTGAACCATTGGGTCCTTCTTTGTTGCGTATATGCTTGCACTTTATAATTTGAAATTAGCATAACCATGTATCATGGGGAACGCTTTCAACATTGCACTTGTACTTTGTACCCCGTTGATATCATGTTCTTTTGCTTATGGATCCCGGCGGTGTGAAATAAAAGTGGAACTTGTAAGATCATGGAGTTTGTATGTGTGTTAGAGAAAAGCCTAGGCCGCTAGCCTAAGCCATGCCTAATCATGGTGGAAACTTGCAGCATCACCATAATGAGCACTCTATGAAGCATCCTCAATAAAAACCTATGCAAATAGCAAATAAAAAGATCGCTGAGATTCTGATTGTCTGCTTGCCTTGTCATTTTGATTATGGGATAGCTCATGTATCATGTGCAAGGGGTACCCCGTTGGTGGTTCTTTATGATACACATGTACTTACAATGACAAGAGCTTACTCGTGACTAAAGTGGAGTAGCATGAGGTTTGGTCTTCGTAAGTAAGGGACATGAGATTTCAGTTTATAACTTGTCAAGCATATCCTCTTAGTTGTGTCACTTTATCCTTAATCACCTTCAAGATGCTTATGATAGGGGCAATGAGAGATGAAAGCTATAAGTACCATAATTTTTGGAAGCTCTTTATGAGACTTGAATCCCTACTTCCTTCTATGAAGGCCTTTCTTTTACTTTTATGTTTAGTCTCCACCTTCTACCTTTATGCACCTACGTTGAGAGCATAGTGGCCACTCTTAGTTCTATGTGCATTGTCCCAAGACTAGTTGATTGATGCATAACTTGATATTGCTTGTTTTAAACTATTTGTATCTAGTCACTCTTATGAACTTTGAAGGTGTCCTATGCATTTATATTTGCTACTCTATGAGGGACAAGTTGAATACTATTATGCTATGTTTTCTTTATGTGAAACAAACAAACGTCTTGCAAAGCATTGTTTTTCATGAATCTTTTGTTTGTGCCTTTTCATGTTGCATCATAGTTTCTTTGTCTTATTGCTAGAACTTTGTCTTTCATGTTATGATTGAAGTACTATGATCCCAGCTTTGAATGTTTTACAAATACTTTGATCAAGTCTTTGATGGTGCATGTCACCTAAAAAATTATTCTTTCTTTTTATCACTTACCTACTCGAGGACGAGCATGAGTTAAGCTTGGGCATGTTGATACATTGCAAATGTATCTATAATTTTTGATGCTCCATGCTTGGTTTTATCCACTTTCTTGTGTTTTGTCCACACTTTGGAGTACTTTTCATATGATTTCTTGGACTAACCTATTAACAAGAGCCACAGTGCCAGCTGCCTGTTTTCTGCTGTTTTTGGTTCCAGGAAAGTCAGAAAATGAATATTCTCGGAATTGGACGGGACAAAAGCCAAAGTGCCTATTTTTCCGGAAGTCATCAGATGCCAGAATACGAGACAGAGAATGGCTGGGGGCCAGCCACACCACCTGGCTGCACGGCCAGGCCCTGGTCCGCGCCAAGGGGTGGTCTGGCCGACCCCAGCACCCCCTCGGCCTCTCCTTCCGCCTATAAGATGCCATTCGGACGAAAACCCTAAGTACCCGATCAAAAATCCACGAAAGAGGCTGTAGCCGCCGTTGTCTCTGTCCCTAGATCGGGGGGATCTGAAGCTCTTCTCGGCACCCTGCCGGAGAGGGGAATTCACCCTGGAGGCCTTCTTCATCACCATGCAAGCCTCCGGTGTGATGCGTGAGTAGTTCATCCTTGGACTATGGATCCATGTAGTAGCTAGATGGCTGGTTCTCCTCCTTTGTGCTTTCATGTTTAGATCTTGTGAGCTCCGTTCATGATCAAGATCATCTATTTGTAATTCTACATGTTGTGTTTGCGGGGATCCGATGGATATTGAGATGCTATTTCAGAATGATTATTGATTCTATGATGTCTTTGTTATTTGTGATCTTGCATGCTTTCCGTTGTTAGTAGCTATCTTGGCCAAGTAGATGCTAGCAACTCCAAGAGTTAGTATTTATGCTCGATAGTGGGTTCGTGCCTCTGGTAATCTAGGGAAGTGACAGAAATCTCTAAGGTACTAGATGTGTTGTTGCTACTAGGGAGAAAACAACAATCCTTTGTTCATAGAACAATCGTATTGTTTACATTACACGCAATTCGTAAAGCAATAATCTATTGCTTGCAACTTAATACTGGAGGGGGTTCGGATGATAACCTGAAGGTGGATTATTAGTCATAGATGCAGTTGGATGGCGGTCTATGTATAATGTTGTAATGCCCAATCAAGTTCCAAAGGAGTCAAGATGATTACTATATGCATGTATTGCTTTCTCGATGTTTTTCAATTGCCCCACTGTAATTTGTTCACCCAGCATGTTATCTATCTTAAGGAGAGCCACCTCTAGTGAACTTTGGATCCTGGTCCTTTTCTTTTTACATACTAAACTGTTTACTGCTTTGTGTTTACTTTCTGCAAACTTTTACTTCTTTCCATTCGATACGTTTAATCCTTTGTTTTCCGCAAAACACGGTGAGATTAACAACCTCATCGCAAGTTGAAGACAAAGTTCTGTGGTTGTGTTGTGCGGGTCTCCACGTTACTACTAGCACCAGTAGTGCGCCCTGCCAAGGCTCAGCTAGCAATACCTTTGGGGTGTTTCCTTGCTCCTACTGGTTCGATTAAACCTTGGTTTCATAGCTGAGGGAAACTTGCTGCTGTGCTCATCATACCTTCCTCTTGGGGTTCCCAACGAGCTCTACATCACACCGAGCCATCACAACTATACACAGAGGCATGTTCACCAAGCTTGGTGCATCAACACTCGCTTGAAAGCGAGAACTTGTTCATCTACATGATGCCGATGCACCATAAGCGGGTACGACTCTGACCGAACTCTACTTCAAGATGCTCCAAGCTAGTATGGACAAGCTCACCTCAAGTCGATATCCCTTGGGATCCAGGTTGGAAATGTATGGAGCATCTGAGCCTGGCTTTATGGCTTTAAATAGAGCTCTTCCCGGGAGGCAACCCGGAAGTTACTAGGTGTCTTTCTTAGTTTTGTGTCTCAAGTCTAGTTGAATTCATGTTGCATTGGCACTTTTATTCTTCGCATGTCTTGCTATTAGAGTAATCTTGTTGAAGTTTTCAAAAGGTAGAATTCATTGTTACTATGTGTTGCATAAACTCAGTTGTACTTAAATCCCGTTTTATGCATGCTAAATGTTGGTCGAAAATTTAATCTGTCATTTTTCTATCAAAACATGGTGTTTCGCTAAGTTTCAAGTTAAGAAAGAATCCTCAAAGAAACAGGTAAATTTTGGTGACTCCAGAAGGTTTAACGACCAACTATATGGTAGGAATAAAAATTCCAGCCGTATTGTTGCGGTCGTATAGTTATTGATGCCTTCGTCAAAATTCTTTTCCAAGATACAGAAGGTTTAACGACCAACTATACGGCGGGACCTTTTTGGTCTAACCGTATAGTTGCCGTGGTATAGATATCGACACCTTCTTAGAATTCTTATTTTAGATTACTGGAAGTCTGACGACCAACTATACGACGGGAAATATATTTCCGCCCGTATAGTTCCGGTCGTATAGTGGGTATGACCACAAAATTGCTATGGGTAGGTAACCCCTGTATCAAAATTTTGCTATACTTTCTCCCTACTTCTTCGAAAACAAAGAAAAACCTCGAAACTCCACATGGGATCTTTTCCCTTGATCGAGGGGGAGCTAAATATCTGCAAGTAATAAAAGTTCTACCTAAGAAACTTCCTAGACTAGAATTCTCTATAGAAGTTCATGTTTTCTTTTTATTTTCCTTTTATCGATGGGGTAAACGAACTATGTTCGCATACAAAACCGATGCATTTTATTTTGTGTGTTATTTTCGCAGGGACTTGAACCTTGTGTGATGACCTGTACGGTAGTGCCAACCATGCAAACACTCGCATGAGCCACTTGGTTTCTTCAATTCAACATTTCAACAATTAGTGTCTGGTAAAACCTTCCAACTCAAACCTCTTTTAAAGAAGCACACTCGTGTCTCACTTACACTTCATCATAATCTAGGAGAAGCGCACTCCTAGAACTAGTTTGTTGACTTAGGTGTGGTGCTTAGGTTGATGGACCGACTCGGTGGGACTTGTATTTTTATCACTTGTGAGCTAAACCTGTGTCTTCAAAAAGACAAAAATATTTTGTCTTATTTCTAGTCTTGTTCCTACCAGGTTCTTAAGGAAGGCATACACCAGATCATGAAGCAATCATTAAAGCAAAGGTTCTTTGTCCATCAAAGTAGAGGTTAAAACCACCTCAACGGTAAAGTGTGTCATCCTTGCTTTAACTTAAGCTTGGGGAGGTAACCACTTCTTATAATCTCTTTTGATAACCACATTTTCTCTTTTTTTTCATGATCTTCTCAAGTGGATACTTGGAAATTTCTTAGCTTGGGGAGGTTATTTTGCATGCGTAGATTCTTGTGCAAAGTTCTTTATCTTAAAAAGTTTTCATGCTATTGTGTATCTCTCTGTTTTTGAATGCTTGCTTAGGTGAGATTTTGTTCATATTTATATAAGGGATATACTTGCTCATGTTAGGTCCCATAGGAGACAAGCCATAACTTTGATGCACCTTGTTCAACTTTTATCTAGCTTGTGAAAAATATTGTGATCCTCCAAATATACATTGCCATGTTCTCTACATTTTGAAAAGAAAAAAATAATAAAGATGTTTTTCGAAACTTGCTAGTTGTCACTATTCAGAATCGTCTTAAGTGAATGGTTGTGGAGTAGCACGACCCCATAGTGTTGGAAATGATGGTCTTAATAGATGCTTACTGAGTGAGTTGTCAAATAATAAATGATGTTTCGAAGTTTCGAGATTACATATGCCAAATTTTTTTCTTAGATATCAAAGTGAGATATTGCTTTATGCGTGTCTTGCACCACTATCGCACAACATGGGATGCTAACAACTCCGCTGGCCTTTGGACAATCCAAAAAGAGGAAACTGGCTATGACTTGCCCAACATATGTAGCAAAAATGCTATATTTGGTTATGCATTAGTATTCTCATGGGCCTGCATTAAAAGCAAAAGTCAGCATACTCCTCTGACCATTATGAGAAATCATTATACTGAAAAGGGAAACCTTGGTAATGGTCACGAGTGTCCTTCATAGCCTACACAGTCTTGATTGAACATATACCACTCTTTTGGGATGGTCTCGTTACTAAGAAATATATTTTCTATGAGCTCAACAATCAAAGTTTGCACTTGAGAGACTTTAATAGATGGCATGAGTGGGAAGCATTGGAAAACTCTATTTGTATTTATGATTGACAACTAACTATGTTCACCTTTGCTTTATACAAATAAAAATACAAAAATACAAAAAAGTGCGTATAAAAGGATCACAAGTTTACTTGCGAGCTAGTTTTAACTTTGAGATGGGGCATAGAAGTTTTTGACTAATCTCTAGTGGTTTGGAATAATATAACTGAGCTTATATTTCCTTGTATGATTATGTTCTCTCTTACTTTGAGCTAGCAGGAAAAACAAGGGTACGGTGCATTGATTTCCAATGATAAGCAACATCACATCCATTAAGTTATCAATCCCTTTTACTCGAGGATGAGCAAGATCTAGCTTGGCGAAGTTGATGCTGTGATAATACAAGACTTTTTAGCAATATAAATTGTGTCATTTGCCTATCATATCAGGCTCCATCTAACTATTGATATGCCTGATATGCATGATTACTTCTTTTTATTAAATTCAATAGGAGGTTTGCATATTTAGTAGTTTAGGTAGAATTTTATCCCTCTTCCTTGTCTTTGACATGTGTTTAGGCGTTGATGATAATTATGGATAAAACAAAGGAAAAAGGAACAACGAGAGCATAGTATGGAGGAGCCGCAGGGACCAGACTTAGCCATTTTGAGGTGTTGGAAAAGTGAATTTTTCCAACTTCTCAAAATAAATATCCAACACCACAAGGTTGGAGCCCTTGACGATACGAAGTCAATGAGTCCAAGAACACCCAAAACGGAGTTCGTATGAAGAGGCAACCAAAATACTAAAGTGTGCTGATGGTTTGACGACCAACTATACGGCGGGAGCAATAATTCCGGCCGTATAGGTCCCGTCGTATAGTTGCCAAAAAGGTCACAAACGATGGGATTTCGCCCTCCAAAGGCTCCAGAACCTTCCCCAAGTCAGATGACAGTATTGGGGGAACCCTAGGGCACCCTCAAGGCCTATATAAAGGAGGGAGGAGAGGAGGAAGCCACCATACACCATATACAAGATCTAGATCCCATCTACCGCCTCCATGGCGGCGCCCTGCCGCCGTGCCGCCTCCATAGGCTCTACAGCTCCACCAAGATCCAGATCTCCATCAACATCATCAAGCCATCCAAGGAAGAAGAGGAGGAGAAGGAGGACGCTGCCATCACCATGCCAACGCCACCATCACCACGTCGTCATCACCTTCTCCATCGCTGCTACTCCTTCATCCTTCCCCATCATGATCTCTGTGATGGGTTGTAACATGGCTTGAACCCCCTTTTATTAATGTTATGATGATTTGAGTAATTGAAGTGTGGTGTGTTATTGTTAATTAATATGTTTGTGCTTTCTCTTTACATTGTTCTATTCATGATATTATTCTAGTGATGGGAGACGTCCAATCCATTGTTGGGGAATTTACTAGGGATTCCCGGAGTGTCACAAAACTTACCATTAGTCTCTACTCTTCCATGGGTACCTAACAAGTCCATGGGTAGAACTAATAGGCTATTTGCTATAAGTGATTTGTGGAGGCAATAGCAGCTTAGGATGCACTGCCCAGAGTTTCTTCAAGATCACTCATGATATAGATAGGTATAGTGTTGCGCATTGCTTGACCCCGAAGTGACAGACGGGATATCTTGTGACTAGCACACTTGCTTAGGAGTACGGTTGTCCATAGAACTTAATGCCTTTGCTCTAGTTTACCTTGATTGGTCTTGTTACCTTAATATACTATTCTCTTTCGAGATGACCCATGTCCGAATAGGGTGTGGACAATTGAGTTGTCTAGTTGCCACTTACCACGGTAGGAGACAACAGTATATGAGAGACCGCCACAATTATACTTAACAACTATTCCATAAGCACTTATCATGCACACCGATATACGTGCTCTGTTAAGATATCACACTTCCCCGCAAGAAAATGCACACCGATATACACAACATTACTTGAGGAATCATAGCATTAATATTTCATCTCATTGCATTCACTTCTTTTCAGTTTTACTTTTGTTCTAGTTTTCTTCCAGTCCTAGTAGTAGTTATTACAAAACATCTTAAATTCATTTAGCGTAGCAACTTATAGAATAGGCTATTTCAAAACCACGGTTTGGGTGTGAACATGGTCGCATTGACAACGTGGCTGCGGGGTCGTGTTCACTGAGCTCCCATCGGGACAAACTCTTTAAATATTTGATGCTACAAGTACTTCAATAACCCTGTTATTGGTGTAGGAACACAGTCCATCAATGGGCGCCCTTTCTGAATCATCGACATTGCTCCCTTTGACCTTCGATATTCACCACCTTGATCTGTTGTGTTTTGTGGTTGTCATGTTGGCTGATTTACCGGCGGTGGTGGTGGTGCGCCAATGGCTAACAGGCCGGGCGTAGTGCTGTATCCTCAGTTTTCTGCTTCGGTTGCCTTTGCGTTGCATAGTTCTTGCGTCTTCAAGAATGTTCGGCAGTCTTTCATGAGGTGATTTGATCGTCTTCTACCTATTGAGTCGACATAAAAGTGCACATTGTAGGGTCCTTCCAGCATTTGCATTGCGGACATGGGTGGTTTCCAAGCTCTTGGCTTGTACCACTGCGTTGATTGGCCTCCTCCGACATCGTCCCCGCTGGTGCGGTACCCGCAATTGTAGTCATCATTCCTATGATTACCTTCTCCCGAAAAACTAGTTGCGGCATAGCTTGGTCCTGTGTTTCCGTCATTGTTCCTCCGTCTTCTGTCATTGCTGCATTTGTCCCTATATTCTTCGGGTGAATGTGTAGCGCGTCCTCTCCATCAGCCCAAAGGTTTGCTATGTCCATTAATTGTGAGACTATTTTGGGTTTGACCCATCCCAGCTCCTCTATGAATTCTCGGTGGCGGAGGCCGTCATTAAAGGTGTCAAAACAGGGGTGGGCGAGCATGGTTCCGCTTTTGTTGGATTGTTGCTTGAAGAAAAGAGGTCCGCCGAATCTATGGCTCCAGCGTTCAGGTTTCCCATAGACGGCACCAATTAACGAGGTGTAACCTCGGCAATTCCCATGATGATGGACTTAGGGTTTTGCGGAAAAGAGAACGCTAGGGATTTCATCGGATATCAGGCAAACAAGGGAGTCGAAGTTGCCTAAATACTTGATGAATAACACTATTACAAATCGCTTGGGGGTTTTCTGGTACCTCCTCATAGGCTTATCCTGCCCTATATATAATAGGTCGGGTCTCAAAGCCATATACAGATAGATTACATATGTATGATTACAACTCTAATACAATGTCGATTTATAGTTTCTTTCCAAATAAAACTAAAGCTCCCATTGGATGCTTTATTGGTCCATCATCTTGAATCTTCATGGGTCGTGAGCCTTTATGCATCTAGGGTAACAAATCATGAGCACCCGAGTAATCGTACCTTTGTCATACATGTTCTCATATTGTATGATAATTTGCAAAGGTTGGAGACGCTAGGCGTCCTAATCTCCCAAAAAGGTTTTCGGAACTCACATTATACTCACGATTCGTCCTTATAGGCTATAGTAGCTTGATCATGAAAGTTTTCATGATAAGGATGAATAGAATATGTAAGTAAAATGTTTACTACACTAATAGATTACTAAAGAATGGATTTTTTGAAAGAATGCCAAACATTTGATGATGGTGATCAACTTCAAAGTACAAGTCCAAAGGTATTAGTATTTGACTATACACGCTTTGGTCTATGTGTCATGTGTATGGTGCCACTACTGATGTTGCTAGATTCTTTTAAAAGAAAAGGAAATGCTGAAAGAGAATCTATAAAAAATATTTGGCAGAAAAGAGAAAAGACTAGAAATATCCAGCTGAGGTATATAGATGATATACATGTTATGGTTATAGTCTTTGCTTGTTAAATAATGTGGTTTTTGGGTATTGGATACCGAATCGGTTGGTGTGAAATGTCATACAGAACAACGCAATTCATGAACTACAATGGCCTGACCAACTAGCAAGAGAATATGTGATGATGTTCATCAGAAATAATATGTTATTATGTTAATTGTTGACATCAAAGCGTGCCTTCAAGATTTGTTTAAATAATTGTTATTTTGTTCTGGTATTATGAGAACAATGGTTGTTCAAATGATTACCGTATTCCATAGAAGATGGATGAACTTTTACAAGTCTAGTTGGAGAAATCATGTCCATAAAAACTAATGCTAAAATTTTGCAAGACAAATGATTGAAAGATCACTTACAAAGTGGCATTGCCGTTTAAATTATATTGCAAAGAAAACATTAATAAACTCCATGTTCATGGATTTTTGGAGTCTTTGATTTTGATCAATTGACGCTTGTGAGAGTTTCATCGAGATAATTGAAACTCCGTTCATAGGCCAAAGAGGAATGGCTGACTAACTTATTGGACATTGTGCATGTTGGTGTATATAGTCCATTATATGTAGCCATGTGCGGTAGATCTTTCGATTTCATATGCTTTCTCCAAAAATTGGAGTGAATATATCTGTATATTTACTTAATAAGGAAGAAGTATCAAACATTTGAAAATTGTTCAAAGACTTTCAAGATGAAGAGTAAAATCATTGTAACAAGAAAATAAAGAGTTTATGATTCGATCATAAAGGAATATATTTGAGTTACATGTTTAGCAAAACCCCTAAGATTTGAGGAATTGTTCCATGGATTTACATTTCCCGATAAACCATACGAGTATGGTATGTTCGAGAGATCAATTCGAACCTTGTTTGCAATGGTAAGATCAAAGGTGTTATTTATAAAACTGCCATTATGTTTTAAGGATTAAAGCTTTAGAGATTATTGCTTTTACACTGAAAAGAGCACCATCGTGATCCATTGAAATGACACCATAGAAGTTATGGTTTGGGATAAAACTCGAGTTGTCTTTTCTTAAATTTTGGTATGTTATGCATAAGTAAAGTGTTTACAACCAAAGTCAGATAAGCATGTATTTGTAGGTTATCCCAAATAATTTGTTGGGTATTCCTCCATAACATGAGAGGATAAAAGAGTTTGTCACTTGGAACGTGAAGTTTCTTGAAATGGATTTTTTGCGAAAATTTAAGTGGGAGGACAATAGAACTTTGATAAGGTTATTGAACCTTAGGTATATGTGCTAAGTAGCGCAGCGCTGGATAGTGTCCCGGTGGTAGCCGCAATGCTCATGGCTCTCGTGATTACAAAGGTTGTGATCTTGGATATTAGAGTTACTATTTGAACCGTATGTGTCGGGTAACAATCAAATAGCAAGATTTGATAAAAAAAGTCGTTATTGTTTTGATAATGATGAACCGACTACATGCAAAGAAGCAAAGATGGGCCCTAACTCCATAAATGACTAGAAGTCATAAAATCCGTGATAGTATCCATATATGAGAAATCAATTTTTTTAAACTTGGAAGACCCTCCAGAAAGGCATGAAGCCTATCGGTCGTATTTGGATCTATAAAGAAATAGACATGGATGCTTAACATCTATGAAATAGTCGACATAACAAGAGTTTACGACAATGTTCAGAGAGTTGACTATGACAAGATTTCATCTTTCATAGCGATATTTAGTCTTGACGGATTAATGTAGCAACCACTACATATAATTAGGTATATGGTAGTTGAACAAACAAAACAATGTTCTTCTAATAGAATGGTTACCTAGGACTTGTACATGACACGATCTGAAGGGTTTTGTTAAATCAAAGGATGACATAATCATATAAAGGGCATGCAAACTTCAATGGTTGAAGTAAGCATAGCAAAGTTGGAATCTTCACCATGATGAAACTATAAATTGTTTCATTTCATTAGAGATAATGAAGATGCTTGCATTTGCAAGAAATTAAGTGGGAGCGCTGAGAAAAAATTCCAATAGATTATGTAGATGACATGTTGTTGATTGGAAACGATGTATCTTTTATTGACACGGGTTAAGAATTTCATTAAAATTGGATTTCGATGAAAGACTTGGGCAAAACCGGAATATTTGGAATCAATGTCTATATGGATAGATTGAGGCGCTAATATGGTTGTGCCAGATGTACATATATGAGATATTGAATGAGTTCAATATGGAAATGATAAGAAAGGTTCTTGCCGCATGGAAAGGGTTGAATCAGGATTCAAGTGTATTGCCACTTGGTTAGTGAAACGGGATTCAAATGTTTTGACACTTGGTGAGTGAAATCACATGAATATTTTGATCAATAATGTATACCATGATATGTACATATCCATATATACCAGAATGATTCATAAGATGATCATTGGACAATAGTAAGGATATTCTTATGATCTTTGGAAGAACTAAGAGTATATTTATGTAGAGGTGACAAATAGTTCACTGTAAAGTGTTACATTGATACTTGTTTGTCTCAAGATCCAATTTAAATTTATCTCAATGTAAACTATGGGTGACACAATATAATGGAAAGGAGGTTCCAAGATGGATCTGGACGAGTTCCAAAGTTAAGACATTATGATGGATAGTATAACAAAAGGCTAAGTATATGACTGCTATAGTAGCAGCAAAGGAGGGGATTTGGTTAAGTAGTTTGTTATCAAACTAGGTGTGGTTCACAATGGGATAGTACTATGAAGATATATTGTGCGACAATTATATCAACATGTTTTAACCCCAAGGAACTAAAGGTCTCACCAAAGGGCTAAATTTATACAATGCCATCTCATTAGAGAACGAGTGATGCGTAGAGATAGTAAGACATGCAAATACGCATGGACCTGAAAGTTTTAGATCCGGAGATTATGTTAACCACTAGCAAACGCGTATATACAACACCAGAAAGCCATAGGTGTTGGATACACAAGTTTTTCAAACTAGATTATTGACTCTAGTGCAAGTGGGAGACTGAAGGGAATATGCGTGAGAGGAAATAATAAAGTGGTCATTACCTTATTCCATGTTTATGATAAATGTTTGTTTTGCATGCTATAATTGTATTAATTGGAAACGTTAATACATGTGTGTTTAATAAACAAATAAAGAGTTCTTAGTTATGCCTCTCATATAAACTAGCTCATTGATTAACAAGATGATCAAGGTTTCTGATCATGGACATTGGATGTTGTTAATAAAGAGGTCTCAACATTGGTGTAATGATGTGATGAACATTCATCCAAACTATAGCAATACGATCAAAGTCATTGTGTTTAAATTGCTATAACATCATACGAAGTAATTCTAGTCCTTAGACCATGAGATCATGTCAATCACTAACACTAGAAGAGTAACTTGATAACATCAAATGTCACACCGTAACAGGGTGATAATAAAGGTGGGTTCAGATACCCCCGAAGGTGTTATGTAGAGGCTCATGGATCAAGAGTGGGATTTTTCCATCCCGATGATGGATAGATATACTCTAGGGCCTCACGTGATATCACATTAAGATAGCTTGCAAGCAAGTGATGTGATCACCAGAATGTTATATCATGGGAACGAGAAAAGAGTGCATGTCGGTAACGAGATCAAACTAGGTATGGAGATACTTGTAACATCCCAAAACTTTAATCCAAGTTATTAAGATCCAAATCACCCAATTTAGGGTTAACAAAAAAAATTCCCATTTAAATAATTAAGCATGCATATGTGTGTTGCATTAAATAGGAATTGTTTTGAATTGCATTGATTGTTTGTTCTAATGGTTGTAAAATGATTCTAAGATGAATTACACATCATCTAGATCATTCCCAAGCAAAAACCAAAGAAAAAGAAATCCAAAAAGAATTAATAATGGAAATGGTCACTTTTGCCATTTTAATCAACTAGGTCACTTTAGGTGTTCCTAGAGCTCAAATTCAAACAGAAACAATTGTCGATCTTTGCAACCCTTACTAGTACAAGTAGAGATGTACCAAGGCACACTTTGTGATCTTCCAAAAACATTCAAACTCTAAATTTAAAAGACATTTGAAAATGGAATCAAGTGTATGTACCTAGATTCCACTTTTTCAAAAACCATGCAAATGAATTCAATTTGACAAATCCTAGCAACCACAGATACTTAAACATGTGGCTAACAACTCCACCAAAATTTACTAGAAAATTCAAAAGTTAAATTCTTGCGGCCATTGTGTCGAACACCTTGTGAGCAGAATCAAACCTGCCTAACTAATACTATTGTGATCAAAGTTTGTCGAGCCATTTGATCACCATTAACCTTCCTTGTCTCCCTAGCCCCAACCAGGCCATAAACCAGCCACTCCCTAGTCCCTAGCCACAGTGCAGCGCCACCCTGACGCCATGATCGCCGGTCGACCGTGCCCAAGCCACAGGAGCATGCCCCTCTCTCTCGCCATGTCTAGGAGGTAGGCGTGGTGGCACCGCCGCCCTCTATTCGCTCTTCAAGCCCAGCAAGCCCCTGGACCACCTCACCTCGCCCGCGCTCTCCGCCTCTGTGCCATGCGCAGCGCACGACAGAGCGTCGTCCCCGACATAGCTCCACAAGCCGCCCCTCGACCATAGCCGCGCGCGTCGCTCTGCCTTGACACAATCACCCCGCCAGACACGCATTTTCCCCACCGCGCGACCCACAGCCGCCATGAACCGCGTCGAGCACCACCTCTGTCGCGCAGAGTGCTAGACGCTCCCGACCGCAATCCACCGTCCCTAGCATCGCCATTAAGCTGTAGCTGACCGCCAGGGAACCGCCCGCCTACCTTGCCCACGCCTCTAGCACCCTATGTCGTCATCACCAACGAGCTCCGCCCATGCCTCTCTGCCGCCTCGCCGAGCCTATATAAGGGAGCCTCCCCAGCACCATTTCTTCACACCACCCAGCTCCCCTCTCACCACTGGTCCTTCCCTACCTCTCGCCGGAGCCGCTCAAGCAGCCAGCCGCCGGAATTTCGCCAGATTTAGCCGCATCAAAGGAGGAGACGCTCCCATCGCCGCACTAGCTGGAGCCCTGGTATGCCCCTAGTACACCCCCACAGTGCCGCTAGGTTTCCGTCTCGCTGGCGACGTGTCCGTCGTCGACGATGAACGTGAGCCGTAGATCCTAGTTCTAATCTTACGGTCCACGTTGCCCCGTACTGCTTCGCGTTTAAAGAGCCATTGACAGGCGGAACCCCCCTATCAGCTGTCGTCAGCACCGCGTAGTGAGACTGGGCCGGCCCATTAGTGTTCTGCCTTAGCCCGTAGATTCAAATTTAGATTTTTCCTTTTTAACTAAATCTAGATTCTGTCCCTTAGTTTGAAATTCAATTCAAAGATTTTTACAAATCCAAATTGAGTGATTCCAAAATTTTTGGAAAGGTAATGAAAATCTCTATCCAAGCCTGTTGGATTTAAATCAATTAGAGTTAGAGATATATCCTAGCAAAAATAACAAGACAGAAGCTTTTTCACACTCAAACATTTTTCTAAAATCAACCATAATAGCTTTTGAGTTGATTCCAACTCTCAAAAATCACATTTAAGTATACCTATCTGAATATGTAATAATATTAAGGTTTGCATGCAGTGACTTTGGACTAGTACAAAAATAATGCTATATAGGCATTTCTAGTCACTTTAAATCATTAAATATTAAACTTAAACTTATTAAAATGTGATCCAACCTTTAAATCACATTCCCATATATTAGAATATGTGGTGATGACATGTGTCCATATGATCCCATATTTTAATTGGAGAACATTAAATCTTAGTTAATTTCAATGAGTAGAAATTACTTTTCTCAAATAAAATAAATGAAGCTAATTCATTAAACCTTGTGATGAATGTGATGATAAACTAGGTTAAGTATTGTTTGGTGATTGTGTATTCCGTATGTATTTATAGGCGATAGTACCGACCAAGTCTACGAGGAGGAGGAGTTCTACCTTGAGGAAGACGAGGAGAATTTCAACCACTGCACCAATCAAGGCAAGCTATTGTTAGCAAGATAGCATTATACAAGTTAACCATGCAAGTGATTACTTGCAAGCCATCATTAACAATGCAAGCGAACACATGCAATCTTGATAGCCTAAGAAAATGCATTAGGCATGCTTTGGTTATACCCCTTTAACTTATACCTACCAGAAGTTTCCTAACAAGCTTTACTTTCTTTTACTTTATCAAAGTTCTTTACTTTGTTTATAGATAGCATAAAGAGTATAAAACTTGGCCTATCTAGTTAGACTTAGATGTCATTATATGGCATGAGATTGATCTTAGTATCCCACATTAGTGAACACTCTTAACTTAGTGATTAGAGCCAAACCAAAAACTTGATCACTTTAGATGGGAATACTTGGTGAAAATGACTTGTGAAAACCTTGGAATGATGAGTCATTCTATTGAGATGTTTTGACATGTGTTGAGAAACACCAATGGTTTATGATGATGAAAATATTGAGGCATGAGCCTTAGCCCTTTATAAAAACTGATGGTTGGGTTCGGATGCGATACCATTCCAATTTTACCGTATCACCACAATACCTGAATTGGGTAAGGCTTAGCCGTAAGTTTATATGCATTAGTATGAGTTCCCTCGTGGGAGAGGTTTGAGCTGAGGCTACCTCTCAATGTTGTCCACCTATGCAGTGCCCAGGATGGAAGATGGCCATGGCTGGGAGGCCAAGCTCATAGGAGAGGTGCTTATACTAAAGTGTGTAAAGGAAAGGTTATGTTTGATTATCTACATACTAAGTATGATGATTCAGGGTTATCCCTGATAGATGTATCAAATTTTGTGGTGAAAGTGTACCACCTCTGCAGAGTGTCTGACTATTCGAATAGCCGCATCCGCGGTTATGGACAGTTGGAGTGTCCATACTGTTCCGTTGTCAGATGTTTTAAAAATGACTTATGAAATGAAGTGTGACATGATTTGACCACAACAGAGTTGTGACTATGACAACTAAGTTCCCACTTCAGTGATTTCAAACTTTATTTTATCTTTCTTTGTTTCTGAACTTAGCTTAGGTTTCAAACTTAACTTTACAAATAAACTTAGAACTTAGCATTCCTACTAGAACTACCTTACTTATTAGTGATAGTTTGCGAGTACTTAAAGAGTACTCATGGCTTTTGTCCCTGGCTATTCCCATGGCCAGACTATGAGGAGGACAACCCTGAAGGAGGACAGCAGGACGGCTACGACAACTAGGATCATCTCCCATCGTCAGCATTGCCTGTGACACTGAAGATGGAGCCCACCGCTACGCTATTTATTCTGCTACTTGATTGTATTAAGATTGGATCATGAGATACTTTATTTGTGTAAGACCTTATTATGGTTTGTAATGGATGATGTACTGTGATATCCAATTTGTTATGTCTCGCAAAAATGGTAATCCTGGGATTGCGATGTATGGCATAACAAGCATCTGGGATTAAAAGGGTGTTGACAATACCGATAATCAAATCTCGGACATGTAATATATCGCGAGACAAAGGGATTTAGTTACGATGTTAAAGGGTCACACGATCACTAGATTCATCGTTGAATGTGTGGGAGTCAGTACAGACCTCCAGGTCCCGTTACTGATTATTGATCATAGAGGGGTCTTGATCATGTCTGCATTATTCGCAAATTGTAGGGTGACACAGCTCAGGGATACCGACACCATTTGGAACAAATAAGATACCAGATAAAGATTATGAAAGCGCTGGAATTATTTCGATGGACACCGGAATTGTTTTAGGTGAAATTGCTGAAATTGGTTCTGCATGTGATATTGAAATGTTGTAAGGGATTTATGTGAAAGTTTGTTAATTAAAGTAATTAAAAAAATTCTAAATAAAATAAATATAAGTGTTTTATTTAAGGAGAAAAATGCATTTAATTTAGTGGACATTAAATGCAAGTGAGTGGAGTTGAAATTTACGTGAGTGGGCTTAGTGGAAGCTCCACCCACATGAATGAGGGAAAGGTAGGGCACCCACCATGGCCGTCCAGCCATGACCATGGGGCTGCGCCTGTTGGAGATATGCCCAACAGGCAATAATAAAAGTGGTTATTATTATATCTTTGTGTTTATGATGAATGTTTACATCCCATGCTATAATTGTATTATTAGGAAACACTAATACATGTGTGTTTTGTAAACATAAAAGAGTCCCTAGTAAGCCTCTTGTTGAACTAGCTTGTTGATTAATTGATAATCATGGTTTCCTGATCATGGACATTGGATGTGATTAATAACAAGGTTATATCATTAGGAGAATGATGTGATGGACACACACCCATAGTAAGCGTAGCATAAGATCAAGTCATTAAGTTTGTATTGCTATAAGCTTTTAAATGCATAGTAACCTAATCCTTCGACCATGAGGTTGAGTTAATCACCATCACCGGATGGGTACTTTGATGACATCAAACACCGCTTCGTAACTGGGTGGTTATAAAGGTGTCATTGGGTATTCTGAAAGTATGTGTTGAAGCGCATGGACCAAGATTGGGATTTGTCCATCCATATGACGGATAGATATGCTCTGGGCCCTCTCGGTGTAATGTCATCTAGTTAGCTTGCAAGCATGTGATTGGGTCACAAGGGATGACATAACATGGAACGAGTAAAGAGTACATATCAGTAACGAGGTAGAACTAGGTATCGAGATACCGACGATCAAACCTCGGATAAGTATAGTATCGCGTGACAAAGGGAATTGGTTTCGTATGTAAATGGTTCTATCGATCACGAAGTCATCGTTGAGTATGTGGGAGCCATTATCGATCTCCAGATCCTGCAGATGGTTATTGATCGGAGAGGTGTCTTCATCATGTCTGCATATTCACGAACCGTAGGGTGACACACTTAAGGTTCGAAGTTGTTTTAAGTAGATATGGAATGTGCGTTGGAGACTGGATGTTGTTCGCAGTCTCGGATTGGATTCGGGACATCACGAGGAGATCCGGAATTGTTCGGAGAATAAGATTCATATATTGGGGATCATTTTCTGAGTTAGGAAATGTTCCGGAGTATTTGTATGAGGATTCTAGAAGGTTTCGGAATGTTCCGGAAGGTTCTGGAAGATTTCTTGGAGTTTGCTTGAAAACCAAGAAAGGGATCAAGGAGTCCTTGTGGGGCAAGACAAGGAGTCGTGGGGGAGGAGGACTCCTCCCCCCTCCCCAATCCGCCGGCCAAGGAGGGAGGGGAGTCCTACTAGGACTCCCCCTCCCATGGCGCCCTCCCTCCTTTAAATAGAGGGGTGGAGGCGCCACCCCCTGGCCCCCTCCACCACTCCAAACCCTAGCCGCCTCTCTCCTCCTCCTCTCTTCTGCTCAGGCTTATGCGAAGCCCTGCAGAATTCTCTACTCCACCACCACCACGCCGTCGTGCTGCTGGGATTCCGTGGAGAAGATCTACTACCTCCGCTGCTCGCTGGAGCGAGGAGAGGAAGGTCTGCTTCGACTCCGCACGTGTGACCGACTGCAGAAGCGCTGCCGGAACGTGGCGCCGGAAGGATCGTCCACTCGATCTTGAGATCGGCAAGTGATCGGCTACATCAACCACGAGATCCAATCTCGTAACGCTTTCGGATCTACAAGGGTTAGTACAGATCTATCTCGTTGCACATGTCTAATAGATTAGATCTTGGCTTTTATCTAGATTAGATCTGGGTTTTGTTCGTTCTTGCGGTAGAAATTTTTTGTTTTCCATGCTACGAACCCATCAGTGGTATCAGAGCCGTGTCTATGCGTAGATTTGTTGCACGAGTAGAACACAATGGTGTTGTGGGCGTTGGTGCTCGTGACGTCTTTTGCTTTGTGTACTTTGCATCTTGCGGCATGGTGGGATGAAGCGGCTCGGGCAAACCTTACATGTCATCGCACATGAGACTTGCTCCACGCTTGACGTGCAACTTGTTTTGCACAAGTGGCTTTGCAGGTGTCTGTCTCTCCCACCATAGTTAAGATTCAATTTACAATGAGCATCTGACAACACTTGTATCAACGTTGTGGTCCTTGTTCGTAGGTAAGATCGGTCTTATGCGAAAGCCCCAAACCACGTAAAACATGCAAAGAAAATTAGAGGCGTCTAACTTGTTTTTGCAGGGGTTTTGTGATGTGATATGGCCATCATGTGATTTTGATTATATTTGATGTATGCAATGATCCTTGTTGTAATATGGCAACCGGCAGGAGCCTAATGGTTGTCTTTAATTCTGTTAAGACATGTGTGTCTATTCATCTTGTAATAGCTTTATTCCAAGTAGTTGTAATAGTTGCTAGTGATGATGGACAACCATGAAGCGGCGCCACTGACCTTGACGCAATGCTGGTGATGATGGAGATCATGTTCGTGCTTTGGAGATGGAGATCAAAGGCGCAAGAAGAAAGGGCCATATCATATCACACTAATTATGAATTGCCTGTGATGTTAATCCTTTATGCATCTTGTATTGCTTAGATCGCGATGGTAGCATTATAAGATGATCCCTCTCACTAAATATCAAGTAATAAAGTGTTCACCCTTAGTTGGCACCGTTGCTAAGACTCGTCGTTTCGAAGCATCTCGTGATGATCGGATGTGATAGATTCTATGTGTGCATACAACGGGTGCAAGCCAGATTTGCACATGCGGAAACTAAGGTTATCTTGACGAGCCTAGCATGTACAGACATGGTCTCGGAACACGGAATACCGAAAGGTAGAGCATGAGTCATATAAATGATATGATGAACATGAAGATTGTTCGCCGATGAAACTACATCTTCTCTCGTGAAGATCGGACTTGGTGTAGTGGACTTGGTTCGTGTAATCACTAAGACAATGTGAGGGATGTTGTTTTGAGTGGGAGTTCACCTAGTTAATAAAGAATTAAATTTGAACTCAATTTATCATAAACTTAGTCTAAACTACTTGCAAATTTGTTGTAGATTATGGCGACCCCCTCCATCAATTTCAATGCGTTCCTAGAGAAAGAAAAGCTTAAGAACAATGGAAGCAATTTCACGGACTGGTTCCGTGGACTGAAGATCGTCCTCAGGGCTGGTCAGTTGACCTATGTGCTCGAAGCACCGCTAGGTGACCCACCTGCAGAAGATGCCACCGATGACGTAAAGAATGTTTACGCCACTCAGAAAAATCATTACTCCACAGTTCAGTGTGCCATCCTGTACGGTTTAGAAGCGGAGCTCTAGAAGCGTTTTGAGCACCACGACCCGTTCGAGATCATTAAGGAGCTCAGGCTAATTTTTGAGACTCGCGTGGCCATGGAGAGCTATGAGGCCTCCGAAAAGTTCTTTAACTGTAAGATGGAAGAGGGAAGCTCCGTTAGCGAGCACGTGCTCACCATGTCTGGGTACGCAAACAAGCTCCAAGAGTTGGGGATATCGATTCCTAATGAGTTAGGGATTCACCGTATCCTCCAATCACTGCCACCGAGTTATAAGAACTTTGTGATGAACTACAATATGCACTGCAGGAACAAGACGTTGCCTGAACTATCGTCCATGCTGAAAACTGCTGAAGTGGAGATCAAGAAGGAGCACCAAGTGTTGATGGTCAATAAGACCACCAATTTCAAGAGACAGGGCAAGCCTAAGAACAAGGGCAACTTCAAGAAGGATGGGAAGAAAGCTGCCGCACCTGCAAAGAAGCCCAAGGCTGGTCCCAAGCCTGAAACTGAGTGCTTCTACTGCAAGGGTGCTGGTCACTGGAAGCGTAACTGCCCCAAGTACCTGGCGGATCTGAAGAATGGCAACATCAAGAAGAAAGGTATATTTGATATATATGTTATTGATGTGTATCTTACTAGTAATCGTAGTAGTGCTTGGGTATTTGATACTGGTTCGGTTGCTCATATTTGTAACTCGAAACAGGAGCTGCGGAATAAGCGAAGACTGGCAAGAGACGAGGTGACGATGCGCGTTGGAAATGGCTCCAAGGTTGATGTGATCGCTGTCGGCACGCTCCCTCTACATCTACCTTCGGGGTTAGTTTTAAATTTGAATAATTGTTATTTAGTGCCTGCGTTAAGCATGAACATTATATCTGGATCTTGTTTATTGCGAGACGGTTACTCTTTTAAGTCCGAGAATAAAGGTTGTTCGATTTATAGGAGTAATATCTTTTATGGTAATGCACCTGAGATGAATGGTTTATTCTTACTGAATCTCGATAGTAGTGATACACATGTTCACAACATAGATGCTAAACGAACAAAATTGAATGATAATTCTACATACATGTGGCACTGTCGTCTTGGTCACATTGGAGTGAAGCGTATGAAGAAACTCCATTCTGATGGACTTCTTGAATCACTTGAAAGATGCGAAGCATGTCTAATGGGAAAAATGACTAAGACTCCATTCTCTGGAATAATGGAGCGAGCTATAGACTTATTGGAAATAATACATATCGATGTGTGCGGTCCAATGAGTATAGCATCGCGTGGTGGATATCTTTATGTTCTCACTTTCACGGATGACTTAAGTAGATATGGGTATGTCTACTTTATGAAACATAAGTCCGAAACTTTCGAGAAGTTTAAGGAATTTCAAAGTGAAGTGGAAAATCATCGTAACAAGAAGATTAAGTTTCTGCGTTCTGACCGCGGAGGTGAATATCTAAGTTATGAGTTTGGCATGCATTTAAAGAAATATGGAATACTTTCGCAGTTGACACCACCGGGAACACCACAGCGTAATGGTGTGTCCGAACGTCGTAATCGAACTCTCTTAGATATGGTTCGGTCTATGATGTCTCTTACAGATTTACCGCTATCGTTTTGGGGCTATGCATTATAGACAGCCGCATTCACTTTAAATAGGGCACCATTTAAATCCGTTGAAACGACACCGTACAAATTGTGGTTTGGTAAGAAACCTAAGTTGTCGTTCTTTAAAGTTTGGGGTTGCGAAGCATATGTAAAGAAGTTACAACCTGATAAGCTTGAACCCAAAGCGGAGAAATGCGTCTTCATAGGATACCCTAAAGAAACAATTGGGTATACCTTCTATCATAGATCCGAAGGCAAAGTTTTTGTTGCCAAGAATGGATCCTTTCTTGAGAAGGAGTTTCTCTCGAAGGAAGTGACTGGAAGGAAAGTAGAACTCGATGAGGTTATTGAACCTTCTCTCGGATTTGAGAGTAGCGCAGCACCAGAAGATGTTTTTGTGCCGCCTGCACCAATTGGAGAGGAAGCTAATGATAATGATCATGAAACTTCAAACGAAGTTGCTGCTGAACCTCGCAAGTCAACAAGGGTTTGTACCACTCCTGATTGGTATGACTCTGCCTTGAACGTCATGTTGGTGGACAACGCTGATGACCCTGCGACGTATGAAGAAGCTATGGTGAGCCCAGATTCCGACAAATGGCTAGCCATGAAATCCGAAATGGGATCCATGTACGAAAACCAAGTATGGACTTTGGTGGACTTACCGGATGGCCGTAAGGCTGTCGAGAACAAATGGATTTTCAAGAGAAAAACAGATGCTGATGGTAATGTCACCGTCTATAAAGCTCGACTTGTCATGAAAGGGTTCCGACAAATTCAAGGAGTTGACTATGATGAGACTTTCTCACCAGTAGCGAAGCTAAAGTCTGTGAGGATTTTGTTAGCAATTGCTGCACATTTCGATTATGAGATTTGGCAGATGGATGTCAAAACGGCGTTCCTTAATGGTGACATTGAGGAAGAGTTGTATATGGTACAACCCAAGGGTTTTGTCGATCCTAAAGATGCTGACAAGGTATGCAAACTTCAGCGCTCCATTTATGGACTGAAGCAAGCATCCCGGAGTTGGAATCAACGTTTTGATAAAGTAATCAAAAACTTTGGATTTATACAAACTTATGGAGAAGCTTGTATTTACAAGAAAGTGAGTGGGAGCTCTGTAGCATTCCTAGTACTATATGTAGATGACATATTGTTGATTGGGAATGATATAGAACTTCTTATAGTGTCAAAACCTATTTGAATAATAGTTTTTCAATGAAGGATCTTGGCGAAGCGGCATATATTCTAGGCATAAAGATTTATAGAGATAGATCAAGACGCCTAATAGCGCTTTCACAAAGTACATACTTAGACAAAGTTCTAAAGAAGTTTAGAATGGAAGAGAGCAAGAAAGGGTTCGTGCCCATGTTGTCTGGTAAGACCTTGAGTAAGACTCAAAGTCCAGCTACGGCAGAAGATAGAGAAAAGATGAATAATATTCCCTATGCATCGGCCATAGGTTCTATCATGTATGCCATGCTGTGTACAAGACCGGATATAGCACATGTTGTTAGTTTGACTAGCAGATATCAAAGTGATCCTAGAATGGAACACTAGACAGCGGTCAAGAATATCCTGAAGTACCTAAAGAGTACTAAGGATATGGTTCTTTCTTATGGAGGTGATGAACATCTTGTTGTAAACGGTTACACCGATGCTAGTTGGAACACCGATCCGGATGACTCGAAGTCACAGTCGGGATACGTATTTATTTTGAATGGTGCTGCAGTGAGCTGGAGGAGTGCCAAGCAAAGCGTTGTGGCGAAATCTTGAATTGAATCAGAATACATAGCTGCTTCGGAGGCTGCACAAGAAGCCGTATGGATGAAGGAATTCATTACTGAACATGGCGTGGTTCCCAGTGCGTTGGACCCGATGGCCATCTACTGTGACAACACAGGTGCCATAGCTAATGCACAGGAGCCAAGGTCACATAGCAAGCTGAAGCACATCAAGCTACGTTTCCACGCTATTCGCGAGTATGTCCGAGATGGTGACATAAAGATTTGCAAAGTACACACAGATCTGAATGTGGCAGATCCGTTGACTAAACCTCTCCCTAGAGCAAAGCATGACCAGCACCAGAACGCCATGGGTGTTAGGTATATTACCATGTAATCTAGATTATTGACTCTAGTGCAAGTGGGAGACTGTTGGAGATATGCCCAAGAGGCAATAATAAAAGTGGTTATTATTATATCTTTGTGTTTATGATGAATGTTTACATCCCATGCTATAATTGTATTATTAGGAAACACTAATACATGTGTTTTTTGTAAACATAAAAGAGTCCCTAGTAAGCCTCTTGATGAACTAGCTTGTTGATTAATTGATAATCATGGTTTCCTGATCATGGACATTGGATGTGATTAATAACAAGGTTATATCATTAGGAGAATGATGTGATGGACACACACCCATAGTAAGCGTAGCATAAGATCAAGTCATTAAGTTCGTATTGCTATAAGCTTTTAAATGCATAGTAACCTAACCCTTTGACCATGAGGTTGTGTTAATCACCATCACCGGATGGGTACTTTGATGACATCAAACACCGCTTCGTAACTGGGTGGTTATAAAGGTGTCATTGGGTATTCTGAAAGTATGTGTTGAAGCGCATGGACCAAGATTGGGATTTGTCCATCCATATGACGGATAGATATGCTCTAGGCCCTCTCGGTGTAATGTCATCTAGTTAGCTTGCAAGCATGTGATTGGGTCACAAGGGATGACATAACATGGAACGAGTAAAGAGTACATATCAGTAACGAGGTAGAACTAGGTATCGAGATACCGACGATCAAACCTCGGATAAGTATAGTATCGCGTGACAAAGGGAATTGGTTTCGTATGTAAATGGTTCTATCGATCACGAAGTCATCGTTGAGTATGTGGGAGCCATTATGGATCTCCAGATCCCGCTGATGGTTATTGATCGGAGAGGTGTCTTCATCATGTCTGCATATTCACGAACCGTAGGGTGACACACTTAAGGTTCGAAGTTGTTTTAAGTAGATATGGAATGTGCGTTGGAGACCGAATGTTGTTCGGAGTCTCGGATTGGATTCGGGACATCATGAGGAGATCCGGAATTGTCGGAGAATAAGATTCATATATTGGGGATCATTTTCTGAGTTAGGAAATGTTCTGGAGTATTTGTATGAGGATTCTAGAAGGTTTCGGAATGTTCCTTAAGGTTCTAGAAGATTTCTTGGAGTTTGCTTGAAAACCAAGAAAGGGATCAAGGAGTCCTTGTGGGGAAAGACAAGGAGTCGTGGGGGAGGAGGACTCCTCCCCCCTCCCCAATCCGCCGGCCAAGGAGGGAGGGGAGTCCTACTAGGACTCCCCCTCCCATGGCGCCCTCCCTCCTTTAAATAGAGGGGTGGAGGCGCCACCCCCTGGCCCCCTCCACCACTCCAAACCCTAGCCGCCTCTCTCCTCCTCCTCTCTTCTGCTCAGGCTTAGGCGAAGCCCTGCAGAATTCTCTACTCCACCACCACCACGCCGTCGTGCTGCTGGGATTCTGTGGAGAAGATCTACTACCTCCGCTGCTCGCTGGAACGAGGAGAGGAAGGTCTGCTTCGACTCCACACGTGTGACCGACTGCGGAAGCGCTGCCGGAACGTGGTGCCGGAAGGATCGTCCACTCGATCTTGAGATCGGCAAGTGATCGACTACATCAACCACGAGATCCAATCTCGTAACGCTTTCGGATCTACAAGGGTTAGTACAGATCTATCTCGTTGCACATGTCTAATAGATTAGATCTTGGCTTTTATCTAGATTAGATCTGGGTTTTGTTCGTTCTTGCGGTAGAATTTTTTTGTTTTCCAAGCTACGAACCCATCAGCGCCCCAGCCCCTATAAAAGGAGCCCCATGGCTCGTCTCCTCTTGCACCACTTCCTCGCGAAGGTTCTCTTCCCCCTCTAGCAACTCCCCATGGTCTCGGATTAGCGAGATACATGTTCTTGGTGGCTTTTCTAGAAGGATTTTTTTCTTCTACTGCTTTGCTGGAGCGAGGAATCAGAGGTTGTCGAGGTATCGGACGTGCGTGCAATCACGGATGCACCGCTGCTTTGCGGTGCTAGACCTGCTGGACTCGTTGGACTTCATCACGATCTTGAGATCGACAAATGTATGACTACATCATCCACAAGTACAATCTTGTAACACTTTTTTGCTCTTCCAGGGTATGTTCTCTATGGATGTATATCCACCCGTTATTTGTATCTAGGTAGAAAGATGTTGGTGCTTAGTAGTTCACATCGTAGGATTTTTTTTGTTTTCTATGTTGCAAACCCAACACCCAAAACCATCGACCACTTGATGGATATTGCGAACCGGTGGGCGGACGGAGAAGACTCGATAAAGAACAACCGTGTTCGCTCAAACAACGAGGATGACCTTGGCCACAGACGCAATCACCGAGGGAAACGTTGGATGCACGGTTACGAAGACCGCGAGGAGGTTGACATGGTCACAGCCGCCTACACCGACAAGCATGACGATGGTAACCGCAAAAGCAGGTACCATAGTAACAGTTACTGTGACAGCGGGAAAACAACACAAGCGTGACAATGCCGCACCCGTGATGACACACCTGGTGCACCTAGTGCCATGGAGATGCTGTTTGGACCCTACAACGTCCACTTCTACATTGACAAGCATGATGCCAAGAAGAAGTGCAACCACCTCCTCAAGGATTGCCACAAGTTCCAGAAGCTCAAGGAGGCATACACCTAACTACATCCGACACGACAAAACAGGGTTACGGAGCCGCACTAGGCGACATAGCATACGACACACCGGCACCATCACCTAGAGCACATGCGCAGCCTGCGCCTGCACCAACACCGAACAATTGGGGAGAATAGTATCCATGCATCATCGGTACAAGGTACGATCTAGAAAGGACGCCCTCCAACAGGACACGGAAGATAATCACTTGCCAAATTGACTTGGCGGTAACTGCTCCACCATCCACCCCTGATTACCTCAGTGGCTCTAAGTCCTGCATCACCTTCGATAGAAGCGATCACCCGTGCCAGGTCCCTCGCCCAGGTCATGCCCTCCTGGTTCTCGAGGCACAAATCATAGGCTATTTGATGAGCAGAGTTTTCATGGATGGGGGCAGTGGCATGAACCTCTTGTTCGCCAATACCTTGAGCGCCATGAGAATCCCTCTCTCCAGTTTGGAAGCACCCGAAACAACCTTTGATGGCATCGTTTCGGTGAAAGGAGTTTACCCCTAGGTAAAATTTGGTTGGATGTGATCTTTGGAACACCTGCAAACTTTCGACTTGAGCGCCTTGAGTTCGAGGCGGTCGACTGGCCATCTCAATATCACACATCCTCATACGCGTAGCATTCACAAGATTCCTAGCATTACCACACTATCCGTACCTCCAGATGAAGATGCCGAGACCAAACAATGTTATCACTATCAAGGGGATCTTCACCAAGTCCAAAAATTGTGATAGGGAATTCAATAGAATCTCCCAGTCCATCGGCATGCAAAAGGAACTAGCAAGGCTCAAGGAGTCAACGAACAACAGTCTTGCTCCTGTGAGCAAGCAGAACACACCAGATCAGTCCTTTGACTCCATGGTGAACACCAAGGCGGTCCAGGTATACCCGATGGACCTGACCAAGATGTCCCTGATACATTGCAAACGTATCTATAATATTTTATGTTCCATGCTTGGTTTTATCTACTTTCTTATGTTTTACCCACACTTTGGAGTATTTTTATACACTTTCTTGTACTAACCTATTAACAAGATGCCACAGTGCCAGCTGCCTATTTTCTGCTGTTTTTGGTACCAGGAAAGTCAGAAAATAAATATTCTCGGAATTGGACGGGACGAAAGCCAAAGTCAGTTTTTCACCGAGGGGGACACGGAGCCAGAATACAAGACGGAGAGGGGCCAGAGGGCCGCCACACCACCTGGCCGCGCGGCCAGGCCTGGCCCACGCCAGGGGGTGGTGTGGCCGCCTAGGGCACCCCCTCGGCCTCCCCTTTCACCTATAAGATGCCTCCGACATAGAAACCCTAAGTACCAGATCAAAATTCCATGAAAGAGTCTCTAGCCGCCATCATCTCCATCCCTAGATCGGGAGGATCTGAAGCTCTTCCCGGCACCCTGTCGGAGGGGAGAATTCACCAAGGAGGCCTTCTTCATCACCATGCCTGCCTCCGGTGTGATGTGTGAGTAGTTCATCCTTGGACTACGGGTCCATGTAGTAGCCATATGGTTTGTTCTTCTCCTTTGTGCTACCATGTTTAGATCTTGTGAGCTCCGTTCATGATCAAGATCATTTATTTGTAATCCTACATGTTGTGTTTGCAGGGATCCGATGGATATTGAGATGCTATTTCAGATTGATTATTGATTCTATGATGTATTTATTATTTGTGATCTTGCATGCTCTCTGTTGTTAGTAGATATCTTGGCCGTGTAGATGCTAGCAACTCCAAGAGGGAGTATTTATGCTCGATAGTGGGTTCATGCCTCTAGTAATCTAGGGAAGTGACAGAAATCTCTAAGGTACTAGATGTGCTGTTGCTACTAGGGAGAAACCAACAATCCTTTGTTCATAGAACAATCGTATTGTTTACTTTACATGCAATGCGTAATGCAATTATCTGTTTCTTGCAACTTAATACTGGAGGGGGGTTCGCATGATAACCTAAAGGTGGATTATTAGTCATAGATGCAGTTGGATTATGGTCTATGTATAATGTTGTAATTCCCAATCAAATCTCATAGGAGTCAAGATGATTAGTATATGCATGTATGCTTTCTCGATGTTTATCAATTGCCTCGCTGTAATTTGTTCACTCAACACATCATCTATCTTAAGGAGAACCACCACTAGTGAACTATGGACCCATTCCTTTCTTTTACCATCAATCTACAATTGTTTACTGCTTTCTGTTTACTTTATGCAAGCTTTTACTCTCCTCCACACAATATGTTTAATCCTTTGTTTTCAGCAAAACCTGTGAGATTGATAACCTCACTGTAAGTTGGGGGCAAAGTTCTATGGTTGTGTTGTGCAGGATTCCAAGTTGGCAACAACACCTTGGAGGTGTTTCCTTCCTATTACTGGTTCGGTAACCTTGGTTTCATAACTGAGAGAAACTTGTTGTTGTGCTCATCATACCTTCCTCTTGGGGTTCCCCAACGAGCTCGAGATATCTTCGGCAATCAGTCCCTCATTGCCATAACCTAAGTTCCACATAGGAACTCGTGCTCATCGAATTCCTCTGTGAGCACTGGGAAATATTCGCCTGGTGACTTGCGGACATGCTAGGAGTTCCCAGCGAATTCTCCGAGCATGCACTCAATGTGTCTCTAGACGCAAGACCCATCAAGCAGTCGATGCATCGACCATCAGAACCAAGGGAAAAAGCGGTCGGTATGGAGGTCAACTGACTCTTCGATGCCAACTTAATCCGTGCAATCAAGGAAAGCACCTGGGTAGCTAACCCCGTGTTGGTTCCAAATAAGGACACGAACATCCTGCGGATGTGTATGGATTTCACCTGCCTCAACAAGCACTGTCCGAAGGACCACATCCGTTACCACGGATCAATCAAATCATCGACTCCACGAGATGCGAGCGCCTCTGCTTCCTCGACGCCTACTCAGGCTATCATCAAATCCGAATGAAAGTGGAGGTTCAAGAAAAGACATCATTCATCACGCCTTTTAGTGTCTACTGCTACACCACGATGCCCTTCAGGCTTAATAACGCAGGCGCCACCTACCAAAGGTGCATGCAGGCCTGCCTGAAGAGCCAGCTTGGCGACAATGTCTAGTTA
Organism: Avena eriantha; assembly: GCA_910589775.1. Lineage (NCBI taxonomy): Eukaryota > Viridiplantae > Streptophyta > Magnoliopsida > Poales > Poaceae > Avena > Avena eriantha. Next base: position 41,417,297 of record OU342745.1, on the reverse strand, counting down.
TACATCGATGATATAGTGTTCAAGACCAAGGAGGAAGCTACACTCATCGATGATCTCCGCGAGACCTTCAACAACCTCGACCTCTACAGGATCAAGCTGAACCCGAAAAAGTGTGCCTTCGGCATCTGACATGGTTATGCCCCATGAGCACCCATGTTTAGCCTATGTGGTGTAGCCCAAGAGAAGCCTACGACAAGGCCCAAGACGATTCAGGTGGCCCAAGTCCTAGAAGACGCGGATCCTTGAGAAGCACAACATGTGTAGAGAGGAAACTTTAGGGGAAAAACCCTAATCTGTAACTGACTCAGCTTGCTATCCCAAGACCTAGCCTCCCCATATAAAGGCTAGGAGGGAGCATCGAGAATAACACCTCGCAACCCTAGCATATACACCGCCAGATTGCATCTATGCACCCTTGTAATATTCGATTCCTCCATTAACAAAGAGCAGACAAGCAGGAGTAGGGTCCCTTCTGAGGGCCTGAACCTAGGTAAACCATGTGTCCCTGATGTGCTTGTTTGCTAGCCACTTCCTCTAACCCAAGTCCATCAACGATGGGCATTGAGAAGTAGACCCCTTGTCAATTCGCATCGTTTGTGGGAAACGGGAGTGCTGATGTTGCAGCTTCTTCGGTCCCATCACCGGTGATCTACAACTTTCCTGTAACGGAGAATCGCCTCCACTTCGGCCCCTTCAACTTCACCATCCACTCGCCTGCGACTCGCCCGGACTTTGAGTCCATGGGCGACGGAATCGGCATGACTATTGGGAGCCTACGCTTCCAGGTCGGCGAGATCGGTACACTCCGCTTCCCCGATCAATCACCGACACCTTCAATTGCACCTGCCTCATAGTTCCCACCACCAATTGGCACCCTGAGCAAGCTCAATGTGTCGGCTTTGTCCTACGACAAGGACAACAACAACAATTGTGACTCTAATGCATGTGACCCGTCGTCAAAGGACGGTGCCTACGTCTCCGGATCAAAAAGTTGCAGGAGCATCGATCTCCCCAACCATTACATGTGCACCGTCGTCACCTACACCGATGGAGGCAATCAAGGAAACACCACCAATGGAGGGCCAACAAATAGAGCTCCCACCAACGGTGAATGCCCCAACCCTCCCAACCCTGACAATCAGGATGCCAACACCAACCATGAGATGGAGCACCCACAGATCCGCCTCAACAAGGCTGGGTGGGTGCAAGTCAGGGAAGCCCTGCAGGGCAACCCCCTCCCACCAGACGCATCACGTGACTTGCTGATGGGATACCACTGGATGCTCGTCAAGGATTTGAATCGCCAGCAGGCGGTAAACACACAACTCGAGGCCACACAAGAAGGTCGTAGATGAGTCGTGAGCCTGACGGGAAGCACTCTTGTCCATCGGGGGATCCTCTTCGAAAGGCAATGGTCCTGTAGCCGCCAAAAGCCGCTCTCGGTTGGACCACCTCAATGACCGAGATCAAGAAGAAGCTACCAAAGCCCTTGATTTCTTGTTCATGTCGGTGGACTCTCGGGGTAAGATGATCCCCAAGACACTGCAAGACGTGGTGATAGCAGCTACCACGTACCTACTGACGAACCAGACACCAGCCGGAGATCCATGATCTGCCTTGCACCGGTTTGCCATCGGCGGACTCGGGCTGGTCGAAGCTGTGCTTGCTAAGGAGCCAACACCAGACCCAAAGAAATCCAAGGCTCCACCCATGAGCTATCCCTGGTCATCTTCGAGCGAGGGGTAACACGACCTATCGCGATAACGCTGCAGCCCACGGCGACATAGCCGCAAATACGCCGCGCGTGACGAAATCATGCAGTGCAAGGTCGATAAGATGCGCGTCAAGCGGACCTACTCAATAGAGTTGGAGGACAAAGGAATAGAGCTCTCTGGTGCCAGATGCTTCAGTAGAGCCATACGACAGACTCGAATGCCGAAAGGCTTCAAGCTCCCTTCGGAACACTCAAAGTTTGACGGCCTCCAGGATCCAAAAATCTGGCTAGAAGACCACATCTCCTTCATCAAGTTGCATGGTGGGAACAAGAACACAACCATGCAGTGCATCCAACTACAGCTATAGGGCGCTACTTGAGCATGGCTCAACAATCTGCCTCACAGATTGACCCCCAGCTGGGAGCAGCTGGTGTACAGCTTCGTCCGCAACTTCAAGGGCACCTGCAAACAGACACGTCGAGTGCATAGGTTAAGCACTGGAATTTGACTCTATAATACCTCCACGGCATGGCTCGAATTACACCAGCAATTTTACGAATTTGAGTCTAGGGACTCGAGTTTGAGTAGATAGCGTTGTTTTGCCCTAAGGTAGTTAACTGGTCCCGATCCATCGGATGAATCAGGCACGCATATCAACTATACCTATGACATAAGCATGCGCCTAATAAAACGTTTGGATGAGCACTCGAAAGACTTCATAGTCACCATCCGAATCTACATTTCGAACGGACACTCGGGGGCTACAAACATGCGTATGACCCACAGGCACCTAGGTTTGGCCTATACGGTGCAGTTTAAGAGAAGCCTACAACAAGGCCCAAGACGATTCGAGTGGCCCAAGTCACGCAGATCCTTGGGAAGCATGGCAATGTGTAGATAGGAAACTTAAAGGGAAAAACCCTAATCTGTAACTTACTCGGCTTGCTATCATGAGACCTAGCCTCCCTATATAAAGGCTAGGAGGGGGCGTCGAGAAGGACACTTCACAACCCTAGCTCACACACCGCCAGATTGCATCTGTGCACCTCCGTAATCTTTGATTCCTCCATTAATAAAGAGCAGACAAGCAATAGTAGGGTCCCTTCCGAGGGCCTGAACCTGGGTAAACCGCGTGTCCCCGATGTGCTTGTTTGCTAGTCGATTGATGAATCCAGTTCTCCCCATTTCCTCTAACCCAAGTCCATCAATGATGGGCATTGACGAGTCGACCCGTTGTTAGCGTCCCATCCAGACAACTACTCGGATACCTTATCTCCGCAAGGGGAATCAAGGAAAACCCGAAAAAGATAAAGGCCATACTTGCCATGGAGAAGCCTAAGAACGTCAAGGGCGTCCCGCAGCTAGCCGGGAGAATCACAGCGCTCAGCCGATTCATCTGTAGGATGGGCGAGAAGGCACGTACATTCTACCAATCCCTCCAAAAGGCGGACCAGTTCAAGTGGACGAACAAGGCACAAGAAGAATTTGAAGATATCAAGTGCCTGCTCTCCGCTTACCCCGTGCTGGTGACTCCCAGGGAAAAGGAGCCGATGCTTCTATACATAGTCGCCACCAACCAGGTGGTCAGCACCGTGCTTGTGGTCGAAAGAGCCGAAGAAAACAAGGTCCATGGAGTGCAGTGCCTGGTGTACTACCTTAGCGAGGTGCTCACACCCACCAAGCAACGGTATCCGCATTCCCAGAAACTAGCCTATGATGTATTCATGACCGCACAACGGTTGCGCCACTACTTCCAGGAGCACCCGATAATCGTGGTGAACGATGCCCCGCTGAACCACATCCTCAACAACCCCAATGCAATGGGGCGGGTCGCCCTCTAGGGCATCGAACTATCCCACAATACATCACCTATGAGCGGTGGACAATGATCAAGTCGCAAGTACTGCCGGACTTCCTCGTCTACTGGATGTAGAACCAGCTCCTAGATACACTGTATATGTCCAATCTATGGACTATGAACTTTGACAGATCCAAGCGTCGAGAGGGAGCCGGAGCAGGTGTCATCCTGACATCTCCACAGGGCGATAAGATGCGGTATGTGTTGCGTATGAAGTTCTGCGCATCCAAAAATGAAGCGGTGTACGAGGGCCTTCTCCACAGGATGTGGATGGCCAAATCCTGCGGCGCAACATGACTCGTCATTTATGGCGACTCCAACCTCGTGGTGCAATATACCATGAACAAATGTGACGCCCTAAGCAATAATATGATCGCATATCGCGACCTCTACAATGCACTCGAAGAAGACTTTGATGGCTGCAAACTGCGGCACATTGGCCACGAAAGCAACGAGGAGGCTGACACGCTCGCCAACATAGGCTCCACATGCACCCTGGTGCCTGATGGCACTGATTTTTGCCATCTTCCACTGCGTTAAAACGTTGTTTTTGGTCAAGAAATTGCCAAATAAACTCTCAACCTTGCCACTATTGACTAATAATTGTAAAGATATGCAAATTGCTTCTTTGAGTTATGTTATGCAGGAAATCACTGCTTTTAAGGCGAAAGAAGGAGTCATGATGAAGTACCCATGGCCAAGTAATTGGAGAAGCCAACCAGGGCATCCGCACGCTTAACGACCACTAGTATGGGCGCGGTCCGCCTGTACCAGGTGGCAATAGCTTCTTCTTGTCAAACCCTACAACTTTCGTGAAGACGCCTATATATTTTGAGGCTCCAGCCGCCGGCCAAGGAGCCGTCATTCTTAGATTGCATCACAACACCCCCAAAGGAGATCCACACCATTGTTCATCCATTGTTCATCACTTCCACCATCCGTCCCTCCACTAGCCATAGACATTGCTTTGTACTTTTAGATATCCTTGTGATTTGGCGACCATTGTAAGAATATTTGATTTCAATCTAAGTATTTGCATGATGTTTTCTATCTCCAATCTATTTGTTATGAGTGAGTAGTCCTCACGGGCTATGGGTTGGAGAGAAACCTCGCAGCAATTATGTGCATCTAGATCATGGGATAATTGTATTTTGTTTGGATTCGTGATTTGTTTCTTCGTCTCTCGCCTCGATTTGTGGACTTGTAGGTACCCAAGATCCCATAGTTTGATAAAGGCTTGAGGTGAGATACTTGGTTAGTGGCGATCTCATAGGAAACTCAGTGACAGACAAGGAAGTACGGTCTTCTCTTAGCGTCCCATTCGGGATCAACAACAACATCACCACTTAAAGCTTTAATTTGTGTTTACACTTAATAATCGTTTGAAACCTGTGGCTTCGGTGTGTTCTCGGTTGGATTAAAAGTCTATTGCTATGCGAACTGCATCACGGGGGCTCTAAAATATTAGGATGTGTTGCCCACAAAAGATTATCTCACTACAAACACTATACATGACTATGCTTATTATTATCTTTCATCCCATTTGATGTGCAGCTGCAGGTGGATCTTCAACCCTGACCTATCTCCATCCATTGATTCAACCCCATTATAAAGTAAAATAGATTGGTCCGGTCAACTAAGGTAAAATGAACAAACAAAGTCTTGTAGACATGTCCTTTCTTATTACCTTTTAGCAGTGCTTTCCAAGTTTCGATTAAACCTAGGTATTCTAGGGAAAAAGCTATTATACTACATCCATGAATCCGGATCAAAGGTATCAGTGCCACCAGATGTATTCTTGGAGCAAATATGCAAGCGATCCATCAAGCTGAAGCTTACTGCAGGACCAGAAGAAGCGGCAAAGCACTCGGGGGCTATGCCACCCGAAGAAGCCAAATAATATATTGATGTAGCACAGGGACCTGCACCCGAAGGTCCCATGGAGGTCATGCTCATTGAACCATCCTGGGCTCAGCCGTACATCACGTACCTGCTCACCAAGAAGCTGCTGGATGACCCGACGGACGCGCGACACATCGCTCGGTGTTCCAAGGCCTTCACCATCATCAATGGCGAGCTATACAAGCGAAGCATCACGGGCGTCCTTCAATGATGCGTCACCAACGGTGACGGCAAAGGCATCCTTATCGAAATACATGAAGGCACTTGTGTACATCATGCAAACAGTCGTGCTCTTATTGCTAAAGCTCTATGCCCTGGCTTCTACTGGCCAACCGCAATGCGTGACGCCAAAGACATCATTGAGAGATGAAAACCTGCCAGAGATTCGTGGAAAAACCGCACGCACCAGGCGCGAAGCTTAGACTAATACATGTGGCTTGGCGATTCGCGTAGTGAGGACTTGACATGGTTGCCAAACTACAGAAGTCATCACCTGGAGGTTATGTTTTCGTCCTCGTCACAGTCGACAAGTTCACCAAGTGGATCGAAGCCATGCCCATGACCAACCCAAACCGGCGTCACCTCCGTCAAGTTCTCTGAGTCCATCATCTTCAAATTCGGGGTGCCACACAACATCATCACCAACAATGGGACAAACTTTACCTCGAATGAGTTCCAAGATTTCTGCAAAAACCTAGGCATCAACATGGGCTATGCTTCTATGACACACCCTTAGACCAACGGTCAATTTGAAAAGGCAAACAACCCAGTCCGCAACGGCATCAAGAAGAGACTCCTTAGGCCTCTCAAACGAGCGACTCGATGTTGGGCCGACAAACTGACCTCTGTGCTATGGAGCCTACGCACAACGCCAAACAGCGCCCCGGGCAACACACCATTCTTCATGGTACATGGCGCTGCTGACTCATGTACTAACGACCTCATTGGGGAACCCCAAGAGGAAGGTATGATGAGCACAACATTAAGTTTCCCTGAGTTATGAAACTAAGATTATCAATCCAGTAGGAGCAAGGAAACACCTCAAAGGTGTTGCTAGCTGGTCTTTGGCAGGGCGCACAACCGGTGCTAGCAGCAACGTGGAGACCTGCACAACACAACCATAGAACTCTATCCCCAACTTGCGATGACGTTGTTAATCTCACCGGTTTTGCTGAAAACAAAGGATTAAATGTATCGAGTGGAAGAAAGTAATAGTTTGCAGAAAGTAAACACAAAGCAGTAAACAGTTGATTGTAGATTGATGATAAAAGAAAGGACAGGGGTCCATAGTTCACTAGAGATGGCTCTACTTAATAAAGATAACATGTTGCGTGAACAAATTACAGCGGGGCAATTGACAAACATCGAGAAAGCATACAAGCATATACTACTCATCTTGACTCCTTTGAGATTCGATTGGGCATTACAACATTATACATAGACCGCCATCCAACTGTATTTGTGACTAATAATCCACCTTCAGGTTATCATCCGAACCCCCTCCAGTATTAAGTTGCAAGCAACGGATAATTGCATTACGAATTGTGTGTAAAGTAAACAATACGATTGTTCTATGAACAAAGGATTGTTGTTTTCTCCCTAGTAGCAACATCACATCTAGTACCTTAGAGATTTATGACACTTCCCCAGATTACTAGAGGCATGAACCCACTATCGAGCATAAATACTAACTCTTGGAGTTGCTAGCATCTACTTGGCCAAGATAGCTACTAACAACGGAAAGCATGCAAGATCACAAATAATAAAGACATGATAGAATCGATAATCAATCTGAAATAGCATCTCAATATCCATCGGATCCCTGCAAACACAACATGCAGAATTACAAATAGATGATCTTGATCATGAATGGATCTCACAAGATCTAGACATGATAGCACAAAGGAGGAGAACCAGCCATCTAGCTACTACATGGATCCGTAGTCTAGAGATGAACTACTCAGGCATCACACCGGAGGCTTGCATGATGATGAAGAAGGCCTCTAGGGTGAATTCCCCTCTCCGGCAGGGTGCCGGGAAGAGCTTCAGATCCCCCCCCCCCCGATATAGGGATGGAGATGACAGTGGCTACATACTCTTTCGTGGAATTTTGATCGGGTACTTAGGGTTTCTGTATCAGAGGCAACTTATAGGCGGAAGGAGAGGCCGAGGGGGTGGCTGGGCTGGCCACACCACCTCCTGGCGTGGGCCAGGCCTGGCCGCGTGGCCAGGTGGTGTGGCCGCCCTCTGGCCCTTCTCTGTCTCGTATTCTGGCTCCCGGTGTCCCTCGGTGAAAAACTGACTTTGGCTTTTGTCCCGTCCAATTCCGTGAATATTCATTTTCTGACTTTCTTGGAACCAAAGCCAGCAGAAAACAGGCAGTTGGCACTGTGGCTCTTGTTAATAGGTTAGTCCAAGAAATCATATGAAAACTACTACAAAGTGTGGACAAAACATAAGAAAGTAGATAAAACCAAGCATGGAACATCAAAAATTATGGATACGTTAGCAACGTATTAGGCGCCAGGGCCGGTCCTGAGATTTCAGGGGGCCGGGGCGAAACTAAAATTTTGGGTCCCTTATTATAATTTTTTTATGGATATATGAGTTGATAAAAAATAAATAGTTTAAGTATACTTCCAACTATAATATTCATATAAAAATAACAATGTTTATATGATACCTTAAAATTTTCTCCAAATATGCATAGAAGCAAAGTCCGTGACGATGGAATGAATATCAATCTTGTCCACTAACTTCTTCTCGATGCATAGAGTCACCAAACTATTTCACCTCTTTTGAGACATTATTAGACCTCAAATAGTTCTTTAATGATTTTAACTTTGAAAAGATTCTTTCAGTTGATGCAACAGTCATGGGCATAGTAAATAAGATCCGATAAGCGATACAAATATTAGGATAACTATCCGCTTCCCTGAAAAACTCAAAAAGCTCCATAGCAGACATTGATGTATTTGGCAAAGTGAACTTCACAACACTTAACTTAGAAATAAGTGCATTTAACTCAACATCACATATATCAGGTTTACCATTTGTATCAAGCCGAGTAAAAGTTTTTGCAAATGTAGTGCAATGTTCTTTCAGTTGAGAACCATCCAATGCCTTCAAGGATGTCGAACTTATTAAAAACCTAAATATACTTTTGAATGACTGGATTTCTTCAAATCCGCGCTAAGAATTATAATTATAATTAAGATTTAATAACTAAGAATTACGGTGTAACCAGCAGAGACATGGGCAGGAGTGGACCACTAGACCAGTAGCCAGGCGGTCGATCGTCTCGTCAATGGTCTGGCCTTCGAGAATATCATTTTGCGGCCCAAAAGTTGGGCTGGCCAGGCAACACGGTACCCAAGTTGCTTACAATCAGCTGTGTTGCCCAAAGTTGGCGTGCCAAATACTCAGAGGGTCTTTTTCGGCACGGATTCAACTTTACGTTTCAATACAAAATATCAGGCTAATGGCCGCCAAGTTGGGCCCCTGTCAGCTTTCGTCGTTATGTCGCTGCCGTCGTGGTTGCCATGTAGGCTTGCAGCGTTGGCGCATGCATCCTTTACGCGTCTTCTTCTTCCTCCGGGGCGGTAATCTGTGGTCGCGGCCATGGCGTGGAGCTAGGACTTGGATGAACCTGCTCGGCCTGGCTCTCCTCCCCATCCTGAATTGGTGCTCGCCCTCACCATGGCCGCACCCATGGCACGGCGTGGGGACGGGAATTCATTCTCGGGTGAGATCTGTCACCATGCTGACCATGCTCGGTCCTGTTGGCCTCCTCCGGAAGCCAAGCTCACCGTCACCATGGACGCACACGCACCAGCCATAGCGCCTTCCTCTCTGAACCCCAAAGCCACATCCACCAAGTTCGGCACAATGCCAACAAGGTGAAAATGCATCAAGTTTTCTTCTTGTGATTGTAGAAAAACATATATGTACTGTGCCCGTAGCATACTCTAACATGTACACATATGTTGTTTACTAGATTTTCATTTGAAATTAGTAGCTCCCTAATGACGAAACATAGAGAACCTAAATGGAATGACGATGACGACCATGTTCTGTACTTTGCATTGCATCAACAAGTGCTCGCTGATAAAGCATGTTACCAAGAGAGTGGAGTTCATCAGCCATTGCCAAAAAATATGTGAACAAATCAATGAGCGATTCAATGCAAATACGTGCAGAAAAGCTAGATCCATGTCATCAATCATCAATAGGTGGCACATTCTAGTGATGCTTTCAAATGCGTACACCATGTATCATTTACTTGAAGTGGTTGTTATCCTGAGCAAAAAAATGCCTAGTTTGCACATTACCTTTGTATGTTCTATGCTGCAATTCTATTGTTATGGGCGTGGAAAGAAAATTTGGGCTTCACTGAATATTACACAGTTAGGCCTAACTTAGCCTTACACAAATAAGCACAGATTAGTCTTTACACAAATAAGCGTAACTAATGATAAAGATAAATGGTTAATCAGATCTGTCAGTATGAGCACTAGGTCCCTGGAGCTGGTGGTATCGTTGGAACGAACCAGAATGCTGCGTTTGGCCATCTGTCATTCTCCATCAAATCGTACGACCCCACTAATGAGCCAATTGTAGGCCCCCTCCCCCCGACGTGGATTCGGCTCCAGGTCAGATCTGGAGTGTCAACATGATAGGCGCGTGAGTGTGTAGCAAACACACAGTCTGCTATAAACACTGGAAGTGCTGGCACCTCGGCAACAACACCAGCATGTTCTTCCTGGACTCCGGCAGTAGCCTCAGCAGGTATTTCATCAGCTTCACCAGCAGCAGCCTCAACAGGTATTTCGTCAGCTTCACCAGCAACAGCATTAGCAAGTATTTCGTCAACTTCACCAGTAGCAGCATCACCAAGTATTTTGTCAGCTTCACCAGGAGCAGCAGCAGCTAGTTCTTCGTCAGCTCCACCACCACCAACACCACTAGCAGCAGCAACAACATCAGGAGCCAGGGCTGCCTGAGCAATTACATGTTCGACAGCTCTAGGGGCTCCAACAAAGAAAGGGTAGTTGATCCCAAGGAACACAGATTGTCCCTTCAGATTGTCGACTCTGCTCTAGACTTGCTCTACTGGGTCTTTGGATGGGCATGCGGACCTCAAGAAAACGTGACACCGCAGCGATGGGTATGAAGAAAGTTGTGTCCCCATATGTTCTATTGTATCACCAACGTTGTTCAGTGCTCCCCTGATATGAATCCACATGGGTTTAACATCCTGTTTCGTGTCGCCTCCGAGAGGTGTCAGGAACCAGCGCTATGTCCCAAGTTCAGCATCTGCTACTGCATCTTCGATGACCAGAGCCAGAATGATGCGCGGGGCTGCATGGGTACCTGCGTGTTACTTACAGTCAGCAAGTAGAATTTTGAATGGGATTATACATGCTATATGACACCATGACTCACCCCAAATGGACGGATCCCAAACAAGCACATCGCCGATAGGTTTAGTGACCGCATAAATGCATTGCGGTTTGTACGAATAGTAGCTGGAGGTGAAGACGGTGTCGACATACTTCTCCGGCCGCAGGAAGTCGTCACGCAAGACTGTCCATTCCTTGTCTTCTTGGCATCTAATGAATGTGATTTCCTTGTCGAACACCGCTAAGAGGTCGTACTCCCAGGTATTCCATGCCTCACACGGTCTATGTAGGAGTTGTACCTTCAGGGGCTCAAGTTCTGCCATGTTGAGACTGTAAGCGAATTCGGAAATGGGCGGCGGCCACCCGTTCTTGAATGCAGTAATGCCGAGACCCTCCAAAGATGGCAATGTAAGTCTCAACGATCTGTAGAAATTTTTTAGAGTCCAAGTACTCCCATCCTGGGATAAAAGGACCATCCACTCGCCGTTGCCAGCCACCCAGTTCTGGTTATTCCCATTTCCATCTCTTCTTCTTCCTTGATATTCACCACTACTAATTCCGACCACTTATCCAGCAACATCAGTTTTGCATGAATATTCTGCAGAGTTTGTTGTCAGTTGGTACAATCACCTAGCATGGATTCCATTGCAAATACAATTTGACAACTAGACCTTCAGATTAAAGTACACAAAATATCGCCTAAATACGAGTGTTTCCTCATATGTCGCCTAAATTGTGCCTGTGTCACTACGAAGATACCCAATATATGGAGTAGGAGTAGAGCCCCCAGAACAAACTCCTGACGATGATCATAAACAGCTCGGGGCATAACAGCCTTAAATCGTCTAATCTGTTTGTTTTTATTTTAGGAAACATAATATCACTTACCAGGCATTCCATTGCAAATCGAAATTGACAACTCGTCTATCACCTAAAGTAAGTTTGTATCACTACGAAAATACCAGAATATCAGGTACGAGCAGAGCTTCCGCTGTACAGAATAGTCTTAAATGGTTCAATTTGTTCAAACTGCGCGTGCACACAACACGTTCGATGAAAGGAACATAGGATTTCGATGAGAGTTCAACACATATGAATCAACGATATGACTGAACCAATAAGCAAGATACTGGAACTTACGTGGCCATCACGTTCGTTTGGCCATTTGCTGGTATCGGGGTGAAGAAGGTCTAGCGTGCAGAACGGTTGTTCGTCCATGTCCCGCATCATGAAGCGGTAGCTAGGGATGCAGCGAGCGAGGTGGTCAGCAGAGATGATGTCCAACCCCGTGGCGATCCTGTGCACGTTTGCAGCGCTGAGGTTCGGCCATCCCCAATCCTCGCGGTGGCGGTCGCCCTGGCCATCCGCGTCATTGTCGCATGCCTTTCGCTTCATCCTGCTGGTACCCCAAGCTCTACCATAGCGGAAAATGGAGTCTGGAATCCGGTAGATTAATGGAGGCATTGTGATAAGGAGATGGATGGATTCAAGAGGGGATGGAATCAGGGATGGGGGAAGTTGTTCGTGTAGGGAGTGGCCCGGTGAGGAACCGCCGCTGTCGCCGGTTCTTGTCCGCGTGGAGGACAAGGAAGGGGGTGTAATTATTGAGGGCGGGCACCAGAACTGTCTAGAGGAAGTGAAAAAACAAATCATAAGAGAGAGAAATGTGCGGCCCGCCTGTTAGTGAGTGAAGGTTGGCACACGCAAACATGACTACGTTTGACTTGGATCGTGCATGGCAGACCTCGATTCCACCGCATGCAAGTGGTGCAGAACAAATTTTAGGAAGCGCTAGCATCGACGTGTAAAACTACCGTTTTTATCCACCTTCACCCTACTACGAACGGTCGTGCACCATTACAGATATTGGTAAGGGCGGTTCCAATCTTTCACTTCTCCGTCTCATTTCCTCCTCCACGGCCTCATCGTCTTTCTCCTCCACGGCCTCATCCATTTCCTCCGCCACGGCATCACCCTCTTCCTCTGTATCCTTTCCCTCTTGCATGTAGTCATGGACTTTTCGGACGTTCGAAACGACGGCCGTCAAGCGAATGTGCACTTCGACATAGAAGTACATGGCGGGAAGAAGATCAGAGTCGTCTACACCACCGATCCTGTGATGGTGAGGAAGACTCTAAGTAATTACATGAGTTGGCTGCGGTTCAAAGAAAACAGGTTCATAGGTCTCGACCTCGAGTATAGACGTGATCACCGTAGGATCGCCGTGGTGCAACTCTCCATGAAGGGGCACGTCCTCGTATACCAGCCTTTTTGCGAGAAGGGGGCTGACGGGATCTGGTAGACTTTGCTATCTTTTTATTCCTAAACCGTCTATTTAAAAAAGTTATTACTATATTATTTGTCTACATTCATTTTCATGCAGGTGGGGCGAAAGCATTAGGATCTGTTTCATGACTTTCTCGTGAACCAGCACATAACATTTACTAGTGTTAACATCACGAATGACACTAAACTGCTTGAAAGCCCAACTGTCAACATTAGAATCCCAAAGGAGTGCAGAGTGGACATCTAGGAAATTTACTGGATCCCAGGGACAAAGGGTGACAGGACCAGGATGGCCGTTGTTGTCTCCGAACTCATCAACCCGTGGTACGCTGACATGAAGGGAAAATTGCCGAGATGTTCGTGGAGGTGTTTAGGGCACGATTACTGGGAGGATAAGCCGCTTTCTGAACCTAATTAGAAGTACGCTGCAATTGACGGGTATGTTAGCCACAAGCTGTACCACCAGATTGTAAAATCTCGTTCCAAGCATCGCATCATTGAACCACCACCAAGGCAGGTTGTTTGCCCTAGATGCCGGAGTGTAGATGAATCTACAAGCCGAGGCAAACGATCGAAGGCATCCTAGGATCGGTTGCCTTCTCCAACAGGCTGGGATGTAGACTTTAGTGCATGATTGTTGTGTTTGTATGGGGCTTGTTATGTTTATAAAAACATGTTATTTCAGAAGTACACTATGTGAGCAATTACGAACTATTGTGTATTACCTTTGTCGAACTATAATCTGGGTTTAGTTATGACTGTATCCTTCGCTATGATCTAGGTTTGGTTATGACTTATGACTGTATCACACCTTATGCATGTCAGTCCTGGATTCTGCCACATGCAAATGGCACGGACAGAATTTGTAAGAATGAATGTTGAGCATACAAAAGGGGGATGTAATTCATACAGGTTAAGTAGCTAATAGCACAGGGATCATACGAGCTTGGTTCTTACACACAGAATGCTTAGAAAATACATGCGAGATAAATATAGGCGAGATAAAACTAGGAACGAAATGCAAAACTAGTAGTGGTAAACAACACACTCATCCACCCACCAGATCCTGTTGAGCATCTCGTAGCACACATACGCGTCCCTAGCTGCGTACTTGATCGCATCGTAATCCAGGTGCCTCTACTCCCATCGCTCGTGTAGGTGCTTCAGGAACTCTACTTTCATGTCGGTGTACTCGCGATCGATGATGTCGGCACCGAGTCTAGACATGCAGGCTTTCCCCGTACCGCCATCTGGGTACCTCCACAAACGTTGGAGATCGACGTGATTGATGACATAAACAAGGAGATCCCGCTCTAGCTTCGGAGTGTTAGTCTTGATGTCGACGCTAGCGAAGTAGATCTCCCTCCTGTGTAGGAACTTGCGAAGCTACGGGCATACAGATTTGGCCCTACATACGTGGTATAGGAGGCAGTGGTTGCGCATGGATAGATGCAAAAGCACCGTCCTCTTCCTATCTCCGGTATACTCGAGGTCAAGGCCGACGATCTTGTACCTGTCCATCGGCTCCTGTAGCCACCGCTCATACATTGCGATGACCTTGGCGACCTCCGCTGACGCATTTGTGTGGACGACCGTCAGCTTGGTGGTGCCATGGGCGATGACGGTGTACTCGTCGGTGAAGTCGCTCCCGTCGCCGAACACGCCGTACTCTGTGTCCATGGCAGCAGCTAATGCGGCGGCGGTGGCTTAGGGTCGGTAGCGGTGGATGGGATTGGGCGTGGCGGAGGAGTGATCTATTGCGGTGGTATGGCCCGACGGAGGCGGTGCCTGCGTCAGCATCGATGGTTCTTGCGGTGGCTGCGGCGGCGGCGGAGGGCGGCGGAAGGAATGAGTTGGGCATTTTTGCACAGTGATGTGTTGAGGAGACGGAAGGTGATGCTTAAATTGCTTTACCAATATTCCGGTCATACCCATGTGGAAGCAAGTTTGACTGGGCGAGCACATTTGGTTTCCAATCCTAGCGATTAAATTCGGCGTCCGTCCCGGTAGGCGATGGGACGGGTGTACGACGTGGCTTTGGCGTGGCAGAGACCGGTCACGTAGACCACCGTCCCGTTGCCAATCCGCAGCGGGTGCACGGTGCTGACACGACGTAACGTGATAGGACAGAAGGAGGTGTACAACTATTATTCCTAACAAGTTTAAGAAGTGTAATCATAGACAGGGACCTAGCATCCCTGCACCTCGGGCCAACCGCCCAGCCGATCAGGCCTGCTGATTGCGCAAAGCTTGCAATTTCATTTTGTCCAGAATTTGCCAAATTGAAGCTCGTTTGCCCATGCTTCTATAAGTTTCTGTGTAGGACACTTGTGTAAGCATGCATGATCAAGCAACTTTGCAACACACGTGTCAGTGGAAAAGCATGAGGTTTCAACGCACCACATAGTTTAGGGATTTAGAATAGCTACATTGTGGAGCTCTAGCCAAATTGCATGGTAAAGCCAAATTCAGCTTTTTGTCAAATTTAGCTATAGCAACATTGTGTCTCGTTTTTCCTCACTTATACCCTCCCGATATTCGGAAGCCCTTACATGCGCTCGGAGGGGGTGCCGTCTGGTCAAAGGCTTGGCCATTACGTGTGCCCTGACACCTAAATTGGAAGTTTTTTTTTGTTATTTGGCCTTTTTAAGAGCGCCTTTTCCCCTCTCGCTAACAGTTGTGTTTTTTTTCCCAAAAAGGTAGGGAATCTAGAGCAGCTTCTCTCTTCATTCATTATTCCTTTTGCCCTTGTTTTTCCCTAATCTGGTAGCAAATCTAGAGCAGCAAAACAAACCAGCACCATAAATAAATTCAGTAAATAGAGTAGATGTAGATAAAGCAGCTAATATAGGTTATATAGTACGGTACTTAACAAGGTTCGACAATTAGGCTGCTCAGCAACAGCAGTTGACAGGTTCAACACAGACAAGACAAAACAAGCTGCTTTTTAGCAGCAGCAGCAGCTGATCAGTGGCCCCTCGTGGCCTCTGCCAGGAGGGCCTCCGCCTCCTCCCTCTGGCGCCTCCTCCACTTCTTGCTGCCCAGCCCCTTGACCTTGGGCTCCTTGGGCTTGATCGGGGGCATGCGACCCTCCTTGATAGCCACCTTCTGGAGGTTGCGGAGGTGAAGACCGAGCGCCTGGTGCTTGGCTATGAAGCCATGGACGTTCACGGACTCGACGCAGGTCCTCACGTCCTCGGCATGCTTCACAAGGGAGTTGAAGTCCGTGACGCGGAGCCTCCTGGTGGGGCAGAAGGGGCACCTATACACCTCGTCGGCGAAGAAGTTGTTGTACTGGCCAGACTTTAGCCTCCTCAGCACATGACGAGTCTTGGTGTCCTTGGACTCGTTGTCGCTGTGGACATCGTTGCTATCCTCCTGTTGGAAAAAATAGTAGAGTGCAATAAGGACATGATTGAGATACTTTGATTATCGGGATTGATTATTTGCATAGATTGACCAATTGAGATCTCCTGATTATTCCCCGAAACTCAAACCAAATCGAATACTGATCCCAATGATGTACAGGGGGATTCAAAGAAAATCGAGATCTAACATAACAGAATTAGCTACTATAAAAATACGAACAGTCGAGCCCTAATAACATACGATCTAGCATCCAACGATGGGAACAGGGGAAGAAATAGGAAGGGGAGAAAACCCTGGTTAGCTCTGACCATGGGTCGGCAATGCTGGTGTCATAGGGGTTCTCTGTCCTTATGTAGACAACCTCCTCGTAGGTGTCCTAGTCGAGCGGGATCTGTCCGAGACTGGCGGGGGCCTCCTCGCCGGCGGATGCGGGGACGGGGACGGGGGTCTGTACGGGGACGGGGGCTCCTCGGCGGCGGCCTTGCAGGCGCCGATGGCCACCGCGCCATTCTTCTCCATCGCCGGCATGGTAGGGGTTTTGTTGGGCGTTTGCAGAAGGTAATGGGACAATGGATACGGTTGAGTGAGCGAGTGCGTGATGAGTGGGAGTGGGGAGGCCTCTATTAAAGGAGAAGGGAAGTGATGTTTCATTGCACTACCATGCACCGCGTACACTAATGCACCATGCATGGCCACACGTGTCCGCTACTGCCCCGTGCACCGCACTCGCGTACCGTGAGTCATGTTTTTTCCCTCATGTCTAACCATGGCGATTCAGCTGTACTCAGTTTTGCCCTCGAGCGTAACACTAGCGGTTTGGTTCCATTTTTAAATCATTTTCTATTTTCTATTTGAATCCCTTTGTCACTCTTGCCCTTGGTTTTTAAGTTCTACTCAGTTTTGCTCTTGGTTTTTAAGTTCTACTTAGTTTTGCCCTTGGTTCTTAAGTCCTACTCGGTTTTCCCCTCTCTTTGTATCCATCTCTCGCACCTGTGCTCATCTTCGCTGCTATGCTCTGATTGGTCGAAACAGTTGTCACATGGATCGTGCCCACCAACCGTTGATCCTCTGTGATCTAGCGGACAGGATAACCCTTATATCTGTCGGGGGCAACCCTTTGTCCATGCAAAATAACGAGTATGCCACCGGAACTTTAACTCCATAAACAGATGAACTTAAATATATTATGAAGGGTACGAAAATAGAAATCCCCATAGTTTAAGGTTCTAGATATGGTAAGAGAACTAAATATTATTAGTGGCCGGGCTAGCACAGTGACGGGTTGGTCGGCTAGAAGTTGTTGATTCCTATGTAAGGGGACACTAGGCCAGTTTTGACATACTCCCTCGGGAATTTGCCATAAGCAGCGTGCTTAGCCTTGGTCGCTGACTTGTGTTTACTACCCGGGCTTTTACCGATGCCAACCGCATGCGGAATCAAGCTGGCAATCCTCGGGTTGACTCCTTTCTTACAGAAAGGGCACCTGAGCTCCCCAAGTCGAGTGTGGAAAGGGATTATCCCGCTCTTGAGCTTCTTCATGACATGGCGGCTCTTGTTGTCCATGGTCTCCTTGTCAGAGTCCATCTCACTTGAATCCACCTGTAATGTATGGAATACAAACCGAAATGAGCAAAATAATCAATATATATTCCTTCCACCATTCTGAGTTACTTTCGATGCAATAACATGTCTATACAGGTTCAACAGTTTATTATGGTTGTCTCCCCATCTCGCTCCTAAATTAATGTGGTTTGTGTTCTTGATAACTTATTAATAAATAAATAATGTGGATTCATTCAGAACAGACTAGATCTCTCCATGTACCGGTTCGTATATTGCATCTAATCATTAAGACTAGATTTTTTATGATGCCAGGATAGATTAAGCTCGAGCAGAAAATATGAAACATGTAGAAATAGATGTACTTCCGGGTACACGAGTGGAGCGTGTTCGTCGAACTCCACACCCTCATCGGGGCCTCCGAAGTCGTCAGCACCGGCGACCACATGGTCCCCCAAGGGGTTGAACTGCACGTCCTCCTCGCCTTGTGCTGCGTGAAGCGCCACCCCGACGGCGATGCCCGGACACTCACCCACACGCACTGGTTTCATGGAGAAGGTTCGTGCAAGTACGTTCAAGATTGTGGGGTTTTGCTAGATAGGGAAGGGAGAGTAGTAGATGAGTGCGAATGGAGGACCCGATAGGCTGGGTTTTTAATGCGGGGACGTTTAGGCCTCCTCGAGGGCCCCGGTAGGCAGCTCTTCCGGCTGCGGCTGCGTAGTAAAAATGGTATAGCCCGTGGGCCGTGGATGACCAGTTTCCATGCAGTAGACTTGTAGCCTTTGCAGACTCGATTAAATATGACATGACTACTCGACGACTTTTTCCATGGACGGCATCGTGTTCCTTCTTGTAGAAGTCTCGTTGAGGGAGACGTCCGTGCTATGTCACGTTGTCATGTGAAGGGCCTTGTTGGATCACATAGGATCAACGGTTGGTGCGCACGATCCGCATGACAATTGTGACAAACAATCAGGGCGTAGCAGACAGAGTCGGCACAGGTTTGAGTTTCTACGAAAGAGAGAGAGGGGGCAAAACTGGGTAGTATCAAAAAACCAAGGGCAAAGCTGAGTAGTATAAAAATGGAAAGTGAGTGTCTTTTACAATGAAATACATCATGGCATATATCAAATTATGCCATGATAGATCCACTAGAATTCATTGCATGTGTGTTCTTTCCACAAACCACATATGTATCCACTAGAGTCATTGCATGTGTGTTCCTGTCATGAACCACATATGGATCCACTAGTGTTCATTGCATGTGTGTTCTTTCCACAAACCACATATGTATCCACTAGCATAATTGCATGTGTGTTCTTTTCACGAACCACACATGGATCAACCAATGTCATTGCATGTGTGTTCTTTCCACAAACCACATATGGATCCACCAATGTCATTGCATGTGTGTTCTTTTCCACAAACCACATGGATCAACCAATGGCATTGCATGTGTGTTCTTTTCCACAAAACACATATGGATCCACCAATGTCATGGCATATTTGTGTTATTTCCACAAACCACATGGATCGACCAATGGCATTGCATGTGTGTTCTTTTCACAAACCACACATGGATCAACCAATGGATTGCATGTTTGTTCTTTTCAGAAACCACACATGATCCACCAGAGTCATTGCATGTGTGTTCTTTCCACAAACCACATATGGATCA
>OU342745.1:41365494-41396527 GCA_910589775.1 Avena eriantha | reverse complement strand
TACATGCAATGACACTGGTGGGCCCATCTTATGTGTGGTTCATGAAAATAACATACATGCAATGACACTAGTGGATCCTATGTGGTTTGTTTAGAAGAACACACATGCAATGCCACTGGTGGATCCATGTGTGCTTATGAGAAGAACACACATCCAATGAACTCTAGTGGATCTATCTTGGCATAATTTGATGTATTCCATGATGTATTTCATTATACAAGACACTTTCCATTTTTATTCTACTCAGTTTTTCCTTGGTTTTATCTGGTACTACTTAGTTTTGCCCACCCCCCTCTCTATCTTTTGTAGAAGCCCAAAAATGTGCTCACCCTGTCTACTACTCCCTGATTGGTTGTCACAGTTGTCATGCGGATCGTGCGCACCAACCGTTGATTCTATGTGATCCAACATGATCGTTGCACACCTCGTGCCCTTCACAGTACACGTGAGACAGCACGGACGTCTCCCTCCGCGAGACTTCTATAGGAAGGACCACGATGCCATCCATGGAAAAAGTCGTCGAGCGGTCATGTAAAGTTAATCAAGTCTGAAAAGCGTACTAGTGCTACTACAACTCATGCACAGGGCAATGGGGTCATCGAGTGCACGATTGTCGATGGTTCACTGCAATTTATTGCCACTTGATTTTAATCAGACATATCCCTTTTATACGCAACGCTCTCAATCTCACTTCCAACTGGGCCCTACCACTAGTAAATTCCATGAGTCAGGGCCCCCCTCGAGTAGATCTAACATTGCTAGAAATTAGTTCCACGCCACTTGAATGCAGTGGAATCGAGGTCTGCCATGAGCGTGTTTTCAATGCAGCTCTAAAGTGGAGATTGTGGCTGTTTCAAAAAAAAGGGAACCGAAAAAAGGGTGGAGATCATGGTAACCCCCCCGCCCCCCGCCCACCACACGTGTCCAGTCAAGGGACTACAAACGGTCCTGGTGTTTATAACCCCCCTCGACCTTCTTCTTCCATGAGCTCGTGTCATTCCCTACAGTCGTCTAGTCCCAAGACCCCCCAATCTACACCTGCCGCGCGTACGGGTGGAGAAGATCCGGAGGTGAAGCCAGTTGAAGGCGCAACAGCAGATGGCTCGGTCGTCGCCAAGCAGGACGGAGGCGTCTTCTCCGGGCACGAACACGCTCGTCGCCGCACCGTCGAGGGTGCGAACTCATCCGTCCAGCCAAGTAGCCGTCGCCCGCCGAGCAGCAGGTGGTACCATTGCCGCCGAGCAACAGTTGGTAGCCGTCGCCGCCGAGCAGTAGGTGGTAGCCATCGCCGCCGAGCAGCTAGTAGTAGCCGTCGTCGCCGAGCAGCAGGTGGCCGACAACGTCGTGGTGCCAGCGGCAGATCTGGATGGGGGGGCAGGCGGCAGGCAGAGGCAATCCGGTGATCTACATCGACGACCCCATCGCCGTTCAAGAAATCTTCGACACAATCGCGGAGAGAATGATGAGTTCGAGGAGGAGGTCCCTAATGAGGAGTCCGAGGTACTACATTGCTAGCTTCTCTAGTCGCAGCCGCAGTTTTCACTGTTCATACATAGGATTTGCTCAATCGTGTACAGATTCTTTTGCTCTTGAAGTAGGGTAGTATATATGATTCGATCAGTTGATTGATGCATCTGCCATCTAGTCACAAAACCCCAATCCGTCTAGTCACAAACCCCAATCTGCTCATCTTCCATCTAGTTGAGTTGCTAGTTGAGTGTTGATTTCGATACATAGCAGGCCTATAACATTACATTTCTATTCCTTACTGAGCCCAATGATTCAATTTTTCCCCAAAATAGTGCAAGGGCATCTGATGGTCTCGTTTTCTTAGGGATGGTTAGTGGCCCTGAGGCAGCAATGCACATAAACAATATAGGTTGTGCTGTCGGTATTTTGGTTCTCCGACTCCATCGCTGAAAAATGAGGCCCTAATTTTTTCTCTCATATGGAACCTAAATATATAATATTTGTATTGTTTCTGATTTATGAATGCGTTGTATGATGCATTTGTATATCCCTGAATATTATTTGGTATAATTACATTTCAATTTCTTATTGTGGCCAATGATTCAAATTTTCCCCAAAGAGAGGCAGACACATTGGTGTCAAATTTTTACAGGGATGAGTGAGCGGACCTGGGGCCATGTACAAGATCAATATAAGTTGTGCAATTGATACTTGTTTCGCTTACGCCATCTCTGTAGAAACTTAGAAGGCTGCAATCTTTATTCTACATTCATAGAACTATGATATTTGAATTATCTATTCCATGCATTCATAGTGTATAAGAATTACATTTTAGTTTGTCACCGAGGCCGATGATTGAAATTTGCCCCAAAAGAGTTCAAGTGGAGACACGTATGATGGTGTCGTGTTTTAGGGACGGGTTGGTGAACCTGAGGCAGCAATGCACACAAACAATATAGGTTATGCTGTTGGTACTTTGGTTCCCCAACTCCATCTCTGCAAATTTTGAGGCCCTAGATTTATTCTCATATGGAACTACATATATGATCCTTGAATTGTTTCTGATCTTCTAATGATTGGTATGATGCATATGTATATGAATGGTTTTGATCATAAGTATTTTTAACATGTACCTGAAGATTAATTGTTTGGTTTTTTATTTATAATTACAATATTTAGGCTTGTTTTTGTACCTGACTATGTATATCCCTGAATAATGTTTTGTACGATTACATTTCAATTTCTTATTGTGGCAAATGATTCAAATTTGCCCCAAAAGAGAGGTAGACACATTGGTGTCAGATTTTTTCAGGGACGAGTTAGTGAACCTGGGGCGATGTACAACAACAATATAGGCTGTGCAATTGTTACTTGGTTCACTCACGTCGTCCCTGAATAAACTTATGAGGCCGCAATCTTTATTCTACATTCATAGAACTATGATATTCGAATTATCAATTCCATGCATTCATAGTGTATAAGAATTACATTTTAGTTTGTCACCGAGGCCGATGATTGAAATTTGCCCCAAAAGAGTTCAAGGGGAGACACGTATGATGGTGTCGTGTTTTAGGGATGGGTTGGTGAACCTGAGGCAGCAATGCACACAAACAATATAGGTTGTGCTGTTGGTACTTTGGTTCGCCTACTCCATCTCTAATACAAATTATGAGGCCCTAGATTTATTCTCATGTGGAACTACATATATGATCCTTGAATTGTTTCTGATCTTTTAATGATTGGTATGATGCATATGTATATGAATGGTTTTGATCATA
This sequence comes from Avena eriantha, assembly GCA_910589775.1. Classification (NCBI taxonomy): domain Eukaryota; kingdom Viridiplantae; phylum Streptophyta; class Magnoliopsida; order Poales; family Poaceae; genus Avena; species Avena eriantha. The sequence continues at coordinate 41,393,279 of OU342745.1, read as the reverse complement.
AGTATTTTTAACATGCACCTGGAGATTAATTGTTTGGTTTTTTATTTATAATTACAATATTTAGGCTTGTTTTTGTACCTGACTATGTATATCCATGAATAATGTTTTGTACGATTACATTTCAATTTCTTATTGTGGCCAATGATTCAAATTTGTCCCAAAAGAGAGGCAGACACATTGGTGTCAGATTTTTTCAGGGACGAGTTAGTGAACCTAGGGCAATGTACAACAACAATACAGGCTGTGCAATTGTTACTTGGTTCACTCACGCCGTCCCTGAATAAACTTATGATGCCGCAATCTGATGCAATTATTTGTCATTGTGTTGAGATGAAATGATATATGAACCGATCAAACTATTGCTGAGATGATTTATCTTTGATATCCACAGATATATTGTCTTACATATACATGTTGTCAATTCTTGATTTGTAATAAAATTCAATCATATGTACGAGTTCTAAGTTATGTTCTTAAAAATCAACAGGAGGAGGATGATGAAGTGGACGATAGCAAGGAATCCAGGGACAACAAGAGCCGCTACGTGCTGAGGTGGTTACGGTGTGGGCTAATCCGTTTCCACTGTAGGGAGAGACTGTTTTGCCCATTCTGTGGCAGAGCAATCAACGTGGACCTCAACAGCATGATCCAGCACGCGGAGGGCGTTGGCAGAGGCAGAGGCAGAAGCCATAGGCCGATTACCTTGGCGCGGCATGCAGCCTACAGCAAATTCCTCCGGAAGTATGTCAGGACTGGCCTGTATCCCATCGACTAGGCTATCGCTGCCTCCTGCTGATAAACCCCTGCCCTGCTAGGCGTCTCCGTGTCCCGGCCTCCTGCTGCAGCCCCTGCTTTTATTTTGTTCTAGTTAATTATTACCTGTGTGTGGCATGTAAGACAATATATCCGTGGTGTCTCTGGTGAACCTTATATATTAATCTACTCCTTTATATGGAGTGCCTTAAAGTTTTTAGTGTTCAATTATATTTACTGATCATGCTCATGCACACTACAAAATATTTCTAGTGCTCGATTATATTATAATTGTCAAGAAATACATCAACAAGTTAAATTGGTCAAAATTTTGTATTGAAGTAACTAAATGGATCACACACATAATAAACTAGAAACTAAAATCTAGTTCAAACACATAATGTATCACCACCACTTGTTGTCGTCCTTGACTTGCTTCCCCTTCAGCCGCTTGATGTCGCCACCGTCCCAAGATCGCTGCTCGTCGTGAAACCGCTTTCTGTCCTCCTCGCGCTTCTTCTCCTGGGCTAGCTTGCAACCAGGGCATTGCTCTCTCGCAAAAAACCCCGCCTTAACCATCCCATCTTTCATGGTAATGAGCTTACTGTACAACTCATACGCCATGTAGGCGTCTCTGGCTGCATATTCGAGGCGCACCTGGCTCATCGGCTTCCACTCCCAGTAGTCGTGATCGAGTCGCTTCAATTTCTTTAGTTTTTCATAGGATTTATCGATGATTTCCGCTGCCAGATCACCCATGCCATCCTTCGCTGGGTATGATTTGATCTTGTACAGATTTCGGATGTCGATGTGGTGCCCCTCTGGGATTTTTATCAACGCACGAGAAAGCATAATTGTCATTTGTGATATCCACGCTAGTGAAAGTTATCCCTTTCCTACACAAGAACTCGACCAGAGCCAGACAACACATCTCAGTTGGTTTACTCCTACACTTAGATGGTTCTAGGGATGTAAGGGAACAAGGGATGCAGAAGTGGTGATCTCAAATTTAAATTTCACATACCTGCATAAGTGGTAAACGAGGACCTCCTCATGTATGGCGATTTGCACGACAGTGATCTCTTGTGGAGGATTTTTTCGCTTATTTGCACGGGTGTACTCCAAGTCTAGCCCCACAAATTTGTGCTTCTCTTTCTCAAGCAATTGCTCAAACCTGGCGAGAGTTGTTTCCACAGTCGCTTCATCATTTGTGTGCACCACTATCAAAGTCGTGGTGCCATGGGCAGGGACCAAGTGGGTCTCTGTTGTGCTTTTCCCATCGTCCATGCCTGCAAGGAAATGGGTGAAAGGAACTGCCTGCAAGGAACTGCCCGCGAGAGGAAGAAGAAGATGAACCGACGGTTCCAGAACAAAGGAAGAAGAAGCGCCCAGGAAAAACTGCAGAGGAATGACTGAGGAAGAGGAATGACGACAGAAGAAACGTGGTAACTGCAACTTTAGGTTCGACAACTCACCGTGGTTACATGGAGATCGTGGCAGTGCCGCTGGTTCAACAAGTGGGGCCAGTTCCTGCGAGAATACGAAATTAGCTGTGCATTTTTCTATGCGAGGAATTGAGAGAACTCATTTATATTTTGTCTTTCATAATTAAACACAATGAAGTTGGTACAACCCAAGAGATTTGAACAAAAGAGATTTGCTAGTTTAACATACAACAACACTTACAGGCCCAACATGATAGAACTTGATCTACCACAGAGACCTCGGTAGAGGCGGCAGAATTGGTGCGGGTGCAACCACGGCGATGGCGAGCTCAGATTCTAGAGGAGGAAAACAGAACCGAGCATGGTCGACAAGGTGATAGATCTCGCTAGGAACCAATTCTCGTCCCCGACCGTGCCATGGGTGCGTCCACGGTGAGGGCGAGCTCTGACTCGGGATGGGGAGGAGAGCAGGGCCGAGCAGCTTCGTCACTTCCCAGCTCTGCGCCATGGCCGTGACCACAGATTGCCGCTCCAGAGAAGAAGACAAGTAATGGAGGCGCCAACGCTGCAAGCCAACAGGCAGGAGAGCTAGGCCGAGCAGGTTCATCCACGTCCCAGCTCCGCGCCATGGCTGCGACGCCCCACAGATTGCCGCTCCGGGGAAGAAGAAGACGCGTAATGGATGCAGGCACCAACACTGCAAGCCTAATTGACACCTAAGCGATGGGAGCGATAGGAGCGACATAACGGCGAGAACTGACAGGGGGCCCAACTTGACGGCCGTTAGCCTGATTTTTTGTATTGAAACATAAAGTTGAATTCGTGCCGAAAAAGACCCTCTGAGTATTTGGCACACCAACTGTAGTCATCGCGGATGATTTCAGGGAACTTGGGTACCGCGTTGCCTGGACACCCCAACTTTCGGGCCGCAAAATGATATTCTCCAACACTTGATGGTCACAACTGGATGTTCCCAGTGGCATTTGGGCTGTTTGAAACAGAAACGGAGGAAAACTCTGTCTGGTTTATGAGGCAGCTCAGGAGATCAATATGCCACATGGATCCATTGGCTATATCCACGGATGCATGTTGTCGTTGTATTGGGAACGACAGTACCTAAGAAGGTTAGATAGAGGTGTGGGGACTAGCAGGGAAGCTATCGACGGCGTCCGCAGGCGAGATTGGATACAAGTGAGCGTGGCGGGACGCAAGAAGTACCCAGGTTCGGGGCCCTCATGGTGAGGTAAAGCCCCTATTCCTGCCGGATCTAAGTATGGGGAATACACGAACTACAAGTGCTCCTCGAGCTGTATGTGCTAGCTACTGCCTTAAATGCTGTATGACCAACCCTTTCTACTGAGGCCTTGCCTCTCCTTATATAGGCAGAGAGGCAAAGGTCTCACTGGCTAGTCCGACTGGCGGGTCCCACAGGCGGGTCGTAGCCGGCTAGTCATCTATAGTATCTGGTATGACATGTCTTATCGGAGTACGAGCGGTATGGCTATCGTAGGCACAGTGGACGCCATGCAAGCCCGTCGTTAGCACATGCCACTGTTCCTATGTCACCCATGCAAAGTCTTCGGTATGGCCGGGTGGTTGCCAGTCTTGTCATCGTACAGGCCGTACCGTGCACTGATACGCACGTCGTCCTGTCCCACTGATTGTGTCCGGCTACGTCGCCGTATCCGGCTACCTCTTGCTGATCCGGCTACCGGGGGATAGCCGGCCTGTCTTGCCCTGTCCGGCTGCATCTGGTTAGCCGGACGCGATCCGACTGCCTGGCTTCTTGTCCGGTTTGGGTACCTGGGGATCATCCCCCCAACACTAGCCCCCGAGCGCGTGTGGATTCCGCCCTTAGGCGAAATGTGCGCGCGCTCCTTCTTGTTTTTGAATATGTGTCCGGCTGAGTTTGGCAGTTGTGCTACCCGTGACGTCATTGCTGACGCCGGCCACACGCGCACGTGCCATCATTGCTCTGCGGCGAGCAGCGTAACGTCCCGTCGCACGTCACCTCGGGAAACCGCTGTCCGGCGCTTCGGTTCTTGCTCCGGGATCTTCTGCGCATCCTGCTTCGGCACACCGGATCCTGGGCGGCGGTCGGGGTGTGGGTTGCCTGGATGTGCGCCACGTGGTCCCGTCGATGGTTTCCCTTCCGGTCCTTAAAAGGGACGCCGTGGGGAGGTGGTTCCTTTCCTTCGCTCCCCCGCTGCAGTCTCCTTCTCCCTCGCGTGCTCCTGCTTCTGCGCTCTTGCCTTCTGCGCCGCCCGCTCGCCGTTGCCGACGCTATGGGCCACCGCCACTCTTCCGTCACCGCTCCTCTCCACCAGCCGGAAATGGCCACCGACCGCGGGGTTGGTGCGGCTCCTCCGTCATCGAAGACCAGATCGCAAAGTACCGCACCACCCGTGTTCTCCCGTCGGAGGAGGAGGTGGTGGTGCGGTTGGCTCCGGCGGGAGAGGTGTCGCCGCACCCGGCGGAGGGGGAGCACGTCGTCTTCCTTTCACATCTGGAGAGCGGGTTCGCCCTTCCGGTGAACCCCTTCCTCCTGACCTTTCTCGCTTTCTTCGACCTCCATCTTCACCACCTCGGCGCTAATGCCATTGGGACGCTGGCGCACTTCATGGCATTCTGGAAGAGCTATCTCGGGATCCAGCCGGATCTCGGGCTCTTCTGCCGGCTCTTCTGAGTCCGGCCGCAGGTTCAGTACACGAAGGGGCCGCTAGTCGACTGCGGCGGCGCCTCCATCTACTCCTGCTCCCAATCCGGCTACCCCAAGTTCTTGCTCCATGACACGGTATGGCTGTGGCAGCAGTCGTACTTCTACGTCAAGAACGTCACCAACGTCGACCGGATAAATCTTCTAGCCTTCCAGGATGTCGAGTCTAGCCGGCAGAACTGGGACTTGAAGTTCCAAGGCGACAAGGCGGAGACGGACGCGATGCTGCAGCGCATGTGCTCCCTCGTCACCTGCCGGCTAACCGGCCGGGACATCACTCTTAGCTGGATGTCCCAGCTGATGATGCCGATGCAGCAGCGGGTGCACAAGATGTGCTACTACTCCGGCCGGCTGGACCCGGCCTGGCTGTCGCGCCGCGATCCCCGCTACCACAACTTGAAGGAGTGGTTATGGACGATCAGCAAGGAGCGGCAGCCGAAGAACTGGACGTTCAGTTTGGTGCCGTACAGCCTGGAGAACCGTGCGCCCCGGGTAAGTTCTTACAGCCGGAAACTTTATTTGCTCTTTCTGTGTTATTTCCTTGTTCTGTCTGACTGATTTCTTGTATTCGGCAGATCTTCGCCTGCATCCTTCGCGAGGAGGGCGAGGCTCCCCTCGAGGTATTCACGCCTGACTTGCCCGAGCTGCGCGCTTGGCGGTCCGGCGAGGAATCGGACGGGGACGGCGATGCCTTCCCTAGCCGGAATGACGAGCCGACTGCTGACCCGCACGCGGAGGTGCACGAGGAGGAGGCCGCGCCGCGGATCCAGCGACACGCTCCGCGACGGACGGCGATGCAGGCGGGAGCGGCTCCAGCCGTTCTGGCTCCCGCCGGCCCACGACGGAGGAGCCGGCCCCCAAGAGGAGCCAGTCCGGTACCTTGCCGCCAAGCCGGCTTGGCCGGAAGAAGGGGCCGCGCCCAGTTGTGCCGGGGTACGTTCCTTCTCCCCCCTTTTTCTCTTTCGGCGCCTTCTGCCTGTTTGCCCTTTTTCTTCTTTTTCTGACTTTGGTTTATTTTGCTCTTGCCTTCTCCTCTTTCTTTTTAGCACACTGGTCTCCTTTGGAGCCGCGAGTCCGGCACGAGCACCGGCCGGGTCGTCGCCCCGTGCCCCGACTGCGCCAACCGGCGCCCCTCCTTCTTCCGAGGCGCGGCCTTCGCCTCCCCCTCGAGCTGAGCCAATCGCCTCCGCCCAGCTGGAAGGTCCCCAGCCGGAAGCGGAGCCCTCCCAGCCGGAAGGCTCCTCTGCGGGCGCGCGGGGGGCTGCTGGCAAGGAGCTCGTCGTTGTTGGCGACGACAACTCCGACGAGGAGACCGGGGAGGAATGGTAAACGGCGGTGGTTGCCACGAAGGAGTCCTTGGCCGTCAACGCCGTGGACGACGAAGCCTCCTCCGCCGCCTCGCTGTCGGACCTTGCCGCCACTCTCGAGCTGGCGGTGAAGGAGATCCGGCTGCTGGAGGCCACAGCCGGCAGGAACCGGACGCTGGAGCAGAAGCTTGCTGCCGCCAATGGGACTTCCCAGAGTAAGCTCACTTCTCTTGGCCCTTTTTTTACTGATAGCCAGAATTTCTGCAGCCATCCTTGTGTGCGCTCAGCGCGAGATCGATCGCTTGAAGAAAGCGAACAACCGGCTCAGCAAGTCCAATTCCACTCTGCGGCTGCAGAACAAGGATTGGCACGCGAGGGTGGACGGGCGGCCACCATCAAGGAGCGCGACGCCTCGCTCGCTAGCCGGGCCGAAGCCTTCACCCTTCTCGAGGCCCAGAACAAGGACCAAGAGAAGGAGATCAAACGGCTAGCAGCCAATGAGAAGGCGCTAGTGGAGGAGCTGATGCAGGTCGGCCACACTGCCAAGGGTGAGTTCCTTTTCCTGTCTTCCTTTCTTTCCGGATCCGGTAGCCGGATCTGACTCCTCTTTTCTGACAGCCTTTTACCCCAGCATAGACCTGCTGGCCTACAACCGGCTGCAGGAGAACTGGCTGGGAGCACAGCCGACGGCCCAGGAGCTCGTCGTCCTTCTTGGTGAGAAAGCTGCCAATCTTCGTCAGGCCGGAGGCTCCAGTTCCGGAGACGATGGCGCAGCTGGCTGCGAAGGTGGGGGAGGTGTGGGCTGCGGTGGATTGGCTGCGGGACTTGGCGGCGCCGGCCGGAGCGGAGATGGCTCTGGCCCTCATGCTCTCCTGGTACAAGGACGCCCGCGTCGAGAAGATCGACGGTGGCTTCCGTGCCGGAGCCAATCTTGCCACCATCCGCCAAGCCCATCCGGAGCTTCGCGGATCCGCCATCAAGATTGCCGACTACGTGGATCCCGACGAGGTGCTCACCGACTCAGAGTCCATCGGCACTCCTGACGGGGAGGGCCCGATGCCGCCGCCCGCATGTGCTAGGACCGGATCAAGCTCCGCGCCTCCTCCGCCGCCCGAAGCTTCTGCCGGCCAAGATATCCCTCACGGCAAGGGCCCTGCCGTCTGATTATTGCCGCGGGATGCCGGGTGTATTTTTCTTGCTTTAGTTATGTGTGAAACTTGTCTGTCTGTACCGGCTGTCTCTGATGCCGGGTAATTTGTGGGAGCTTCGCCTCCTTTCTGTTTGTTAATATTGAACTTGCTTGGATTTCCTTCAACTTGTGTGCTTCGAATTTTCTTTTAGTACTTCGCCAGCTAACTTTATCCGGCTTACTTCGCTCGGCTACACACTTTTAGCCGGGGGAACTGCACCTCTAGTGGGGGCGCGTGAGCGCACCCACTGGGTGTAGCCCCCCGAGATTCGCAGTAGCTGTCGTAGCTAGGTGCTTCGAATCTTCCTTGTCTTTTCTTGCTCCAGCCCTTGCCCTCACCTGGGCTCCGGACGGCCGGCTAAACGCCTTTGGCCGGTTGGGAACTACAAGATTCCACTGGGGGCGCGTGAGTGCACCTAGTGTGTGTAGCCCCCGACATTCAGAGCGCTTGATGAAGGCAAGGACTTCGAATCTTCTTTCCTTCTCCTGAATTCTGACTCGGGTAGTTGGACAAAAATGTACATGCGCATACACACATGTCCACATAGGTTAGTAGGTTAGTCTGCCAAATTGTAGCCGGAAAACGGCTTGTTTTTTCGAAAACTGGCTTGTCCCTTTCTAGACACTTAGTCGCTTTCCCGTGCGCTCTACTGTTTTCGCTGCGTCCTTGCCGGGCAGCCGGGTTGCGGTCTGCAGCCAGAATCGAAGGGAGCTGACAGTACATTGCACACGATACTAATGGCTTAGCAGCTGGATTGGTTCGAGCTAGTTGTAGGGCCAGGACAGCCGATCTGTCGCATCTCCTCCCTGTTTTTCGTGTGGGATGCCTCGGGCTTTTGCTCTTGCTAGCCGGACAGCCGGGTTTCGGTCTGTAGCTGAGACGAAGAGTGGGCCTCTAACATCGTCACACACTACTCAGCCGGTTTGTTGACTTAGCAGGCCGGGCCAGCCGACGAGCCCACGGGTAGGGGTTGCTGGAGCCGGGAAATTTGAACCGGAAAACAAGTGCACACACATTTCTAGTAAGGAGCCCCTGAGATTCTCGTGGGGGTCCGCATTTTTCATTCATAGGGTTTTCGGAATACATACACTGCCTGGCGACTAGGTGTAAAACGGGCGCAGCAGGGCCGCGTTCTAGGGACGCTCGGTCTCCTCGTCTGATTTGTCCATCTTGTTCTTGCACGGCTGCTGCGCGTCGATGAGGTAGTAGGAGTCGTTGGGCAGTGCCCGGCTGATGATGAAGGGGCCCTCCCAGGGTGGCGCTAACTTGTGCATGCCCTTCGTGTCTTGCACTAGCCGGAGAACCAGGTCGCCCTCGCGGATTGCGACTGGGCAAATCCGGCTTGAATGGTAGCGACGTAGTCGCTGCTGGTATAGGGCTGATCTGGATAAGGCCACCTCGCGGGCCTCCTCCAGGAGGTCTACTCCGTCCTCCCGCGCCTCCTAGTTGGCTTTTTCTTCGTAGAGGAGCTTGCGAGGGGAGTCGAATTCGATGTCGGCGGAGAGGACGGCTTCCGATTCGTAGACCAGGAAGAATGGCGTGTAGCCGGTTGACCTATTCGGCGTGGTGCGGAGGCTCCACAGCACAGCCGGAAGTTCATCGATCCAACATCTGGGTGATCGCTCTAACGGCTCGATGAGGCGTGGCTTGATGCCGGCTAGCACCAAGCCGTTTGCTCTTTCGACTTGCCCGTTGGATTGCGGGTGCGCGATGGAGGCGAGGTCCAGTCGGATGCCCTTGTTGCTGCAAAACCGGGCGAAGGCCCCCTTGGCGAAGTTTGGGCCATTGTTGGTGATGATGCTGTTGGGGTAGCCGAAGCGGTTGATGACGTCGGTGAAGAAGGTAACCACTGTCGCCCCGTCCAGCTTCTGGATAGGCTTGGCCTCGATCCACTTCGTGAACTTGTCCACCGCTACCAACAGGTGGGTCATGCCCGCGCGTGCTCGCTTGAAAGGACCGACCATGTCGAGGCCCCAAATCGCGAAGGGCCAGGTGATCGGTATGGTCTTGAGTACCGATGTTAGCATGTGCCTGAGCTGTCCGAAGCGTTGGCACCCGTTGCATGCGCAGACCAGCTGCTCAGCGTCCTCGAGGGCGGTGGGCCAATAGAAACCATGGCAGAATGCCTTGGCGACTATCTCCCTTGACGAAGCGTGGTGCCCGCACTCGCCCTGGTGGATATCCTTGAGTAGCCGGTAGCCCGTGTCCACATCGACACATCTTTGGAAGATACCGGATACGCTGCGCTTGTACAGCTCGCCGTTTATGATGGTGTATGGGTGCGCGCGGCGCCGGATTTTCCTGGCCTCCACCTCGTCGTTTGGGAGTTCTCCATTGGCGATGTAGCTCATGAAGGGCTGTGCGCAGGATGGCACTTCCCGGATGACGAGGACGCTCCTGTCCTCCGGCTGACAGATGTCGGGGGGCCGTCCGGGTGGCGTACCCAGGACGGCAGCCCCCGAGCCACTAGGCGAGCCGGCAGCCCCCGGGTCTTGCGAACCAGAAGGCACTACGTGGCCGGAATTGGTGCTTCGAATCTTTTTCTTCGGCGGCTCCGCCGGCTCTACTTCTGCTGTTCCGTCAGCCGAAACGCTTCCTGCCCATACGATGGAGTCTGATTCTGGTGACGGGTTGATGGATGGCTTGTGCAGGTGCTCCAAGGAGACCCCTGGTGGGATATCCTGCCTGGTGGATTCGATCTTGGAGAGCCCATCGGCTGCCTCATTGTTGATGCGGGGGATGTGGTGAAATTCGTACCCATCGAAGGAGGCGCTGAGCTTCTGGATGTGGAATCGGTAGAGAGCCATGTTTGCATCTCTGGCGTCCCATTCTCCGGAAACCTGCTGCACCACCAAGTCTGAATCACCGAAGCACAGGATCCGGTTGACACCGATCTCCCTGGCCAGCCGGAACCCCTGCGCCAGTGCCTCGTATTCGGCTACGTTGTTGGAGGCCTTGAAGTGGATCTACAGCACGTACTCCAGCCGGTCTCCTTTGGGCGAGGTGAGCACGATGCCGGCTCCCAAGCCCCCGAGCATCTTCGACCCGTCGAAGTGCATCCGCCAGTGGTCCGAATCTGGAACCGGTGGGAGATACTGGGTCTCGGCCCAGTCGACGAGGAAGTCCACCAACGCCTGCGACTTGATCGTGAGCCGGGCTCGTACTGGATGGAGTAGGCAGCGAGCTCGATGGCCCACTTGGCGACTCGGCCGGTGGCGTCCTTGTTGCCGATGATTTTCGAAAGGGGTGCAGTGCACACGACCTTAATCGGGTGCTCCTGGAAGTAGTGCTTGAGCTTCTTGCATGCCAGGTACACGCCGTAGCACATCTTCTGGTAGTGGGGGTAGTTCTGCTTGGAGAGGGAGAGAACCTCGCTGAGGTAGTAGACGGGTCTCTGAACCAGCTGAACCTTGCCTTCCTCGGGGCGCTCCACCACCAGGACGACGCTAACGACCCGGCTGATGGCTGCTATATAGAGCAACATCGGCTCCTTGCTAGCCGGTGTGGCCAGAACCGGTGTTGTGGATAGCATGCGCTTGAGGTCGTGAAACGCGGTGTCGGCTTGCGAAGTCCATGAGAACTTGTCCGTCTTCTTCATCAGCTGGTACAACGGGAGTGCCTTCTCCCCCAGCCGGCTGACGAAGCGACTGAGGGAAGCCAGGCATCCGGTGAACTTCTGGACCCCAAGCAGGTTCCTGGGCGGCTGCATCCTCTCGATGGCCGCGATCTTCTCCGGATTCGCCTCGATACCTCGTTGTGATACGAGGAAACCGAGCAGCTGGCCGGACGGTACTCCGAAGACGCACTTCTCCGGGTTCAGCTTCATCCGGTACTGGCGGAGGTTGCCAAATGTTTCTCCCAGATCCTCTAGGAGGGTGCGCTTCTCCTTGGTCTTGATGACCACGTCATCCATGTAAGCGTGCATGTTTCGGCCTATCTGCGAGTGCAAGCATTTCTGCATACATCACTGATAGGTGGCGCCTGTGTTCTTTAGGCCGAAAGGCATGGTTACATAGCAGAAAGCCCCGTAGGGGGTGATAAATGATGTCTTAATCCGATCAGCCGGGTTTAGCCAGATCTGATTGTACCCGTAATAACAATCTAGAAAAGACAACAAATCACAGCCGGCCGTGGAATCGATGACTTGATCGATACGGGGCAAGGCGAAGGGGTCTTTCGGGCACGCCTTGTCCAGGCTGGTGTAGTCGATACACATGCGCCAGGTCTTGTTCTTCTTCAGCACCAGGACTGGGTTCACCAACCAGTCCGGGTGGTACACTTCCATGATGAACCCGGATGCAAGGAGCCGGGTGATCTCGTCACCGATTATCTTTCTCTTCTCCTCTACGAACCGGCACAGAGGTTGCTTGACCGGCTTGGCATCCGGGCGCACGTGAAGTGAGTGCTCGGCGAACTCCCTCGGCACACCCGGCATGTCCTTGGGGGACCATGCGAAGATGTCCCGATTCTCATGGAGGAAGTCGACGAGCGCGCCTTCCTATTTGCTATCCAAGCCGGCACCAATGGTGACGAACTTAGTCGGGTCGGAGGGGTCGAGCAGGATCCTCTTCGTCTCCTTTGCTGGCTGGAAAGCTCCTTCTCTAGCCGGTTTGCTGCTGGCCGAAATGTCTTGCTGGGCCATGGCCACATTGTGCATGATCACGCGCTTTTCTTTGGCTATGATGAGGGCCTCTGCCAGTTTGGAATCAGCTGAGGCGCACTCCATCGACCGCCTGAAGCAGCCGGCGACGGTGATCATGCCGTGGGGTCCCGGCATCTTCGTCTTGAGGTAGGAGTAGTGGGGGATGGCCATGAACTTGGCGAGGGCGGGGCGCCCGAGGAGAGCGTGGTAGGAGCTCGTCAGATTTACCACCTCGAACCAGATTGGTTCGCGGCGGAAGTTCTCCTTGGTCCCGAAGATGACGTCCAGCTGGATTTTCCCCAGCGGGGCGCTGGCTGGCCCCGGCAGTACGCCGTGGAACGTCGTGGTAGTCGGGCGCAGGTCGCTTTTGCGAATGCCTAGCTTCTCCAGCGAGGATTGGTAGAGGAGGTTGAGGCTGCTGCCTCCGTCGATGAGGACGCGCGAGAATCGGCAGGTGCGCGCGTTGGAGACGATGAGAGGGCCGAGCACCATGGCGTAGCCCCTGGGAGTCGGTAGATGCTCAGGCTGATCCGCTCGGCTCTAGGTGATGGGGGTTTCCGACCAGTTCAGGTACTGGGGGACCAGAGAGACGATGGCATTGACCTCCTTGGAGCGTCGCCTGCGGCTATGTTTGTCGTCCTGCTCCGTCTCGAAGATGTGGTAGGTGGCGTGCGGCTAGGGGTAGCCGTTGTTGTTGTTGCCGCCGTTGCCGCCATTACCATCATTGCCGGCTCCCCTAGCCGGTGGTGGAGGTCCACCCGGTGGGGGAGGCGGGGGACGAGGCGGGTTGCCCTGGTCCTTTAGTTGGCGGGTCCAGCTGTAGTTCCGGGTGGTGTGCGTAGCCGGCTTGAAGGGACCGCTATGCCACTTGCACGGGCCGTCGAACATCTGGTCGAGGGTGAGCCGTGGCTTCTGCCTTCTTGCCTCATTAGCCGGTGCGTCGGGCGTGCCTTCCACAGCATTGACCTGTCGCGCGTGGTAGCGAGGCTTCTGCTGTCCGGCCTGGCGGTCCCCATGGAACCGGTTGTCGTTGCCGTGGCGCCTGGAGGATCCGGCTTCTCTCGCCGGATTGCTGGGTCGGTCGCGAGCCGGCTCCGTGGGAGTAGGACGATCGTCCGCGTTTACTCGGAGGGGCTTCTTCATGGCGGCATCCGCCATGGCGTACTTGTCCGCAACCGTCATGAGCTCCGCCATGGTTTTCGGCTCGTCACACAGTAGCCGGTGGCAAAGCATGGTGCCCTCTCGGCAACCCTCGATGAAGAAACTGATGGCTTGGCTCTCTAGGATGCCCTCGCAAGTGTTGCGCAGCTCCGTCCACTTGCCGAGGTACTCGCGGTCGGTCTCGTGGTCGCCCTGGACGCACAAGGCTAGGTCGCGCGGGTGCCCTGCGCGCTTGTACGTGCCGTTGAAGTTGCGGACGAACACCTTCTCCAAGTCAGGCCAGGCGTTGATGCTGTTGGGCGCAAGGCTATTGAGCCATGTCCTTGCTGACCCGGTTAGCATGAGGGGGATGTAGCGCACGGCTGTGCGCTTGTTTCCGTGGGTGATGCCGACTGCCGTAGCATAGACGGTCAACCAGTCTTCCGGCTTCATGCTGCTGTCATACTTAGGGGTGTCCCTGGGCAGGGAGAATTTATCCAGAACCGGATCGTTCCGGATGCGGGGTCCGAAACAAACCGGGCCGGTCGAATCTTCCTCCTCCGTGACGCGCGCTTGAGCGAGGAGCTCGATGCGGTCGCGGGCATCCGGACAATCCGGGTTGGGCGCTCCCACCCGGCCCGATAGATGGGAACCGGCTGGTTTGGGCGCTCCGGCTAGCGGAGGGGGAGGTGGCGGGTTGCTATTCATCATCTGCTCCTGGCGCGGTTGGCCCCTGTTGTCGGAGCTACGACGCCTACTGCGGGCCTTGGGCGGCTGAGGGGAGGACGCCTGTTGGGTGTCGCGCGGCGCGCCCCTGCTGTTGGCAGGTGGTCTGCTCCCCCTGGAGTAGCTAAGGTCTTCCTGCATCTGCCGGTTGGCACCGGCCTGCTCGTCCGTGACGCGGAGGAGCTCCTGCATGCGAGCGTGCTGGCAGGCTCGCTCCTCGCCCTCCAGGCAGGGTAGTTCCTCTGCCGCGGCTCGTGCTGCGCACAGGTTCTTGATGGGCGTGCTGTAGGTGGGCCGTGTGAGGGCAGGCGCGGGATCCGGTTCCCCGTCCTTTTCCATCCTACCGCCGAGCTCGCCGCCTCGACGCCGTAACTAGCCACGCCGGCTCGGCTCTACGGTAGCCGGAGTAAGGCCGTGTGTGCGGTCGTACTCGCGCCGGGTGATCTCGAGCTGCTGGCGGGCTGCCGCCAGCTCCAGGCCTCATGGAGGAGGATCTGTCTCTCCATGCTGAAGTTGGCCTCTGCCTCCTCCGGGTTATCCCCGAGGTTAACCGACGTCAGCAGCCGATCAATGGCATCCTCCACTGGGTTCCGGGGCTGCGGGGGAGCGGAAGTTCCGACCTCGTCCGCGCCTCGCTCCCGTGGCTGGCGGGGATGGGAGCTGGAACCGGCCATCATGACCTCCACGCCGCGGGATGCGGCGGGGGCGCTGCCGCCTGAGCGCGGCAGCTCCGCGACAGAGACGATTTCCCTACGAAACGCTCCGAGATGGTGGCGACGTAGACGGGGAGATCACCGAATAGCAGGACGGTGTCATTCGCCGGGAAGGAGGTTCCGGCGAAGCAGGAGGCATTGTCGATGACGTAGTCGAACTTGCCAAGAGTGAGCACCAGCCCGGAGGCCACGCGTTCACCGGCTGAAGTGCGGGGTCCCGTGCGGAACGTGACTCCGGTCGAAGCCATCTTGCCCCACGGTGGGCGCCAACTGTCGTTGTATTGGGAACGGCAGTACCTAAGAAGGTTAGATAGAGGTCTCGGGACTAGCAGGGAAGCTATCGACGGCGTCCGCAGGTGAGATTGGATACAAGCGAGCGTGGCGGGACGCAAGAAGTACCCAGGTTCGGGGCCCTCGTGGTGAGGTAAAGCCCCTACTCCTGCCGGATCTGAGTATGGGGAATACACGAACTACAAGTGCTCTCGAGCTGTATGTGCTAGCTACTGCCTTAAATGATGTATGACCAACCCTTTCTACTGAGGCCTTGCCTCTCCTTATATAGGCAGAGAGGCAAAGGTCTCACTGGCTAGTCCGACAGGCGGGGTCCCAGCCGGCTAGTCATCTACAGTATCTGGTATGGCATGTCTTATCGGAGTACGAGCGGTATGGCTGTCGTAGGCACAGTGGACGCCGTGCGAGCCCGTCGTCAGCACATGCCACTGTTCCTACGTCACCCACGCAAAGTCTTCGGTATGGCCGGGTGGTTGCCAGGCTTGTCATCGTACAGGGCATACCGTGCACTGATACGCACGTCGCCCTGTCCCACTGATTGGGTCCGGCTACGTCGCCGTATCCGGCTGCCTCTTGCTGATCTGGCTACCGGGGGATAGCCGGCCTGTCTTGCCCTGTCCGGCTGCATCTGGTCAGCCGGACGCGATCCGACTGCCTGGCTTCTTGTCCGGTTTGGGTACCTGAGGATCATCCCCCCGACACATGCAAAGGGCTGACGAATGTAGTGAAGGAGGTGTTCCCACGAGCTGAAGGTAGAGAATGCCATGCCCATATGATGCTCAACTTGTACTCACATTACGCAGGCACCATATTTCGTTACATGTTTCCTGTTGCTAGAGTTTACAAACCTAGTAGCAGCAAATATTTCATGAGCAAGATTTTTGCGGAAGCCCCTGAACTTCTAGAGTACTTAGCCATCCATCATTTGCAGCTATGGAAGAGGAGTCAATCCAACCCTGACATCAAAGTTGATTACATAAACAACAACCTTGCAGAATGCCTGAATAACTGGGTGAAGGACATAAAAGTGTGTCATGTTCATATCTTGATGGACAGCATACGTGGTATGATCATGAAGCTGTTAGATATAAGGAGAGACATCGGTAGGAGACTTAGAGGACATATGCTACCGCCAGTTGTACAGCAATTGCACAAGAGAAGCCGAGGACTTGCTCATCTTAAGGTTCTCCCGTCAACCAGCAACAGCTGTGAGGTGGTCGATATGTCCAAGAGTGGCAAATGGGATGTTGTGAACATCCAGCTGCGATAATGCACCTGCTTAGAGTGGCAGCATACCAGGAAACCTTGCGACCATGCCTTGGCCTTCTTGGTGAAGAAAAGAACTCTACCACATTTGGATCAGTATTTGTCAGACTACTACTCTATGGAAAAGTTTAGAGTTACGTATGCTGGATCCGTCGAGCCATGTACAGACCCATCTCAGTGTCCTCAAGTCCAACTATCTTTCGAGCTTTGCCAGCCAGTTACAAAAAGGGGCAGAGGAAGACCTCAGGTGAATAGGTTTAAGATTTTTCTTGAGAAGAAGGGTTTGGCTTTCTGTGCAACCAAGAAGGGCAAAAATAGATGCAAGACCTGCCATCTTATAGGCCATAGAGCAGCGAGATATCCCCTTAATGCTCCCAAACCTAGGTATGAGATGGTACATTCACAAAAAAATTATTTATAGTCTGTAGATATAAGGTAGTAATCCATGTACTGGTTTTTTTTACAAGAAGCACAAGGTAAGAAACACGACAGCCGACTTAGTGATTTTTCTACAGGAAGAAAACCAAAACGAGTGGAGTGATGATGCTGGACAAGATTCTGGTCGTGATTGGCCTGACTTCCCTCGACCCGGAGATGCAGGGTATGTGAAGGTAAGAAAATTGGCACCCAGGAAGAGGAAGAAGGCATGAGATGAAGAAGCCAGTGGACGTGAAGGAAAGAGGAAGAAAGTTGGCACCCAAGCCGAGAAAGAAGGCTATCAGTGTAGAAGCCTAATAATGTATTGAACTTTAACCTATATATGTAGTTCGGTTAAACTCTGGAGCTGTGTGCGTGGAACTTGCCGGGCGAAACAATCTACCTCCCGTACTCGGAGTAAAATCAATCGCGACTTTAGGATTGGATACGGCCGAGGCCACTAGTTGAATCCGAAATTGTGACTGTGCCACTACTATCTGAACAATCGCGATAACTGAGCGGTTAAGGGGTCTCCAAAATCTATGGGTGTTAGTGCCATAGACATGAATTATTTATAGGCACTTAATAAATCCATGCTATTGGCATTACACTTATGATAAGTTTATGGGCTGAAAAATAAGTTCTAAGCTAGCTGCTACACTCCACGAAGCAGCAACTTATTTCAGGTGCTGGACAATGACATGGCAACATAAACTGCAAATGCAACAGATAATGCCCAGATAATGAGGAAATTGTTTCCACTATCTAGCCTAATCTTGAGCCCGTCTGTCTCACCACCTCCCTGCCCCTGCCTCCCCTGCACCTGGCGAAGCTCCCGGATCTCTCGCTCCATCGCACGAATCTCCTCTTTCTTGTCCCACACAACATCACACAGATCCTGAACAAGCTCTCTGTGAAAACCTGTCAGTGGATTTTCGATCCACACAAACTTGTCACAGCCAGTCCCCCTCCCTTCTTCCGAAGTAGATCGAAGATAACAAAAAAAGAATTACATTATGCTTTCCGGATCCGGGTTACCATTGTACCTATAGTAGGAACTTACCGCTCTGATGCTATAGTTGCTAAATTTTCCTGCAGTATTTTTGTCGGTCCACGAAATCCATCTCGGCATCTTCTCACCGCACAAACACATCATATTAGGGTAGTAATCGTAGGGCACCCTCCGGTACCTG
The DNA here is from genome assembly GCA_910589775.1 of Avena eriantha. Lineage (NCBI taxonomy): Eukaryota > Viridiplantae > Streptophyta > Magnoliopsida > Poales > Poaceae > Avena > Avena eriantha. The sequence continues at coordinate 41,375,480 of OU342745.1, read as the reverse complement.
ATGGGGCACCCGCCTGACGGTGTTGAGCCGACCCTAATTCCGCCCGAGAAGAACTGCACGAGCTGCGAGCCATGAGCAAGGGGAGGGAGGGCAGATGAAAGAGGAGCCTTTGGATGTCAGGGTAGTGGTGAAGCGTGATTTATCCCTACTTAATAACTCATGCAGAATCCTACCGTCCACATTCGGCTGACAGGTGGGGGACCTAGCGTGTGGACTTGTCAACCAAACCTCACGCCTTCATGGTTCAAAAGCCCTCTCACACGCATTGGACGAGATTTTTTGGCACCTTGCCCGTGTACATATCACTGGGAGGCCTTGCTCAGGAACCAGACATGCCTGGCCCACAATCTTACTCCCTCCTAGGAACTTGTCATGGCTCGCACCGGTAGATCCATCTATTCCCCGCTTCGGTAGGGCTCGCCACGGCGGATCCACCCCAAGATCCTATCGTCGCAGTATCAAATGGCCAAAGTTTCTTGAGAGGAGTGACGACGCTATGTATCCAAGCTCGGCCCCTCCTACCTGTAGAAGGACTGATGCGGCGTCGAGCTCGAGCAGGATCTGCCAAGCGCGATGGCGCTCGGTCCACGCCAACCCCGTCACCTTCGTCATTATCGATTCCGATGTGGAGGACGATAGGGACGAAGCTGTGCAGAACGCCATTGTTCCCTCCTTGGCGAAGGTCAAGCCCTCTCTATATAGGTTTTTGGCTAGCAAGGATGGGTAGCAAGTATAAGAGTTGAAGGAAACAAACAAACATACAAGTGATAAAGACAAACATGCAATCTTCCTCAGAAGCACAAAAGATCTTAACTAGAGAATACTAGACTTATGAGCAAATTAAGAAAGAAAGATGATGAAATTATATTTCTTTAGAGTACTCTTATCTTTTTCATTCAACTCTCAAAAATAGTGTTGCTACTGACCGAGCCAGGTTTGCCAAAACCAACTAAATTAACTCAATGATCCCAAAGTTATACCAATACTAACAACAAGATCAATCATATAACCATGAATTGAAAACTAATATAAGTTATGCAAAAGAGTGAATGATAGAACTTCTCATTAATATTCCATAATCGGAAACTCACACCAAGGGATACATATTTAACGAGAGAGGGGACACTTCCATAATGCAAACCATCCTACATAATAACTCCTCTATTCATGATATGACTCTACTAATAAGGTAAAAAGATAGAAGATAGTGATGTGATACCGCGACACTCCCCCAAGCTTGGAACAAACCAAGGGGATGCCAAACCTGATGACGAATTACTCCTTTGGTGGTGGTGGTATCATGCTCTTAGTTGACGTGAGGAAATCTTCCAGCATCTTACAAAGCCTATCATTCTCCCATTGAAGCATGTCCACCTTCCTCTTCAAGTCTCGGTACTTATCGTAGAATTTTTTAGTGACTCGTAGGGCTTCCGTGGATGTAGGGCAAGTGAATGAAGTTACCAGCCCTTGCTTGGGGTCTCGGAGGTCTTCCTCCATAGGCTCCTTCCCTTTATCCTTGGCGGACACCATTGTGCTTCTAAGCCTTCTAAGAGTATGTCTTGGAAAAAACAGATCAAAACGAAAACACGATATACGAACCTCGGAAGATCCGGGGGGTTATATATTACAAAGTTTCATATCAACAGGAAGGTACTGGGAGAAAATGAGTCAGAGGCGGAGTCCGGGGTGGACTCACCACCTGGTGGCGCGACTAGGGGAGGGCCCGCGCCACAGGGTGGTGTGGGCCAACCTGGCTCCGTTTCCGTCCCTTTTTCTCTTCGTAGCTTTCCTTATTGACAGAAAACTACAAAAATATAGTTGGATAGTATTTTCATGGAACTTTTCTTACCAGAACTATTACCTATTTGAAAACGGACTCTGCAGGTCTCTAAATTTGGTATCTAGTAGATTATTTCGGAGTCACCACTTGAATAACATCAATATATTCATCTTCATACACTTATTACTTGATTCATACAACCTTTCTCTTTCTCATTACACCATTGTCTCCACTTCCTGGAAATTTCTTTCACACAAAACTTCACACAGTTCTCATTAGCAACATTAGTATAAGTGAAGTGATAAAACCTTTTGAGTCCAACTTCAACTGAAAACCATCAAAACATAAGCTACTGTAGCAACTCCTTCCGAAAACCTAAAAAGAATCGAAAAAGGAAATCGATTAAAGAAGCAAATGCAAGAGTGGCAAAATCTGTCAAAACAGACCAGCAGGTAAAGATCAATTTTTTCGAAAATCTTCTGTTGCTCAAATCAAAAAGTGAAAAACTAACGAAAGTTAAATAACAACCTGGGTCAGAACCATAAAACATTACAGCTCAATCCGACATACAGAAATCTCTCACGAATTTTTACGGTGAAGCACAAAAATCTGTTTCGGGACAGCAACTTCCCCAAATCTTACATCTCTCTCATTAAAAGTTGATCTTGACACAAAAACCAAACAAAACAGACAAGGAGAGGTTATTACCGAAGTAATAACTTCCAAGACTCAAAGAAACAAAAACAAACTAAAAGCAAAAACAAATTGGGTTGTCTCCCAAAAACCTCTTTCTGTATAGCCATTAAGATGGGCATGATAATTTTGAAGAAGCTCTCATAGGGATATGAATTGAAGTGAAAGAGGGCATTAAGAAGCAAAAACACACACACATTTAAGTCTGACCCACTTCCTATGCAAGGGGATTTTGTAAACAAACAAGTTGTTGAAACCAAAGGCAACTTGCATAAGAAGGCAAAAGAAGTGCAACATAAGAACTTTCAGCATAAAACGAGGAAACTTGATATTATTGAGATGCATAAGAACACTTTTCCCTCTCTCGTAGTAACTTTCAGTATCGTGCATAAACTTAACAATATAACTATCACAAGGACCATCGTAACAATGATCACTTATTCTAACAGAAAACACAGGAATACTAGCTCTCATAACACTACTTTGTGAGATAATATTAGAGGTGTCCTAACAAAGGATAGTGTGTCCCTCTTCTTCATATTTAGTAACAAAGTCTTTCACTTATTCTATTATAGGTTCATCATCCATTTGTTTATCAGGTTCAATAGCCTCATTCGTACTTTCATTAACCATACTAGCTATCATAGAATGTTCCTTTATCTTAACTCGGAAAGATATTTTCTCAATATAAGGTTCAGGTAAAACATGATTAGCAGTATAAACTTTAGTATTTCTTGCAGGAACACTCTTAGCAACATCTTTATAAGGTTCATGATACTTATTCAACTTCTTTTTAGGCACTTCAATGTAGGAAGCAAAAGCCTTAAAATAAGAGGCAATAGCTTGAGAGTCTAGACCATAAGAATTTTTAATATTTTGAAAGTCATCAGTTCCCATAAAAGATTCAATGCATTCATAATCATAATTTGTACCTGACTTTCTACCTTTGTCATTCTCCCAAGCTTCAGCATTATCTTGAATACGGTCCAGAAGATCCCATTTAGCTTCTTCTCCCATGCAAGTGAATGATCCAGCACAAAAAGCATCCAATAAATCCTTGTCATGTAGAGGGAGCCTTGCATAAAAGTTATTGATAATAATATTGTTGGGGAGCTCATGAATGGGACATTTGAGCATAAGTAACTTCAATCTCCCCTAAGCTTGAGCTGTACTCTCTCCGTCAAGAGGACAAAAGTTGTATATTTGATTCCGATCTTTATGAATCTCACTAGGAGGATAAAACTTTGAATAAAAGAGAGGCACTATTTCCTCCCATTCCAGAGGTTGACCATTCTTTAGCAGCTTATACCATTCCTCAGCTCTTCCTTTCAGTGATAATGAGAATGACTTCTTCTTAACTTAATCTATAGTTATACCTGCACACTTGAACAACCCGCATAATTCGTGTATAAAGAGTAAATGATCACCGGGATCGATAGTTCCATCCCCAACATAGTAGTTATCCATAACACGATCAATAATTCTTGTAGGTATTTTGAAAACATCATTCTCAACAGGTGGTGGCTTATCTACTACCTTGGCAGTGGTAGTAGCATTACCAAATAAGAAACTCAGTGAATTATCCATAACAAAAACAAAGAAACTAGCAGAAGTAAACAATACTCAAAGTAGTTTCCTTTACCAGTTCCACTCTCCAATAGCACACCACTCCCCGGCAATGGCGCCAGAAAATAGTCTTGATGACCCACAAGCATAGGGGATGTATCGCAGTATTTTCGATAAGTAAGAGTGTCGAACCCAACGAGGAGCAGAAGGTGCTGGCTAGTGGTATGGATCAGGAATTCTCTGCAAATACTTAGCAAACGGATTTTTAGGGGTTTTCGATAAAGCAAGTAAACAAAGTACGAGTAAATAAAAGACAGTAGGAATAAATGCAGCAAGTGGCCCAATCCTTTATGCAGCAAAGGACAAGCCGGTTGTATTACTTAGCATGACCAAACATTCTCGAGGACACATGGGAAGACTGTCATGTGCTTTCGCTTCATATAGTTGATTAATCAATAATTCACTACTAACAACAAGCCTTCTCCCATGTCCTCAAGAACAAAACGAACTACTCACAAGACATCATATGGATCATGATTAGAGATGGAATAATGATGTATAACAATCTGAACATAAACAATAATTCAATGGTTCACTCAATAGCATCAACTACAAAGAGTAATCAACACCGGGAAAGTTTCCCCTATGATCTAATGCAAGATTCAACTCAATTGTTATAGCAATATGGAGATGGTGATGAGGGTGCTGATGGTGATGATGGTGGTGATGATGATGATGATGATCTCGATAAAGTCTAGGTTGATGGTGGTGTTGATGGAGATGATCTCCCCTCTCCGGGAAGGAATTCCCCCGACAGATATCTGTCTGCCGGAGAGATCTTTCTCTCTCGGTGTTTTCTGCCCCGCAGAGGCGGCAGAATCTTTCTGTGGTTGATCCCCGAGTCTTAGGGTTTCAGGAGGATGATATACGCCAGAGGGGAGAGCTAGAGGTGGGCCAGGGCGGCCACACCACCTGCTGGCGCGGCCTAGGGCTACCCGCGCCAGGGGGTGGTGTGGGCCCCTTGTGGCCCATCTCCACTCTGTCTTCTGGCATCCTTAGTATTCTGGAAAAATAGGATTTTCCGTATATTTTCCTAGATTTTCTGATTTTCGCAAATTTTGCCTCCAAACAGCACCTTTTCCATCAGAATCCTAACTGCAGCGGTCCATGCTCCAAAAGTCATCAACCATGCAAAAAACAGATGAAATAACATAAGAATCACCTCTAAATATGAAATATATCAATGAATAATAGCGAATTAAGACATAAAATAGTGATGCAAAATGGACGTATCAGAAGGGCACGGCGGTGTCACCAATCGAGGTGGACTCCGACGAGAGCGGTGTGATGTGGGTTTAGATGTTGTTTAGGATGGTTGTAATTTCTGTTGTGTTTAGTGCGAGTGCAATTATTGTAATGGGTTTGTCGAGCTATATTGAGAAATATGTGCAATAGCAGCGTGTGAGTGCTTCCACTTTATAAATTGTGTCTGTGCCATTTGCATGTTACATAATCAACGTAGATTACATGTAAACAATCCAATGAAAATCAGATTACAACCATCAGACGGGAGTAGCAGGATGGAAGAGAAGTTGGGACGGTGGCTTCGAGGGGAAGGAAGAGAAGGGGGCGTGACACTGGCAGGTGGACCCTCGGAACACGTGACACTGACATGCGGGGGCGAGAGCACACAGTATTGCTAGTCTGTCCAGAGCAAGCAGACTTTGCAACGTGACAACAGCAAGCTGATTGGACCAATAACTCGTCGAATTATTAAGGAGTACTAAAAACTACAACTGGGGTACATTCGCACAACATGTATGCTCTACGCACCTAAGAAGCATCGCTTAAGTCTAACAGTAATGACAGCATAAGTACTACATTTCCCTGTCGATCTTCTCGAAACAAATGTAGAAATGCATCTACCTGTTCGGTCCAGCACCAACAAGGTACTGAGATGGCACACATAGGATCGACCTTAGGTCCACATACTCCACCTCCTGCAGCGTCGGCCAGCTCGGCGCCTTGGCTAGCAAAAGAATGCTATTGGACGATGGCGGCTGGGTGTTCGCCCACATGCGCACCGTGTATACGGGCCAGGCGCACGATACCGACCTGACGCATATGGCACACACGATGGTGGGCCTGGCCCTGGTTCCTGGAACACCGGTAGTGATGGTCAGGACGAAAACAGAGCCATCCCCCCTGGAAAATTAGTCGGCGGCGTGCCGAGTCAGTGAATGGCACCTACTCTTGGAGAAGTTGGGGCTTGCCCATATGAGATCCTAATCACTTCGATCAAGTGCTCCTCTGCAAGGTGGACGACGAGCTCTGCCGGCGGGCCGGTGTAGTTGCATCCTGGCTCCATGCAGGAGCACGCGCCGTGCGGTCACACGAGCTCGTGGTAGGAGTAACGGCGAAAGCATCCTGGGTGGGAGCACACGAGCGGGAACATCACTGCGAAGTTGTGCGCGAGGATCTCCAGATTCTTGGGCTGCAGCATCTGCCACATCTGAAGTTTGTCGAGAAATCAAAAAAAGATCAGCAGTTAGATTGGCGAATAGCAGGAATATGTAGGATAAGTTCAAAAGCTTGTAAAATGATTTCTTAGCATGAAGGTAGCGACCCGGGAGTTGGCGGATGTCGTCGGCTTGCGGCTACAGCAGGATGGGAGTGAAGTGGGGAAAGTGGCATCGAGGGGAAGGAAGAGAAGTACGGGGAGGAAGAGAAGTAATGTGGACGTGACATTGGGATATGGCCCACTGTACTCGTGAGTCGGGACACTCGCAACAGGGGAGCGCCCGGTGTTGCCAGTTTGTCCAGAGCAAGCGTGGCCAATCATCCCGCAGAACAACCTACACGCGGATCGCTCTCACGAAGAACATCCCAATCATCCAAGCGCCCCGATCGAACGGTATGTAACAATCGTCAAGCAAAACAACTATGTTAGGGGGTGCCTTCTAGAAGACTCGGTCTAACGGCCACCCATTTGGGGGCTAAGGTTAGGGCACTCCTAAGGTTAGGATCCATATGTGTTTATGAAAAGAACAGATATCCAATGACACTGGTGGATCCTTATGTGGTTTGTGAGAAGAACACACATGCAATCACACTGGGTGGATCCATATGTGGTTTATGAGAGGAACACACATGCAATGACACTGGTGATATGTGGTTTGTAAAATGAACACACATGCAATGACTCTAACTGTGGTTAATGAAAAGAGCAGACATGCAATGACTCTAGATGTGGTTCATGAGAAGAACACACATGCAATGACACTGGTGGATCCATGTGTGGTCTGTGAAAGGAACATACATGCAATGACACTGGGTGTGGTTTATGAAAAGAACACACATCCAATGACACTGGTGGATCCTTATGCGGTTTGTGAGAAGAACACACATGCAATCACACTGGGTGGATCCATATGTGGTTTATGAGAGGAACACACATGCAATGCCACTGGTGATATGTGGTTTGTGAATAGAACACACATGCAATGACTCTATCTGTGGTTAATGAAAAGAGCAGACATGCAATGACACTGGTGAATCCATGTGTGGTTTGTGAGAAGAACACACATGCAATGCCACTGGCTATGGTTCATGAAAAGAACAGACATGCAATGACACCGGTCGATCCATGTGTGGTTTGTGAGAAGAACAGACATGCAATTACTCTAGTTGTGGTTCATGAAAAGAACAGACATGCAATGACACTCGTGGATCCATGTGTGGTTTGTGAGAAGAACAGACATGCAATGACTCTAGATGTGGTTCATGAGAAGAACACACATGCAATGACACTGGTGGATCCATCTGTGGTCTGTGAGAGGAACAGACATGCAATGACAGTGGGTGTGGTTCATGAAAAGAACACACATCCAATGAAAATGGTGGATCCTTATGTGGTTTATGAGAAGAACACACATCCAATGACACTGGTGGATCCTTATGTGGTTTATGAGAAGAACACACATGCAATAACACTGGTGATATGTGGTTTGTGAAAAGAAAACACATGCAATGACCCTAACTGTGGTTAATGAAAAGAGCAGACATGCAATGACACTGGTGGATCCATGTGTGGTTTGTGAGAAGAACACACATGCAATGGCACTGGCTGTGGCTCGTGAAAAGAACAGACATGCAATGACACCGGTGGATCCTTGTGTGGTTTGTGAGAAGAACAAACATGCAATGACTCTAGTTGTGGTTCATGAAAAGAACAGAGATGCAATGATACAGGTGGATCCATGTGTGGTTTGTGAGAAGAACAGACATGCAATGACTCTAGATGTGGTTCATGAGAAGAATACACATGCAATGACAATGGTGGATCCATGTGTGGTCTGTGAGAGGAACAGACAAGCAATGACACTTGGTGTGGTTTATGAAAAGAACACACATCCAATGACACTGGTGGATCCTTATGTTATTTGTGAGAAGAACACACATGCAATCACACTGGGTGGATCCATCTACGGTTTATGAGAGGAACACACATGCAATGACACTGGTGATATGTGGTTTGTGAAAATAACACACATGCAATGACTCTAACTGTGGTTAATGAAAAGAGTAGACATGCAATGACACTGGTGGATCCATGTGTGGTTTGTGAGAAGAACACACATGCAATGACACTGGCTGTGGTTCATGAAAAGAACAAACATGCAATGACATCGGTGGATCCTTGTGTGGTTTGTGAGAAGAACAGACATGTAATGACTCTAGCTATGGTTCATGAAAAGAACAGACATGCAATGACACTGGTGGATCCATGTGTGGTTTGTGAGAAGAACAGGCATGCAATGACTCTAGATGTGGTTCATGAGAAGAACACACATGCAATGCCACTGGTGGATCCATGTGTGGTCTGTGAGATGAACAGACATGCAATGACACTGGGTGTGGTTCATGAAAAGAACACACATCCAATGACATTGGTGGATCCTTATGTGGTTTATGAAAAGAACACACATCCAATGACACTTGTGGATCCTTATGTGGTTTATGAGAAGAACACACATGCAATGACACTGGTGATATGTGGTTTGTGAAAAGAACACACATGCAATGACTCTAACTGTGGTTAATGAAAAGAGCAGACATGCAATGACACTGGTTGATCCATGTGTGGTTTGTGAGTAGAACACACATGCAATGACACTGGCTGTGGTTCATGAAAAGAACAGACATGCAGTGACACCGGTGGATCCTTGTGTGGTTTGTGAGAAGAACAAACATGCAATGACTCTAGTTGTTGTTCAAGAAAAGAACATACATGCAATGACACTGGTGGATCCATGTGTGGTTTGTGCGAAGAACTGACATGCAATGACTCTAGATGTGGTTCATGAGAAGAACACACATGCAATGACACTGGTGGATCTATGTGTGGTCTGTGAGAGGAACAGACATGCAATGACACTGGGTGTGGTTCATGAAAAGAACACACATCCAATGACACTGGTGGATCCTTATGTGGTCTATGAAAAGAACACACATCCAATGCCACTGGTGGATCCTTATATGGTTTGTGAGAAGAACACACATGCAATGACACTAGTGATATGTGGTTTGTCAAAAGAACACACATGTAATGACACTGGTGGATCCATATGTGGTTTGTGAAAAGAACAGACATGCAATCACACTAGGTGGATCCATGTGTGGTTCATGAGAAGAACACACATGCAATGACACTAGTGATATGTGGTTGTGAAAAGAACAGACATACAATGACTCTAACTGTGGTTAATGAAAAGAGCAGACATGCAATGACACTAGTGGATCCTTATGTGGTTTGTGAGAGGAACATACATGCAATGACTCTAGATGTGGTTCATGAGAAGAACACACATGCAATGACTCTGGTGGATCCATATGTGGTTTGTGAGAAGAACACACATGCAATGACTCTAGCTGTGGTTCATGAAAA
>OU342745.1:40586737-40756644 GCA_910589775.1 Avena eriantha | reverse complement strand
AACACACATGCAATGACAGTGGTGGATCCATGTGTGGTTTGTGGATAGAACACACATGCAATGACCACTAGTTGATCCATGTGTGGTTTGTGGAAAGAACACACATGCAATGACTCTAGTGTTGGTTTAGTATAAGAACACACTGCCAATGACTCTAGTGGTTGATCCATGCGTGGTTTGTGGAAATATAACACATGCAATTACTCTCTAGTTTGTGGAAATAACACACAGGCAATGACTCTAGTGGTTGATCCATGTGTGGTTTGTGGAAATAACACACATGCATTGACTGTAATGGATCCATAAGTGGTTTATGGAAAAGAACACACATGCAATGGCCACTGGTTGATCCATATGTGGTTTGTGATAAGAACACACATGCAATGACTCTTGTGGTTGATCCATGTGTGGTTTGTGGAAAGAACACACATGCAATGACTCTAATGTTGGTTTTAGTATAAGAACACACATGCAATGACTCTAGTGGTTGATCCATGTGTGGTTTGTGAAAAGAACACACGTGCAATGACTCTAGTGTTGGTTTTAGTATAAGAACACACATGCAATGACTCTAGTGGTTGATCCATGTGTGGTTTGTGGAAATAACACATATGCAATGACTCTAGTGGTTGATCCATGTGTGGTTTGTGGAAATAACACACATGCAATGACTCTAGTGGTTGATCCATGTGTGGTTTGTGGAAATAACACACATGCAATGACTCTAGTGGGTCCACATGTGGTTTGTGGAAAGAACACACATGCAATGACCACTGGTGGATCCATAAGTGGTTTGTGAAAAGAACACACGTGCAATGACTCTAGTGTTGGTTTTAGTATAAGAACACACATGCAATGACTCTAGTGGTTGATCCATGTGTGGTTTGTGGAAATAACACATATGCAATGACTCTAGTGGTTGATCCATGTGTGGTTTGTGGAAATAACACACATGCAATGACTCTAGTGGTTGATCCATGTGTGGTTTGTGGAAATAACACACATGCAATGACTCTAGTGGGTCCACATGTGGTTTGTGGAAAGAACACACATGCAATGACCACTGGTGGATCCATGTGTGGTTTGGAAAAGAACACACATGCAATGACTCTAGTGCTGGTTTGTGGTTTTAGTATAAGAACAAACATGCAATGACTCTAGTGGTTGATCCGTGTGTGGTTTGTGGAAAGAACACACATGCAATGACTCTAGTTGATCCATATGTGGTTTGTGGAAAGAACACACATGCAATGACCACTAGTGGATCCATGTGTGGTTTGTGGAAAAGAACACACATGCAATGACAGTGGTGGATCCATGTGTGGTTTGTGAAAAGAACACACATGGAATGACTCTAGTGTTGGTTTTAGTATAAGAACACACATGCAATGACTATAGTGGTTGATCCATGTGTGGTTTGTGGAAATAACACATATGCAATGACTCTAGTGGTTGATCCATGTTTGGTTTGTGGAAATAACACACATGCAATGACTCTAGTGGTTCATCCATGTGTGGTTTGTGGAAATAACACACATGCAATGACTCTAATGGATCCATAAGTGGTTTGTGGAAAGAACACACATGCAATGACCACTGGTGGGTCCATGTTGGTTTTAGTATAAGAACACACATGCAATGACTCTAGTGGTTGATCCATGTTTATTTGTGGTTTTCGTATAAGAACAAACATCCTCTCTCTCTCTCTCTCTCTCTCTCTCACTCTCTTTCGTAGAAGCCCAAACCTGTGCCCACTCTGTTTGCTACGCCCTGATTGGTTGTCACAGCTGTCACGCGGATCGTGCGCACCAACCGTTGATCCTGTGTGATCCAATGAGGCTCGTTGCACACGTCGTGCCCTTCATAGGACAGCGCGAGACAGCTCGGACGTCTCCCTCAACGAGACTTCTACAAGAAGGAACACGATGCCGTCCATGGAAAAAGTGGTCGAGTGGTCATGTCATGTTTAATCTAGTCTGCAAAGGCTACAAGTCTACTACACGACAACTGGTCATCCACGGACCACCGGCTATACCATTTTACTATGCATCGCGCCTGCACTCTCACTTCCGTCAGGCCCCCACCACACGAACCTTCCACGCGGCAGCCGCATCCGGAAGAGTTGTCAACCAGGGCCCTCGAGGAGGCCTAAACGTCCCCGCATTAAAAACCCAACCTATTGGGTCCTCCATTCGCACTCATCCACTACTCTCTCTTCCCTATCCAACAAACACCACAATCTTGAACGTACTAACATGAACCTTCTCCATGAAACCAGTGCATGGGGGTGAGTGTCCGGGCATCGCCGCCGGGGTGGTGCTTCACGCGGCAGATCTGGAGGAGCATCACGCAGCACAGGCCAAGGAGGACGTGCAGTTCAACGACTTCGGAGGCGCCGATGAGGGCGTGGAGTTCGACGAACACGCTCCGCTCATGTACCTGGAGGTACATCTACTTCTACATGTTTCATATTTTCTGCTCGAGCTTAATCTATCCAGGCGTCATAAGAAAATCTAGTCCTAATGATTAGATGCAACATACGAACCGGTACATGGAGAGATCTAGTCTGTTCTGAATGAATCCACATTATTTATTTATTAATAAGTTAACAAGAACACAAACCACATTAATTTAGGAGCGAGCTGGGGAGACGGCCGTAATGAACTGCTGAACCTGTATAGACATGTTATTGCATCAAAAGTAACTTGGAATGGTGGAAGGAATATATATTTATTATTTTGCTCATTTCAGTTTGTATTCCATACATTACAGGTGTATTCAAGTGAGATGGACTCTAACAAGGAGACCAGGGACAACAAGAGCCGCCATGTCATGAAGAAGGTCAAGAGCGGGATAATCCCTTTCCGCACTCGACTTGGGGAGCTCAGGTGCCCTTTCTATAAGAAAGGAGTCAACTCCATTATTGTTAGCTTGATTCCGCATGCGGTTGGCATCGGTAAAAGCCCGGCTAGTAAACACAAGTCGGCAACTAAGGCTAAGCACGCTGCTTATGGCAAGTTCCTGAGGGAGTATGTCAAGAAAGGCCTAGTGTCCCCTTACTTAGGAATCAACAACTCCTAGCTGACCAACCCCGTCACTGTGTTGGCCTGGCCACTAATAATATTTAGTTCTCTTACCATATCTAGACCCTTAAACTATGTGGATTTCTATTTTCATACCCTTCAAGATATATTCAAGTTCATCTGTTTATGTTGTTAAAGTTCCGGTGGCATACTCGTTATTTTGCATGGATAGAGGGGTGATCCCAACAGATATAAGGGTTATCCTGTCCGCTAGATCACAGAGGATCAACGGTTGGTGGGAAAAATGAGTACAACTGAATCGCCATGGTTAGACACGAGGGAAAAAAAGTGACTCAAGGTACGCGTGTGCGGTGCACGGGGCGGTAGCGGACACGTGTGGCTGTGCACGGTGCATTAGCCTACGCGGTGCATGGTAGTGCAACGAAACACCGCTTCCCTTCTCCTTTAATAGAGGCCTCCCCACTCCCACTCCCACTCATCACGCACTCGCTCACTCAACCGTTTCCACTGTCCCATCACCTTCTGCAAACGCCCAACAAAACCCCAACCACGCCAGCGATGGAGAAGATCGGCGTGGTGGCCATCGGCGCCTCCAAGGCAGCCGGCGAGGAGCCCCCCATCCCCGTCCCCGCATTCGCTGTAGCCTCCGGCGAGGAGGCCCCCGCCGGTCTCGGACAGATCCCGCTCAGCTGGGACCCCTACGAGGAGGTTGTCTGAGGTAACCAGGGTTTTCTCCCCTTCGCTTGTTCTTCCCCTGTTCCCATTGTTGGATGCTAGATCGTATGTTATTAGGGCTCGGCTGTTCGTATTTTTTATAGTAGCTAATCCTATTGTGTTAGATCTCGATTTTCGATGAATCCCCCTGTTCGTAGTTGGGATCAGTATTCGATTTGGTTTGAGATTTGGGGAATAATCGGGAGATCTCATTCGGTTAATTTATGCAAAAAATCAATCCCGATCATGTCCTTATTTCACTCTTCTGTTTTTTTCCAACAGGAGGATAGCAGCGACCTCCACAGCGACGACGAGTCGCAGGACACCAAGACTCGTCATGTGCTGAGGAGGCTAAAGTCCGGTCAGTACAACAACCTCTTCACCGGCGACGTGTATAGGTGCCCCTTCTTCCCCACCAGGAGGCTCCGCGGCACAGACTTCAACTCCCTCGTGAAGCATGCCGAGGATGTGAGGACCTGCGGCGAGTCTGTGAACGTCCACGGCTTCAGGGCCAAGCACCAGGCACTCGGTCTTCACCTCCGCAACCTCTAGAAGGTGGCTATCGAGGAGGGTCGCATTCCCCCGATCAGACCCAAGGTGCCCAAGGTCAAGGGGCTGGGCAGCAAGAAGTGGAGGAGGCGCTAGAGGGAGGAGGCGGATGCCCTCCTAGCAGAGGCCACGAGGGGCCACTTATCAGCTACTGCTGCTGTAAAGCAGCTTCTTTTGTCTTGTCTGTGTTGAAGCAGTCCACTGTTGCTGCTGCTGAGCAGCCTAATTGTCGAACCTCGTTATGTACCATACTATATAACCTATATTAGCTGCTTTATCTACATCTGCTCTGTTTACTGAATTTATTTATGGTGCTAGTTTGTTTTGCTCCTCTAGATTTGCTACCAGATTGGGGAAAAACGTTGCAAAAGGAACAGTGAATGAAGAGAGAAGCTGCCCTAGATTCCCTACCTTTTTGGGCAAAAAAACACAACTGTTAGAGAGAGGGGAAAAGGCGCTCTTTAAAAAGGCCACTTTAGGCGTCATGGCGCACGTAATGGCCAAGCCTTTGACCAGACGGCACCCCCCTCCGAGCGCATGTGAGGGATTCGGAATATCGGGAGGGAAAAGTGAGGACAAACGAGACACAATGTTACTATAGCTAAATCTGACAAAGAGCTGAATTTGGCTTTACCATGCAATTTGGCTAAAGCTCCACTATGTAGCTATTCTAAATCCCTAAACTATGTGGTGCGTTGAAACCTAATTCTTTCCCACCGACACGTGTGTTGCAAAGTTGCTTGATCGTGCATGGTTACACAAGTGGCCTACAGAGAAACTTATAGAAGCATGGGAAAATGAGCTTCATTTTGGCAAATTCGGGACAAGCTTTGCGCAATCGGCAGGCCTGATCGGCTGCCCCGGGGTGCAGGGATGCTAGGTCCATGTCTATGCTTACACTTCTTAAACTTGTTAGGAATTAATAATAACTGTACACTTCCATATGTCCTGTCATGTTACATCGTGTCAGTACCGCGCAACCGCTGCGGATCGGCAATGGGACGGTGGTCTACGTGACCGGTCTCTGCCACGCCAAAGCCACGTCGCACACCCGTCCCATCGCCTACCGGGACGGACGCCGAATTTAATCGCTAGGATTGGAAACCATCAGTGCTCGCCCGGTCAAACTTGCTTCCGCATGGGTATGACCGGAATATTGGTAAACAGAATTTAAGCATCGCCTTCTGTCTCCTCTGCACATCACTGTGCAAAAATCCCCAACTCATTCCTTCCGCCGGTGCCACCACCGCAAGAACCATCGACGCTCCCGCAGGCACCGCCTCTGCCTGGCCATACCACCGCAACAGATCACTCCACCTCCACGCCCAGTCCCAGCCACCGCTACCGAAACTAGGCCACCATCGCCGCATTAGCTGCTGCCATGGACACAGAGTACGACGTGTTCAGCGACGGGAGCGGCTACACCGACGAGTACACCATCACCGCCCATGGCACCACCAAGCCGACGGTCGTCCACACAAATGCGTCAGCAGAGGTGGCCAAGGTCATCGCAATGTATGAGCGGTGGCTACAAGATCCGATGGATAGGTACAAGATCGTCGGCCTTGACCTCGAGTATACCAGAGATAGGAAGAGGACAGCGCTTTTGCAGCTGTCCATGCGCAACCACTGCCTACTATATCACGTATGTAGGGCCAAATCTATATGCCCGGAGATTCGCGAGTTCCTACATAGGAGGGAGATCTACTTTGCCAGCGTCGACATCAAGAACGACACTCCGAAGCTAGAACGAGATCTCCTCGTTCATGTCGTCAATCACGTCAATCTCCAACGTTTGTGGAGGTACCCGGATGGCGATACGGGGAAAGCCGACATGGCTAGACTCGCTTTCGACATCATCGACCACGAGTACGCCGGCATGAAAATTGAGTTCCCGAAGCACCTGCACGAGCGATGGGAGTGGAGGCACCTGGATTACGATGTGATCAAATACACAGCCAGGGACGCGTATGTCTGCTACGAGATGCTCAACAGGATCTGGCGGGTGGGTGAGTGTGCTGTTTACCACTACTAGTTTCGCATTTTGTTCCTAGTTTTATCTTGCCTGTATTTTATCTCGACTGTATTTTCTAAGCATTCTGTGTGTAAGAACCAAGCTCGTATGATCCCTGTGCTATTAGCTACTTAACCTGTATGAATTACATTCCCCCTTTTGTATGCTCAACATTCATTCTTACAAATTCTGTCTGTGCCATTTGCATGGGGCAGAATCCAGGACTGACATGCATAAGGTGTGATACAGTCATAAGTCATAACCAAACCCAGATTATAGAGAAGGATACAGTCATAAACCAGATTATAGTTTGACAAAGGTAATACATAGCAGTTCGTAATTGCTCACATAGTGTACTTATGAAATAACATGTTTTCATAAACACAACAATCATGCACTAATAGTCTACATCCCAGCCTGTTGGATAAGGCAACCGATCCCAGGATGCCTTCGGTCGCTTGCCCTGGTTTGTAGATTCATCTACGATCCGGCATCTAGGAAAAACAACCTGCCTTGGTGGTGGTTCAATGATGTGATGCCTGGAACGAGATTTTACAATCTGGCGGTACAGCTCGTGGCTAACATACCCATCAATTGCAGCGTACTTCAGATTAGGTTTAGAAAGTGGCTTATCCTCCCAGTAATCGTGCCCTAAACGCCTCCACGAACATCTCGGCAATCTGTCCTTCATGTCAGCATACCACGGGTCTATGAGTTCGGAGGCAAGAGCGGCCACCCCGGTCTTGCCGCCCTTCGTCCCTGGGATCCAGTAAATTTCCTGGATGTCCACTCTGCACTCCTTTGGGATTCTAATGTTGACAGTCGGGCTTTCAAGTAGTTTACTGTCATTCGTGATGTCAACACTGGTAAATGTTATGTGCTGGTTCACGAGAAAGTCATGAAACAGATCAATGCTTTCGCCCCACCTGCATAAAAATGAATTCAGACAAATAATATAGTAATAACTTTTGCAAACAGATGGTTCAGGAACAAAAAGACAGCAAAGTCTACCAGATCCCGTCAGCCCCCTTCTCGCAAAAAGGCTGGTATACGAGGACGTGCCCCTTCATGGAGAGTTGCACCACGGCGATCCTACAGCAATCGCGGCTGTACTCGAGGTCGAGACCTACGAACCTGTTTTCTTCGAACTTCAGCCAACTCGTGAAATTATTCAGAGTGTTCCTCACCGTCCGAGGGTCGATGGTGTAGACGACATCGATCTTCTTACCGCCATGTACTTCGATGTCGAAGTGCGCAATTTCTTGCCTGCCATCGTTTCGGACGTCCGGAGCGTCCATGACTACAAGCAAGAGGGAAAGGATACGGAGGAAGAGGGTGATGCGGTGGTGGAGGAAATGGATGAGGCCGTGGAGGAGAAAGACGATGAGGTCGTGGAGGAGGAAATGAGACGGAGAAGTGAAATATTGGAACCGCGGTGCACGACCGTTCGTAGTAGGGTGAAGGTGGCGACAAACGGCGGTTTTACACGTCGACGCTAGCACTTCCTAAAATTTCTTCTACGCCACTTGCATGCGGTGGAATCAATTCAAACGTAGGCACGTTTATGCGTGCCGACCTTCACTCACTGACAGGCGGGCCGCACATTTCCCTTTTACGATTTATTTTTTCATTTCCTCTAGACGGTTCCGGTGCCCGCCCTCAATAATTACGCCCCCTTCTTTTCTTCCAAACGGACGAGAACCGGCGGCGGCAGTGGTTCCTTGCAGATTCGCTCCCCACTCGAACAAATGCCCCCATCCCTGATTCCACCCCCTCTTGAATCCATCCGCCTCCTTATCACAACGCCTCCATTAATCTACCGGATTCCAGACTCCATTTGCCGCTATGGGTAGAGATTGGGGTAGCAGCAGGCTGAAGCGAAAGGCATGCAACGACGACGCGGATGGCTAGGGCAACCGCTACCGCGAGGATTGGGGATGGCCTAACCTCAGCGCCGTGAACGTGCACAGGATCGCCTCGGAGTTGGACATCATCTTAGCCGGCCTCCTCGCTTGCTGCATCCCTGGCTACCGCGTGACGATGCGGAACATGGACGAACAACCGTTCGGCACGCCAGACCTTCTTTACCCCGATAATAGCAAATGGCCAGACGACCGCGATGGCCACATAAGTTCTAGTATCTAGCTTATTCGTTCAGTCATATCGTTGATTCATATGTGCTGAACTCTCATCGGAATCCTATGTTCCTTTTGTCGAACGTGTTGTGTGCACGCGCGGTTTGAACAAATCGAACCATTTCAGACTATTCTGTACAGTGGAAGCTCTGCTCATACCTGATATTCTGGTATTTTCGTAGTGACATAGTATTACTTTAGGTGATAGACGAGTTATCAATTTTGATTTTGCAATGGAATGCGTGCTAGGTGATATTCTGTTTCCTAAAATAAAAACAACAGATTAGACGATTTAAGGCTGTTATGCCCCGAGCTGTTTAATTATGATCATCGTCAGGAGTTAGTTCCGGGGGGCTCTGCTCCTACTCCATATATTGAGTATCTTCGTAGTGACACATGCACAATTTAGGCAATATCTAAGGAGACACTCGTATTTAGGCGATATTTTGTGTACTTTAATCTAAAGGTCCAGTTGTCAAATTGTATTTGCAATGGAATCCATGCTAGGTGATTGTACCAACTGACAACAAACTCTGCAGAATATTCATGCAAAACTGATGCTGCTGGCTAAGTGGTCGGAATCAGTAGTGGTGAATATCAAGGAAGAAGAAGAGACAGAAATGAGAGATGATCAGAACTAGGTGGGTGGCAACGGCGAGTGGTTGGTCCTTTTATCTCAGGATGGGAGTACTTGGTCTCTAAAAAATTGCTACAAATCAAAGATACTTGCAGTGCCATCTTTGAAGGGTGTCGGCATTACTACATTCAATAGCGGGTGGCTGCCACACATTTCCGAATTCGCTTACAGGTTCAACATGGAAGAACTTGAGCTCGTGAAGGTACAACTCCCACATAGACCGCGGGAGGGGGCGTGGAAGAACTGGGAGTACGACCTCTTAGCGGTGTTCAGCAAGGCAATCGCATTCATTAGATGCCCAGAAGACAAGGAATGGATAGTCTTGTGCGACGACTTCCTGCGGCCGGAGAAGTATGTCGACGTCGTCTTCACCTACGGCTACTCTTTGTACATACCGCAACGCATTTATGCGGTCACTGAACCTAGCAGTGATGTGCATGTTTGGGAGCCGTCCATTTGGGGTGAGTCATGGTGTCATATAGCATGTAAAATCCCATTCAAAAATTTTCTTACTGACTATTAGTAACACGCAGGTACCCACGCAGCCCCGCGCATAATTCTAGCTCCGGTCATCGAAGATGCAGTAGCAGATGCTGAACTTGGGACACGGTGCTGGTTCCTGGCACCTCTCGTAGACAACACGGAACAACATGATGAACTCTTGTGGATTCATATCAGGGGAGCACTAAACAGCGTTGGTGATACAATAGAACATATGGGGACACAACTTTCTTCATACCCATCGTTGCGGTGTCACATTTTCTCGAGGTCCACATGCACATCCGAAGACCCAGTAGAGCAAGTCTGGAGCAGAGTCAACAATCTGAAGGGACAATCAGTGTTTCTTGGGATCAACTAACCTTTCTTTGTCGAAGCCCCTGGAGCTATTGAATCTGTAATTGCTCAGGCAGCCATGGCCCTGATGCTGCTGCTGCTGCTGGTGTTGGTGGTGTTGGTGGTGGTGGAGCTGATGAAGAACTAGCTGCTGCTGCTCCTGGTGAAGCTGACGAAATACTTGGTGATGCTGCTGCTGGTGAAGCTGACGAAATACTTGATAATGTTGTTGCTGGTGAAGCTAACGAAATACCTGCTGAGGCTGCTGCCGGAGTCCAGGAAGAACATGCTGGTATTGTTGCTGAGGTGCCAGCACTTCCAGTGTTGATAGCAGACTGTGTGTTTGCTGCACACTCACGCGCCTATCATGTTGACACTCCAGATCCAACCTGGAGCCAAATCCACGTCGGGGGAGGGGGCCTACAATTGGCTCATCGGTGTGGTCGTACTATTTGAATGAGAATGAAAGACGACCAAACGCAGCATTCTGGTTCGTTCCGACGATACCACCAGCTCCAAGGACCTAGTGCTCATACTGGCAGATTCGATGAACCATTTGTCTTTATCTTTATCATTAGTTACGCTTATGTGTGTAAAGTCTAAGCTGTGCTTATTTGTGTAAGACTACGTTAGGCCTAACTGCGTAATATTCAGTGAAGCCCAGCTTTTCTTTCCACGCCCATAACAACAGAATTGCAGCATAGAACATACAAATATAATGTGCATACCACGCATTTTTGCTTAGGATAACAACCACTTCAAGCAAATGATACATCGTGTACGCATTTGAACGCATCACTAGAATGTGCCACCTATTGATGATTGATGACATGGATCTAGCTATTCTGCGCTTATTTGCATTGAATCGCTCATTGATTTGTTCACATATTTTTTGGCAATGGCTGATGAACTCCACTCTCTTGGTAACTTGCTTCGTCAGCGAGCACTTGTTGATGCAATGCAAAGTACAGAACATGGTCGTCATCGTCATTCCATTTAGGTTCTCTATGTTTCATCATCACGGAGCTACTAATTTCAAATGAAAATCTAGTAAACAATATATGTGTACATTGTTAGAGTATGCTACGACCACGTTACATACATGTTTTTCTACAATCACAAGAAGAAAACTTGATGCATTTTCACCTTGTTGGTGTTGTGCCGAACTGGGTGGATGTGGCTTTGGGGTTCGGAGAGGAAGGCGTCGTGGCTGGTGTGTGTGCGACCACGGCGACGGCGAGCTCGGATTCTGGAGGAGACCAACAGGACCGAGCATGGTCGGCATGGGTACAGATCTCACCCGGGAATGAATTCCCGTCCCCGCGCCGTGCCAATGGTGCGGTCATGGTGAGGGCGAGCTCCGATTCGGGATGGAGAGGAGAACGGGCCGAGCAGGTTTGTCCAAGTCCTAGCTCCGCGCCATAGCCGCGACCACAGATTGCCGCCCCGGAGGAAGAAGCAGACGCGTAAAGGATGCATGCGCCAATGCTGCAAGCCTACATGGCAGCGACGACGGCAGCGACATAACGACGAAAGCTGACAGGGGGGACCCAACTTGACGGCCGTTAGCCTGATTTTTTTATTGAAGCATAAAGTTGAATTCGGGACAAAAAGGACCCTCTGAGTATTTGGCACACCAACTATAGTCATCGCGGATGATATAAGGGAACTCGGGTACCGCGTTGCCTGGCCACCCTAACTTTCGGGCCACAAAATGATATTCTCCAACTATACGGAGGGAATAAATATTCCGGCCCCTATAGCTCCGATCGTATAGATATCTTTGCCATCAACAAATTTCTTCGAAGACACAGAGAATTTAACGACCAACTATATGGCGGGAATAAAAATTCCGGCTGTATAGCTCTGGTCATATAGATATCAATGCCTTCGTACAATATCTTCTTAAAGGTACTGACAGTTTAACGACCAACTATATGGCGGGAATAAAAATTTCGGTCGTATAGTTCCGGTCGTATAGATATCGATGCATGTTTTAGAATTTTGTCTCGAGGGTACTGACGGTTTAACGACCAACTATACGGCGGGAATAAAATTCTTGCCGTATAGTTCCGGTCGTATAGATATTGATGCTTGTTTTAGAAATTTATCTCGAGGGTACAGACGGTTTAACGACCAACTATATGGCGGGATCATTGCGATCCGGCTGTATAGTTGCATCCGTATAGCTGTATTCCGCATAAAGAAACCCTAGTTGGCTACGCCGCCGCAACTATATAGGCGGAACTACATATCCTGCCTGTATAGTTCTGGCCATATTGTTTGGTGCGACCACAAAAACGCACCGGGGCGGCTAGATCTCTTCCCCCTCCTCATTATTTCTCTCATATTCTCTCTCCAAACCCCTCAAACCCCACCTAGAACTCTTGATTCTTCATGGATTTTGTTCATTTGAGTGGGGGAATCAACAAATCGGTATGTTTCTCTCCCTATCCATGCTTTATTTTCAGATTTCCATGGTTGAAACTCTCACATTAGGATTGAATTTTTCCACGTAGGATCATTCATATATCATGTAGAAACTATATGCCTAAGGTTTTATGGTGAAATTTTTCAGTGCATCAAGATGAACAAAATCGGTAACATCTTCCGCAAGAGCAAGCGCCAACATGGTGAGGGCTCAGGGTCCTGAGCCGAGCGTAACCCCAAGTTGGCCATGGTTTCATCGAGGAGTGTGTTTCCCACACGTTGGGCCGACCATAACTTTCTCACCGCGGCGGGGTTGAAGGCGGACTTCGACCTCATGTGTAATAAGGCCGGGCTAACTGTACTTGGCTACGCAAGCCACGACACCTATGCCGAGCTTACCTATGAGTTCCTTGCCTCCTTCTACGACGACCACAAGGAGAAAGGTAATGCGTGCATGGTAAGCTTCACCATGAACCGGCAGCACTATGAAATAACTTTTGAAGAATTTTGCGATGCTTTCGGTTTCCCTCATGTTGGGGCGCCAACTGTTACTAACCTCTATAGCATCACAAGCGGAGAAAGTTGGGAGGCTATTTCTGTTAATGGTGGCACCGACTTCTACCAGAAGAAGATGTCCACCATTCAGAACCCAATGATTCACTACTACGCCTTGTTCCTCGCCAACACATTATTGGGAAGAGGTGATACAGGTTCCATGGCCAATGCAGACATGGAAATGATCACCAAGGCTCTCTTTCCCACTGCACCGCAAAGCCCCAATCCTACAGCTCTACTCATCCAGCACTTTTGCCACCGGAGCAACAAGAGTAATGATGATATTTGCATTGGTGGATTGGTAACCCACCTTGCCCATGCATTAAATATTACATTACCTGTTATGCAATATGTTGACGGTTACAAGCTTATGGACGTCAAATATTTAACTACTTGTGGCTTCCTTGGTGTTTACCAAGCTAACTGGAGGCTCCGAGCATATTAGTTTGGTTATCCTGGTGATGCATAGGGTGAGCAGGTTCTGTTGCCCTGTCCCCAAGCCTTCTCCATTGTGGAGAAGGACACTTGGATCCTCACCAAGGACCAAGTGATGGAGATCATGATTGGACTTCAGCCTGATCAAGAGGAAGATGAAGAAGGAGGGAAGCAGGATGAGGATGAGCAGGAGCATGAGGATGAGCAGGGATACAACCTTGCTTGGGAGGGACAAAAGCAGCAAGGGGAGCTTGGGACCCATGGCCCAACCAGCCACAGCAGGGGTACAACTACGTCCCCTATCAAGAATTCCAGCAGCTCAACCAACGCGTTGGGGAGATTGACCACACTCTTCAAGGAGTGAATGAAGATGTGAGTGCCTTGACTCACAACATCAGTCACTTCATGACCCACTTCCCTGACTACTACCAGCAGTATCCGCGCTAGCCGCCGAATGACGGCAACAACTAAGCCTAGCAATAGCCTAAGCTTGGGGGAGGTTTAAAAACCTCCAAACCTAGCATTCATGTATTTTTTTTATTTCTTCAAACTTTCATGTTTATTTTCAGTTTGCATTCCTAAACTAAAAATACAAAAAAATATTTGTAACTTTTATTGCAAGATCGTTTCTTTGTTTCTCTCGGAGATTCCTCAATTTCAGGTGACTTGGTAATATGGAAATACAGAGGGCGTTCGACTCAAATACGATAATGAAGCAAGCAAGAGGAGGTATCACATTCCTTTCATTACCCTTTCTGCAACCTTAAATTGATCCTACAATTA
This sequence comes from Avena eriantha, assembly GCA_910589775.1. Lineage (NCBI taxonomy): Eukaryota > Viridiplantae > Streptophyta > Magnoliopsida > Poales > Poaceae > Avena > Avena eriantha. The sequence continues at coordinate 40,742,514 of OU342745.1, read as the reverse complement.
TTTACTCACTTGCACTGGAGTCACTCCCCACTTAGTTTGTTATACTATAAATTCTATTCCTTTGCTAATGTCTCCTTTTTAGCTTTGAAACAATGAGCAATGAACTTGGTTAAAAATACTTCCTACATTTTTACAACAAGAAAAAGAATCTGAAAGATGACTTGAGTCCATGTTTAGCCCAAAGAATTTTATTTTAGAACTGCTCCCTCCCATTTGATCTTAATATAAATAGACTCGATAGTACCCTTGATTGAAATTGCTTGATAAAATGGATGCTTAGAAGTAGTAGAGATTATGCCACTCCTTTTTCTAATAATTACCGTAAGATATTGCTCTATGCGTGTCACTACAACACTGTCGTGCTCCATGGGAAACTATTAACTCCACTAGCCAACGACGATCTAAATGTGGGCAACCACTTGATTTCGGCTATTGAGTTATGTAAACGTATGTAGCAGCAATGCTATGATGGGTAAAATTTTAGTATCCTCGTGGTTTCACGTTCCAAGTGAAGTTGTAGTACTCCTATGACCCGTTATTGCTCAACAATTATTTATTGGCATGGTCACGAGTTCACAACATAGTCCCAATTAACATGTTAAAAATAGTGGCATAATTTCTCTATGAAAGAGCTGAAGTTTTTGAAAGGCAAAAGCAAGGAAAAATGTGCTTTGAGAGTCTTGAAGTTTTGACATGGGAATAGATGAGTTGTTCTTAAATTGAATGTTTTGGTGCCAACTTGAGTACTCTTAATTGATTAAACAAACAACAGCAAAAAGTTTTCATCTCTCAATGAAGAGAGACACCAAAAGATTTGTCTCACTTTCCTAGCTAAACTTTTGACACTTGCTTGAGCATATGATTTATTTGCTAACAAGATACGTCGATAGGAAGTGGACTCAGTGTAATCTTGTGAATACTTGTATGATCATGTTTAAGATTGCAGGGATTATGAAGAAAAGAATTTGAAACCAAGTCAAACTTGTAAGTTCTTTTATTTTCAGTCTCGAATCTTCGCTATTCTTCCTTATTTCCTTGTGACTCGAGGGCGTGCAACATCTAAGCTTGGGGTAGTTAACAGCTATGAGATTCTACACATTTTTGATGGTTTTCTCCTGGATTTGATCGTTTTATAGATTCACCTAACACTAATACTTCGGTAGCGAAGAAAACTTGGTTTTTAATGTGTGTTTCAGGTTCTGAACATCAACAGATGGTTTTAACTAGATAAACACAACATTCGGGCGAAAACGGGTAAATCTCTCTTTGGAAGCACTCGAGGGGAGCATACAGAGGCTTTAACGAGCAACTATATGGCAGGAACATTTTTTCGGCTGTATAGTTCCCGCCGTATAGCTATCGCCGCCTCTGTCTTGTCAAAAGGGACAACTTCCGTGAAGAGGCCAGTGATGACTGCAAGTGCACAGATCATTTGTAGCTAGTTTTGAAATAAATATATCGACCCCATAGGGATCAATAGGCAAAAGACTATAATGTTTTAAACTACAACTAAATGAAGTACTTAAGAAATAACTTTAAGATGCAAGGAAAGTAAAGTTGTTTTTGGGTTTTTGGTCGAACACGGTAATTTAAAGTAAAGCAAAACTTAATGCATAAAGTAAGAATCACGTGTGTAATAGAACGTTGGAACTACAATAGGGAAAAGGCATTCTCAAGGAATAGTGGATACACCCCTAGCAATTTAGACTAAGCAGTCGAGATTATTATAACGAATATTGTCATAATGTGTATGCATGTGAGAGGAGCTCCATATATGGACGAATAGCCAGCAATCGCTGCACACATCATCCTCATAACCACAGCAGACAGCAATCGACATTAATCGAATTACTGCGCTATTAAGGGATTTCTCCCATGGCATGGACATGACTTATGAGTTCTCCTTGATTTCCCCAAGTTAGTACGTAAAGAATGACAACAGCTTTATAGTCACAGTAAGTGCTATCATCCTTCCGTCTACCAACAAGTAATCACCTTCATCTAGTCCCCATGAGAGGCAAATTTTTAGGAGGTGCAAAACTCCCAACATCAAGATGAAGACAATTAACACATACACATAATGATGTATAACACAATCTCTATATCTTCTCAGTCGTATACTAGGGTTTCTCCATCTCCCCAAGAACTAGAGATCTACTCAGACATGGAGGCAATCAACATCATAACAATGGTAATGGCAATAATCATAGATGAATAGTACTTGTATAAATCCACAACAGGTACAGTAATTACAACAAGATCTAGACAAGATGTAGATGGCATGGATGGAGATGACAGTGATGCAACTATGGATGATGAAGATCGATGCCTTAGCCTCCCGGATTTGTGCAGGGCAAAGATGGATCCCTTGAGGATGAGTTCCCCCTCCAGATGCCTTCCGAAGGTGAGGTTTCGGTGATTTCTGGATGTTCTGTATGTCATCTCCCCGAACCAATTGCATGGGGTGAAACTATTTGATGAGGCAGAGGTGGCGCCAACTATACGGCCGGAAAAGTGCTCCAGTCGTATAGTTGGTCGTTGAACTCTCTGCCTCTCGTGTTTGCTTCTAGTTTTCTTCTGGTATTATTAATATTTCCCAAACAACCGATTTATGTTGTTTTTTACTCCTTTTCTCCATTGTACAATTGCTCCAAGAATTTTATACATTGGATCCATCGTATGTCTTGATCCTGGTGAAAATAGACATAAAATATGCACGCGAGCGCCGTAAAATACCAAGATCCTACATCTACAATGCAAAATAATAATGTAAAACATGATGCAAATATGCACTCATCAACTTCCCCAATCTTATACTCTTGCTCGTCCCGAGAAAGTTTTAGCTTAATGGATGTGATCCTTATATTCATGAAGCTGAGTCGATAAAATAAATGAGGTAGATGCAACATGTGTTTATGATATACGATACATAGGAATAATTTCATGAGTATTACTTCACTCGAACCATCTGAATAGTACTAGCAGGCTTCCACACCTTAGTGATCAATAGTTCATAAAAGATGAATCTCAAAATAATGTAAAAGTATTCGATTTGAGCAAATGAGTTAGCGATGTAGTCCCAAGTGTTTTTAGGATCAACGTATTCACTTGGGATTCAAAATCTCAGAAATGTATCTTTGTCATACAACAATGTAGTGGTATATGCCTATTTGCTCTTTGCACACTCGCTCTTTTTATTCTTCCTTTTCTTTCTTTCGTATACATTCTCACACTTTTGCTTAAGTGCAAAGGGGCTAGCCATACATTCCACTTCATGTAGGAATTTCAAAGTTTAATGATCTCAATTATCAAATTCCAATTATATATGAAGCATCATTATGACTTGAAGATTCTACCTCGACTTGTTCTCACTCTATTTTGATAGCACTTTCATTTTGTTTTGTTAAAGGTTTCTTTTTCAACTTAACTGTATAGATAATTTTCCTTTGTAAATCAAACCGTAGACTTATAGCATATTGACCAAATTATCTTTAAGTGTTCCATTAACACCAATGGTGTGGAAGACTCCTATTGCTATCATCAAGTGCAAGTAAGATTTACTCAAGTCATTCATATATCAATAAAACAAACGCAAACTCAAAATTGCTCCATATATAATAATAAACTTGGAATTTCACAAAAGGGACCGACTATTCTTGAAGGGAATCCTAATGATGTAAACTTTATTTGTAGTTTGAACTAATACAAAAACGGTAATATAAAACTTGTAAGAAAGATTACAAGGTCTTTATTGATCTCCCCAAGCTTGGAATCAAGCCAGGTGGGATCAATTAACTCCTTATTGGTACCTATTCCTCCTCCTGGGTAGAAGGAGAGTTGCCTTCTTCTTTTATGTTGCCCTCTTTAACTATGCTTGCAAAACGAATGCTGAGCTCGGCCATGTCACATTGGAGCTGCAACATTTTCCTCTTGAGGAATTTCTTCTCATCTGTCAACTCAAAGACAGTTTTAATTAAGAAACCAACTCTACCATCAATGTCATCAACCTTATTCTCAAGGTCTTTGCTCATCATCCAGTAGGAGTCAATCCCTTCTCCAATTGTTTCAAACCATGCCTTAGAAGCCTTTTCTAACTCATAGATGTTATCATGAATCTCATCTTGCCGCACCTTCTTAGGTTTAAGAGGTGATGGACCAAGAGGAGGTTTATAATAGGATCCTATGTTGTAACGATAAGGATTAGGGAGGTACTCATCCTTGTTCCTTCCCTGCTCATCTTGTCTCATCATCTCCATCCTTTGCGGGAACATGTCCACCCAATTTGGGAGAGGCTTGATCTCTGGGCCGGATGATGATGATGATCCTTTGGGTTATGCTTCTTCGATCCTCTTCACGGGCTTCTCTTCTTTCTTCTTCCAGATCATGTTGACATGGAAGGGTTGCATGGCTTCGCTGCACGGATGTTGTTAAAGGGGCATGTATAGGGATGACGAAGATCTTTCAAGGCTGGATTTTGTGGCTCTGCGAAAACTTAATGAAAAAGATTAGATGCGATCAGCTTGAAAAGGAGGGGTCATAAACCCTAGCCGCCTTGCGTAACGAGAAACTATACGGGCGTAGCCCGTATAGCTCCTGCCGTATAGTTGTGAACCGACTATAGATTAGATCTATGGTGGAACTTAACTATACGGCCGGAACTATACGGGCGGAATTTTTAATTCCCGTTGTATAGTTGGTCGTTAAACTCTCTGTATCTTGAATAAATTTTTTGGAGATGGGTTGATAACTATACGACCACGACTATACGGGCGGAGTTTTTAATTCCGACCATATAGTTAGTCGTTAAACTCTCAGTACTCCAGAAATTATTTTGTCAAAGGCGTTGACAACTATACGACCGCAACTATACGGGCGGAATTTTTAATTCCAACCGTATAGTTGGTCGTTAAACTCCCAGTACCTTTTGTGGATGGAAGTCTTGATGCCGCAACAACTATACAACCGGAACTTTTATTCCCGCCGTATAGTTGGTCGTTAAACCTTCTGTGTCCACCAAAAAATTTCTTCTTCTCCAAGGATTCTTTATTAATCTGAAACTTAACGAAATATCGAGATTTGACAGAAAAATGTCAACTTAGATTTTCGACCAATTTTGGCATCATCAATCTTCCTTCTTCTTTGCTAGAGCATCAATTGTTTCTCATTAAGCACAATACTCAAACTAGACTTTAACTGAAAATTTAAAAACTTACTCAAACCTTAATTTCACATGGGTTGGCTCCCATGAAGCACTCTTTTGTAGTCAATAGCTTGAGTGTAGTACTGCTCATCCCATCTCGAGTCCATTCTTCTTGCAGTTGCCATTCCTTGTATATCTTCGCTTCATCAGTTCTTCTAGAGTGCTCAATTCTATGGTGATTGCACTTATATCTTCATTTACCCAATAATGCTTCAAGCATTGTCCATTTAGCCCCATGCAAGAGAGGGTGTTTTTCCTTGGAGCTTCACTGCTCCTGATGAATAGGCTTCTTCAACTACATATGGACCTTCCCACTTTGATCTGAGTTTCCCTGAAAACAACTTAAGACGAGAATTATAGAGCAACACTTTATCTCCACTTTTAAAAGTCTTATTCTCTATTTTTCTATCATGCCATCTTTTAACTTTTTTCCGTAAACAACCTAGCATTCTCATAGGTGTCACTTTTAAACTCATCTAAATCATGAATATCTAATAAATGCTTCTCCCCTACTTCCTTGAGATCATAATTTAGATTCTTGATTACCCAAGAAGCTTTGTGTTCTAGTTCTAAAGGTAAATGACATGCATTACCGTACACCATCTTATAAGGTGTCATACCCATTAGATTTTTAAACGCAGTACGGTATGCCCATAGAGTGTCATTTAACTTGTATGACCAATCCTTTCTTGATTTGTCCACCGTCTTCTCGAGTATGGTCTTCAGTTCTCTATTAGAGAGTTCCGCTTGACCACTTGTTTGGGAATGATATGGTGAAGCAACGCGGTGTGTTACTCCATACTTGCTGAGAATTTTCCTGAAAGTCCCTTTCATAAAATGAGAACTACCGTCAATAATTAAAAATCTAGGAACTCCAAACGTGGGGAATATGACATCCTTGATCATCTTCACTGAGGTAGCTGCATCCGCGTGATTTGTTGGGATAACTTCAACCCATTTAGTAACATAGTCAATAGCAACAAGAATATGAGTATAACCATTCGATTTTGTAAATGGTCCCATGTAATCCATTCCCCATACATCAAAGGGTTCAATTATGAGACTATAATTCATTGCCATTTCTTGTCTCCTACCTATATTACCTCTTCTTTGGCAAGCATCCCAGTATTCCACATACCTGTGTCCATCCTTGAGTAAGGTGGGCCAATAGAATCTAGATTGAAGTACCTTTGCAGCAGTTCTTTTACCTACATGATGCCCTGCATATGGACTGACATGACAAGATTTCAATATCGCATTCATTTCATGGTTAGGAACACACTTTCGAATCATCCCGTCAAGTCCATGACAATATAGATACGGATCATCCCAAAAGTAATATTTAAGATCATTAAAGAATTTCATTCTTTGATTTCTTGACATACCAGGAGGTATAAATTTTGTCGCTAGATAGTTAGCATAATCTGCATACCATGGATCAGCAATTTCTACCTTTGCTAAATATTCTCCCTGAAATGATTCATTAATAGGTATGGGGTCACTAATTATTCCCGCCATCCTACAGAGATGATCTGCTACTAGATTATCCTTACCCCTCCTATCTACTATTTGCAAATCGTATTCTTTTTTAGTAATAAAACCCACCTAATCAATCTGGGCTTAGCATCCTTTTTCACAAGGTGGTGACGCAAAGCCTGGTGATCCGTATGAATTATTACCTTAGAATTAATTATGTAAGATCTAAATTTGTCACAACCAAAAATTATAGCTAGAAACTCTTTTTCTGTAGTAGCATAATGTTTCTAAATCTTATTAAGAGGTCTACTAGCGTAATAAATAACATTCAAATTCTTTCCATCTCGCTGTCCCAACACAGCCCCTAAAGCATAATCACTAGCATCACACATGATTTCGAAAGGTTCATCCCACTTTGGAGATTGCATGACAGGTGTTGAAACTAGTTTATCCTTAAGGTTCTCAAAAGCTGCAATGCAGTCATGATCTAAAAAGAATGGAGTTTCTTTATCAAGAAGATTGGTGAGGGGCATAGCAAGTTTAGCAAAATATTTTATAAACCGCTTATAAAAACTTGCATGTCTCATAAACATTTTTAAGTTTTAATGTCCTGAGGTATTGGAAGATTCTCTATAGCATTTATATTAGTTTTTGTATATTTCTATTCCCTTCTCCGAAACTTTGTGCCAAAAACCTTCACCTTCTCTTTCCATGAAACGACATTGTTCCCAATTCAAAACCAAGTTTGATTGCCTGCATCTCTACAAAACTTTGGTCAGATTGTAGAGGCAATTATCGAAAGTTGTTCCACAAACAACAAAATCATTTGTTAGAACTTCCATAGTCTTCTCAACAAAATCATCAAAAATCTTTAGAACACATTCCTAAAAAGTTGCTGCTGCATTACATAAGCCAAATGGAATTAATCTATAAGCATATGTGCCATAAGGACAGGTAAAAGTTGTTTTCTCTTGATCTTCCGGTTGTATGGCAATTTGAGAATATCCAGAATAACCGTCAAAAAATCAAAAGTAAGAATTATTACTAAGTCTTTCTAATATTTTATCCATGAACGGTATAGGTTTATGATTTTTCTGTGTCTCACAATTTAGCTTCCTAAAATCAATGCACATACGATATCCTACAATTGGTCTCACAGGAACTAGCTCACCATCCTCATTCATAGCAGCATCAAGACCACCTTGTCTTGGTATGCAATGAGCTGGGCTCACCCACTTACTATCAAAAATAGGATATATTATGCCAGCATCTAGTAAGCATATAACCTCTTTTCTTACTACTTCCTTCATTTTAGGATTAAGACTTGTTTGTGTATCTACTACAGGTTCTGCATCATAAAGCATGGTAATCTTATGTGTTACGATAGATGGATCTATTCCTTTAATATCACTCAATGTATACCAAAAAGCTTCATGATGCTTAGCCAAAACTGAAATGAGTTTATTTTTTTCGTTTTCTGATAGATTCTTGCTAATACTAACAGGACATTTATTTTCATTGTCTATAAACTCATACCTCATATTGTATGGAAGTCTTTTCAATTCTATTGGTGGAGGCTCTTCATCTCCTTTTCTTACTAGTTCTTCATAGTCGTGCGGATTTTGTGCTTCCGGAATTCAATCAAGGTAATCGTCCATGTCTTCTTTCTCCTCATCATCTCGTGCTTCCTCCTAATTAATCAGGCTCCTCTCCAATTCATCTTGTGGAGTATGATGGACCAAAATATATCGAGCTCGTTGGGGAACCCCAAGAGGAAGGTATGATGAGCACAACAGCAAGTTTTCCCTCAGTATGAAACCAAGGTTTAATCGAACCAGTAGGAACAAGGAAACACCCCAAAGGTGTTGCTAGCTGAGCCTTGGCAGGGTGCACTACCAGTGCTAGTAGCAACGTGGAGACCTGCACAACACAACCACAGAACTTTGTCCCCAACTTGCGATGAGGTTGTCAATCTCACCGGTTTTGCTGAAAACAAAGGATTAAACGTATCGAATGGAAGGAAGTAATAGTTTGCAGAAAGTAAACAGAAAGCAGTAAACAGTTGATTGTAGATTGATTGTAAAAGAAAGGACCGGGGGCCATAGTTCACTAGAGGTGGCTCTGCTTAAGATAGATAACATGCTGAGTGAACAAATTACAGTGGGGCAATTGACAAACATCGAGAAATCATACAAGCATATACTACTCATCCTGACTCCTTTGAGATTCGATTGGGGATTACAACATTATACATAGACCGCCATCCAACTGCATCTATGACTAATAATCCACCTTCAGGTTATCATCCGAACCCCCTTCAGTATTAAGTTGCAAGCAACAGATAATTGCATTACGAATTGCGTGTAAAGTAAACAATACGATTGTTCTGTGAACAAAGGATTGTTGTTTTCTCCCTAGTAGCAATAGCACATCTAGTACCTTAGAGATTTTCATCACTTCCCTAGATTACCAGAGGCATGAACCCACTATCGAGCATAAATACTAACTCTTGGAGTTTCTAGCATCTACTTGGCCAAGATAGCTACTAACAATGGAAAGCATGCAAGATCACAAATAACAAAGACATGATAAAATCAATAATCAATCTGAAATAGCATCTCAATATCCATCGGATCCCCGCAAACACAACATGTAGAATTACAAATAGATGATCTTGATCATGAACGAAGCTCACAAGATCTAAACATGAAAGCACAAAGAAGGAGAACCAGCCATCTAGCTACTACATGGACCCGTAGTCGAGAGATGAACTACTCATGCATCACACCGGAGGCTTGCATGGTGATGAACAAGGCCTCCAGGGTGAATTCCCATCTCCGGCAGGGTGCCGGGAAGAGCTTCAGATCCCTCCTGATCTAGGGATGGAGATGACGGCGGCTACAGACTCTTTCGTGGATTTTTGATCGGGTACTTAGGTTTCCGTATCAGAGGCAATATATAGGCGGAAGGAGAGGCCGAGGGGGTGCCTGGGGCGGCCAGACCACCCCCTGGCGCGGGCCAAGCCTGGCCGCGCGGCCAGGTGGTGTGGCCGGGCCCCAACCCCTCCCCGTCTCGTATTCTAGCTCCAGGTGTCCCTCGGTAAAATAATGACTTTTGCTTTTGTCCCGTCCAATTCCGAAAATATTCATTTTCTGACTTTCCTGGAACCAAAAACAGCAGAAAACAGGCAGCTGGCGCTGTGGCTCTTGTTAATAGGTTATTCCAAGAAATCATATGAAAAGTACTCCAAAGTGTGTACAAAACATAAGAAAGTAGATAAAACCAAGCATGGAACATCAAAAATTATAGATACATTTGCAATGTATCAACATCCCTAAGATTAACTCCTGCTCGTCCTCGAGTAGGTAAGTGATAAAAAGAAAGAATATTTTTTGAGGTGACATGCACCATCATAAACTTGATCAAAGTATCTGTAAAACATTCAAAGCTGGGATCATAGTACTTCAATCATAACATAGACAAAGTTCTAGGAATAAGACAAAGAAACTATGATGCAACATGAAAAGGCACAAACAAAAGATTCATGAATAACAATGCTTTGCAAGACGTTTGTTTGTTTCAATTAAAGAAAACATATCATAATAGTATCATAATATCAAATAGTTTAAAACAAGCAATATCAAAGCTATGCATCAATCAACAAGTCTTGGGACAATGCACATAGAACTAAGAATAGCCACTATGCTCTCAAAGTAGGTGCATAAAGATAGAAGGTGGAGACTCAATATATAAGTGGAAGAAAAGCCTTCATAGAAGGAAGTAGGGATTCAAGTTTCATAATGAGCTTCCAAAAATTATGGTACTCAATAGCTTTCAGCTCTCATTGCCCCTATCATAAGCATCTTGAAGTGATTAAGGTTAAAGTGAACAAACTATGGTGTATATGCTTGACGAAGTATAAGTTGGAAATCTCATGTCCCTTGAATACGAGGGCCGCTCCTCATTCTACTCAAGTTTAGTCACCGGTAAGTTCTTGTCATCGTAAGTCCATGTGTATCATAGAGAACCGCCAATGGGGTACCTCTTGCCCGATGATACGGAAGAATCCCCATATCAAAATGACAAGGCAAGCAGACAACGAGCATCTTAGCAATCTTCTTATTTACCATGGGAATATGGTGCTTTTTCCCTCTTTCCTCTTTTCATAATCTCTTTTTTTGTTTCTCTTTTTTCTCAATATCAGACTCTTTTTAATAAGAAGAATGCTTCATAGACAGCTCATTATGGTTACGCTACAGGTTTCCACCAAGTCAGCATGGATTACACCAGCGGCCCAGGCGGTTCTCTAACACATATACGTAACTCCATGGACTTACAAGCTCCCCTTTCATTTCACACCAACGACATCCATAGACAAAAGAGCATGATATCAACTAGGTACAAAGTACAACTGCAATGTTGAAAGCATTCCCCATGACAGCATGGTTTTGCTAATCCCCAACAAATAAGTGCAAGCATATACAACATAGACGACACAATGGTTCAAGTTTATTAAGGGCAAGAAAAGTAAAGTGTGCCATCAAGTTCGTGAGATCTTTAATCACTAGTTTTCTCATAACAAGTTTAATTTGGAAGGTAAACAAAAGCATGAATATACTTGGAATAGCATATGCTAATAGGTAGGTATGGTGGACTCTTTGGAATAACTTGGTTTTTGGAGTTGAATGCATGAGTGGGACTCATACTTGGTTGTGGAGGCTAGCAAAAGACTGGGAGCGACAAACTAAGAGAGCAATAATGGCCATAAGCATGTAGAGCGACAAAACATCATTGATTAAAGCATAAAGTGATACTACAAGTTGAAAATAAAGGATCATAAAGGCTTATGTGACTTGGGATAGTCATAACATGGTGTGAGCATGCGCCAAGTCAACCCAAATAAAGCATCAAAGGAGAATACCACAATACTATGCTTTAATATGCTAAAACAACGCATGATCCTTCCAAGGCACATTAAGCAATCTCAATTGTTTATAAAAATTCATGCTACGCAGAACAATACTAAGCATAGAGCCAAAACAATATCAAGCATGGCATGAAAAAGCATAGGCCACAGTCAAAAACAAGCTCTCTTTAACACATAAGCATGAACTTTCCTACTCTTTTCCAATCCAAACCAAACTATTTGAAAACCAATGTATGAAAGAGGGGGTCCAACCAATTTATTCAGCAAACTAATAAAACCAAGCAAACGAAAAACCAAAACGAAAACAAAAAAGAAGACGCTCCAAGAACAACACAACTGTGCATGCAACAATATAAATGAAGCGTTTGGAAGAAACCTGGGATTTTATTGATGAAGAGGGGGATGCCGTGGGGATCTCCAAGCTTTGACGCTTGTACTTTCTTGGATATTTCTTGGGGTGACACGCGTGGCATCCCCAAGCTTGAGCTTTAGTGCATCCTTCATCTCATTACTCATTCCTTCCATACACCTAAAATTTTTTCTTCATACAAAACTTCAGACAATCTTTATTAACAACATTAGTGCACTCAAGATAATAAGTCTTTCGGTTCAGTTCTAACACCAATAAAACTTCCATTAAAACACTAGATACTGTAGCACTTCCCTCAAAAATCTCAGTTCCCCAAAATAACTCAAAAAGGAACCACAAAGAAGCAAATGCAGAAAATGGCAGAAATCTGTCAAAACAGACAAGCAGGTAAAGACGAATTTTTTCGAAGACCTTCTGTTGCTCAAATAAAAAAGTGTTGAACTAACGAAAGTTAGATAACAACCTGGGTTAGAAGCACAAAAATCCACGCCACAAAAGGACGTGCAGAGATTTTACACGAATTTGTACGGTGAAACACAAAAATCTGTTTCGGGACAGCAACTTTCCCAATCATTACTTCTCTCTCATTAGAGGTTACTCTTGGTACAAAAAGAAAATAAAAAGGATAAGGAGCGGTTATTACTGAAGTAATAACTTCCAAGACTCATCTAAAACTTTTGGGTTATCTCCTAATAAGTACTTTTCTTTAACGCCTTTAAGATAGGCATAAGAAGCAACAAAAAGGATCAAGTGTTCTCAAATGAAGAAGCATTAAGAGCAAATTTTGTTTTCATAGGAGAGACAAAAGAAATGTTCTCTCTCTTCTTAGGGAAGTGTTCTATACCTTTTTTGAGTGGGAGTTGATATTTAATGGTGCCTTCTTTCATATCAATAATGGCACCAACAGTTCTAAGAAAAGGTCTTCCCAAAGTAATAGGACAAGAAGTGTAGCATCCCAATTGCTAACAATGGTAATGCTACTTGGTCTAGTAAGATAATGGCTACTCCTTACATATATTTTTTGCATCATAATTATATCATGCTCATGTCATCATGCCACCTTGCATTTGAGCATCATATAAAACCCTTTTTCTTTGGTTCTTCTCTCATATGCATTATTAATTGTATTTGCCTCTTGATATTGTTTTGGCTATTGATATATTGTTTAAATGCCCAAGTTGAGTTGGGGGCATATCTTTTATTCAACTCCATCACTTTTCTTTTCACCACCCTATAATTCCACCACCTCATTATCCATGAGCTTGTATTTCTTTTTCTTTTGATTTTATTCTCGCCCATGTGGGTGGGGTGGATCTAATTCTATAAATTCTTTTGCTTGGCCTTCACTCCACATTTTGGGAATGCATAAGAATAATGCCATGTTATTATTTTGTTTTTACAAGAATTTAAACATGGCATTAAATATTTTACATGGGCCATGCAACCACCATCACCACCTTTAGCTCCTTTGCTTTTCTTTTTGATTAGTGTATCTTTCTTTGTGGGATCTTTCCACCTCTCTCCACCATTCTCTCTTCCCAACCAAAACTATTTTCCCCTCATGCATGATCAAGTGGGAATTTTCTCCTTTGACTTTAACACCTCTCTCTCCTTTTGGTGTTGTCCTCACCATCACCTTGTGTTCCACTACCAAACCCTCATCTCTTTTCCCTTTGAATCATATTGCAAAAACTTCCAAAAATGGTTTATTCTTGGGCTTGTTAAATCTGCACCAAAACAAAAATCAAAACAGTTAATAAAATAAAAATAAAAACGAGTTAAAGAGAAAAGCCCAGCAGCAGCAGCCCTTACCTGTTCGCACCCCGCTCCCGGCCCACTTCCCCAGCTGCGGCCCAACCTGCCTCCCTAGCCCGTACCGCTTCGCCGTCACGCCGACGCGGCCCCTGTTTCTCTTCCTCCTCGTCTGACGCCATTTCGGCCACTCTCTCTCAGTAGCAGACGGAAAGCAGCAGCGGGCAGGTGGCCGTCCTCCGCCGTCTGCCGCGTCAGCTCGCGCCCTCCCTACGCCATCTCCCCTCCGTCTTATCCTCGCGCCAAGCCGCGTCTTTTCCCGAACCCTAGCTCCCTTCTCCGTCCCCTTCCCCCCCCCCCCTCTGCTCCGTTGTACCCTGGCCGCCGTCAGACAGAGTGCCGCGACGCCATTGCCGCCCTAGCCGGTGACTGAGAACTCGGCGGGGAGCGTCGCCGTGGACCGAGGCGTCGATTCCGCCTGCAAGAAGGAGCCGAACACGCCCGCACCTGCCCCCTCGCCAGCGATCAGTACACCACCGCAGCAACCTTGTCGTCCCCCTCCGCTCTGACCACCCCGTCCTCCGATTTCAGTGGGAATCAAACGAGGTGAGAGCCCCTTTCGTTTCTCTCCCATTGCCTCCCCTCTGCGTGGCCGCGCCGCCCGTATTTGGCCCCCGCCGGTGAACTGCCCCGCCGCCGCACAGACCTAGCCCGACGTTTCCCCCTCTGTTCCCCGATGCACCCCGTCCAGTACAGCCCACCGCCGACGATCTTCCCTGAACGAGATCTGTAGCTGGAGCCTCCCTCTGCATTTTTCGTTTTGGCGGCAAGTGCTATCTCGCCGCAGTTGCATCGCCATCCTCGTCGGAAGACCTCGTCGTCGTTAGACCGTGTCGCGAATCAGAGGGAAGCCGCCAGGTTCAGTCCAGGGCTCGAGCGCCGTTTCGCGCAAAGCCCCCCCCCCCCCCCCCCCCCCCCCCCCGCGCTTTTGTCGATCACGCCCAGGTCCCTAGCAGCCCCAGCGACCCCACTAGCCAGCCATGGCGCAATCTTGCAAGCAACCCCCCAGCTTTCCAGTCCCTCAACCCGCACTCCCCTCGCTGCGCCACGGGGTCCACCCATGCCCCTCGCTGTCACATGGGACCTACTTCTCCGTCGGGCCCGCCTGTCAACCGCAACAGCTAGCTAAGGCCGAGGAGAGAAAAGCTTTTTCCACGCGTGTGGCCCAGTCTGCAGCGGCCCACCCGTCTGTGGCTTGGGCTGGAATATCCTGGGTGTAAAAAGTCCTGGCCTTTTCTGTTAAAATAAAAATGTTTTCAGTAATTGTTTAAAATCAAATTCAAATCAGATTTTAATAACTTTTAAAATACAAATCCAAATAATGCAAATAATATATGTTTTTGAATCAGAAAAATGTGAGGAATTCAAATATGCGCTTCAAAATATTATTTGAACACTTTAAAATTTCGAGATGATTAAAATTACAATAAAATGCCCTTTTCTTAATAAATTAATAACTTTAATTCTACAACTCCAAATTTGACAAATAATATGTCTAAATCGATCAGCGCGACGAGCCGTTCTATCTATGCAGTCCTTGTTCTGAATTGAAGCATGCATCATGTCATTATTAAAAATCTGAACTGTTTATGACAATAAAACTTGGTTAAATAAATAATAAAATGTTTTATGTCTTGTATCCACACCTCACCTTTGCCATGCTACTTTAATGCCATGTAAATTGTGCACCATTCATCATGGCATGCTTGTTTGCTTGACGCATTTTAATTCATATATTTGTGCACTTTATTTATGTTGGCCCTTGTTTGTTTGGTTCTTCTTCGAATAGACGCCCAGCAGGAGAATTACCAGGAATCATAGGAGTACTACCCAGATCCATCTCTCGCTTCAACTGAGCTGCCAGGCAAGCACTACCACATGTTTGCATACATATAGTACCTATTGCCTCTATCTTATTCTTGCATCATTGAGTCGCGATTGCATTAAATTGAATCCCAAGTACTGCATAGCCTTTGCTTTAAACCCCACCGAAGCTTGTTCCTCCATCCCGTGAGCCATTACTACAGGAGTTGTTTGAGCCATGCGAGTCGTAGAAAAGCATGTGCAGGGTATGTGAGTGTCTGATGAATAACGAGGTACCTAAACAACTTAACCTGAGTAGTAATGGGATAACTAATGAAAGAGGCACCAGTGAGCAATATCTGCTATTTGGTTTTTCATGCTCACTTGTGTCCCGTAGGACCCCGAGTACTTGATTCCTATTCCTTGACTATTCGCACTATCCACATCCGGGAGGTCTTATGGACCCCCCTAAGCCAGAGCTTGATTCATTCTTATTTCTTGGGGCCACAATTAGTTTGGGGCTTTATTACTATCCTGTACTTATGCCATGTTACTGCTTTATTTAAGATTGTGCGAGGAGCACATGTACTGTTTTGGATCGTGACACGTTTTTGTTGTATTGACAAGCCCAGTCACATTTTCGGGTTCCCAGTCGTGTACCGCCGTCCACACAAACCTTGAGTCCGTCTCGGAGTCAGCTAGCTTCGTCGCGGGTAGCTTAATGGGGTGGCCCCCTGAAATATTTCTGAATCCTGTGATTGCTTTGTCGTGAATGCCTCGTTGGGTTTTGATTTGGTTTTTTCGAGGTTGATCGAGTGTGTGTTGCTATTCGTGCACCCCTGTAGGGTAAATCTTTCTGAAAGCCATGTCCACGGTTATGGACGACTTGGAGCACAGTTTCTCGATCATATACAAGTATAACTAAAGTACCGCTTTTAATTTGACCAAGTACTTGACTAGTAAATAGTGCAACACTCATGGAATGGTTAATAAAACTGCCAACGGATGATGGGGGTTGTTCGTCCGCTTCCTCGTTGGTAAGCGAGGAGGAGGATGGATCTATTAATTATACTGTTATAACTGTTGTTCTTAATTAACGGACATCCGTCTATCATTGGTTAGGCGAATGATTAGCGGGTATCTATAGACTTGTTAGATATTATCTTTTGCTGCAATTGCGTCAACCCAGGTTGTGTTCCCTTTAGTGGCATAAAGACTTGCTGAGTACCCCTAGGGTCTCACACGATAAATTGTTTGATTCAGATGAACAGGTGTACCCGCAAGATGGATACTGGGTGGAAGAGACAGATGATGTTGGCAACGATCACTCGGTGTAGAGATTCCGGGATCGAGGATCCGTGAGATCTGTGGGAGGGATGTGTTTATTTATGTGGCATCTTATGCCGATTTGCTTCTTATCTGTACTCGGATCTTGTTTTCCGCTTCCGCCTGATACTCTGATGTTGTTGTATGAGGAGCTATCCTAAATTATTATCTCTATCTAGGATATTTGAATCTTGTCGTATGGCGTTGCAATATTTCTATTTCTTTTAGATGGAATGGCTCTGAGGACTGTTGTATGTGGCTTGCATACATACTCATTTGTGTATGTAGTTGATCCCTTCGCCTGCCGATTACGCCGCTCGTTCTTGTCCCGATGTTCTGAAAGTGGTTAGGACGGCCGAAAGGTCTACCGTGAGTGGCCCTGGGCCCCACCGTACTATTTTAACCCCTTTAGTTCATCCAGGCACGTAACTAAGAGCGTAATTCACCGAGGTAGTTACAAGAAGCATTGCATTCAACATCCAAAACATAGAAATCAACCGGGACATAGGCATTGTTAACCATAATAAGAACATCATTAATACTCCCCATGAGTTTCTTTTTAGAATTATCATCAAGTGGGACATTCAAATAACAATCTTCAAGTGGAGGCAAATCAAGCATATCATAAATCCTTCTAGGCATAATAGAAACACTACTATCAAGATCACATAAAGCTTTAAAATCAAAATCATTCACTTTCATATTAATGATGGGTTCCCAACCATGTTCTTGTTTTATAGGAATAGAAGCTTTATGTTTCATCTTTTCTTCTTTAATTTTGATGAGAGCATTAGTATTGTGTTTTGTAAAGGCCATGTTCATAGCACTAGCATTAGGACTTTTATCAAGCTTTTGTAGAAACTTAATAACTTCAGAGATATTGCAACCCTCAAGATCAAAATCATAATTATCATCTAAAGTAGTAGAGCTATTACTAGCCTCAACACTAGTGGTAGTGATAGTAGAAACACTAATGTTTCTAGCAATTTCATCTTCTCTTTCCCACTTAGCTTGCAATTCAGCTAATAGCCTAACATTTTGATCGACTATACCATGATATGTATATATCCAGAATGTCCTATGCTCTAAATGTTATGAGCACATACCAGAATGATTCATAAGATGATCATTGGACAATAGTAAAGATATTCTTATGAGCTTTGGAAGAACTAAGAATATATCATGTATAAGTGAGAAATAGTTAAAGGTAGTTCATTGTAAAGTGTTACATTGATACTAGTTTTGTCACAAGATACAAATTAAATTTATCTCAAATTAGACTGTGGGTGGCACAATGTAATGGAAAGGATGTTCCATGATGGATTTGGCTAAGTTCCAAAGTTAAAACATTGTGACGGATACTACAACAAAAGGCTAAGTATATGACTGCTATAATAGAAGCAAAGGAGGGCATTTGTGTTAAGTAGTTTGTTATCAAACTAGGTGTGGTTCAAAGTGGGCTAATACTATGAAGATATATTGTATTACAATAATATCAACATAATTTTACCCAAACGAACTAAAGGTCTCACCAAAGGACCAAATTTATACAATGCCATCTCATTTGAGAATGAGTGGTGCGTATAGACGCATAGACATGCAAATACACACGGACCTGAAAGTGTCAGATCCGAAGATTAGGTTAACCACTACAATCGCGTATATGCAACACTAGAAAACCATAGGTGTTCAATACGCAAAGTTTTTCAAACTAGATTATTGACTCTAGTGCAAGTGGGAGACTGAAGGGAATATGCCCGAGAGGCAATAATAAAGTGGTTATTATCTTATTCCATGTTTATGATAAATGTTTATTTTGCATGCTATAATTGTATTAATTGGAAATGTTAATACATGTGTGTTTAATAAACAAAATACAAAGTTCCTAGTAATGCCTCTCATATAAACTAGCTCGTTGATTAACAAGATGATCAAGGTTTGCTGATCATGGACATTGGATGTTGTTAATAACGAGGTCACAACATTGGTGGAATGATGTGATGAACATTCATCCGAAGTATAGCATTACGATCAGAGTCATTATGTTTATATTGCTACAACATCATACAAAGTAATCTTAGTCCTTAGACCATGAGATCATGTTAATTGCTAACACCGGAAGAGTATCTTGATAACATCAAACGTCACATCGTAACAAGGTGACTATAAAGGTGGGTTCAGTGCTACGAAGGTGTTATGTTGAGGCTCATGGATCAAGAGTGGGATTTGTCCATCCCGATGACGGATAGATATACTCTGGGCCCTCTCGGTGATATCACATTGAAATAGCTTGCAAGCAAGTGATGTGATCACTAGAATGTTATATCAGGGGAACGATAAAAGAGTGCATGTCGGTAACGAGATCAAACTAGGTATTTGGATACTGATGATCGAATCTCGGACATGTATTATATCATGAGACAAAGGGATTTAGTTACTAGCATTAAAGGTTCTCACGATCACATAAGTCATCGTTGAATGTGTAGGAGCCAGTATGGATCTCCAGGTCCCACTTCTGACTATTGATCTGAGAGGGGTCTCAATCATGTCTGCATTATTCACGAACCATAGGGTGACACACTTAAGCGATACCGACACCATTTGGAGCAAATATGTTTTAGATAAAGATTTAAGAAAGCACTGGAATTATTTCAATAGACACCGAAACTGTTTCTGGTGAAATTGCTGAAATTGGTTCTGCATGTAATATTGAAATGTTACAAGGGGTTTTATGTGAATGTTTGTTAATTAAAGTAATTAACAAAAATCTGAATAAAATTTATAAAAGAGTTTTATTAAATGAGAGAGCATTAAATTTGGAGAAATTTAATGCATTTAAAGTGGAGACTTTAAAACAGAATGTGAAGGGGAAAATTTATGTGGAGGGAGTTACCACCACATGAATGAGGAGGTGAAGGGTCACCCCTTGGGGCGCCGGCCATGGGGAGGGGCACCCCCCTCCTCCTATAAAAGGCCCCCCTCTCACACCTTCACACTCACACCTCCTCGTGAAGGATCTCTCTCCCCCTCTAGTATTATTCCCCATGGTCTCAGATTAGCGAGATACATGTTCCCGGTGGCTTAATCTGGAAAGGAGTTGCTACTTCTGCTGCTTTGCTGGAGCGAGAGACGGAGGTCGTCGGGGTACCGGACATGTGTGCGATCACGGATGCACCGCTGCTTTGCGGTGCTGGACTTGGTGGTGTTGGACTTGCTGGAGCTGGATCTGAAGTACGTGTTGGAGCCGGACCTGCTGGACTTCATCACGATCTTGAGATCGGAAAGTGTACGACTACATCATCCACGAGTTCCATCTTGTTAACAAAGGTTTGTTGTCTTCGAGGGTAAGTTCTCCATGGATGTATATCCACTCTTTGCTTGTATCTAGTACATAGATCTTGGCATATAGTTCCCATCGTAGGAAATTTTTTGTTTTCTATGCTGCGAACCCAACAAATCCAATAGGTTTCTTGAAGGATAGTTCAATCCTGCATAAAAGGTTTGGATGATCATCCAAGCAGTCAGTCCATGGGTGGGACAATTCTTTACCAAATATTTCATTCTTTCCCAAGCTTGAGCAACATGTTCATTATCATATTGTTTAAACTTCACTATTTCACTTCTCATAGATAAAATCTTAGTAGGAGGATAGTATTTTCCAATGAAAGCATCTTTGCATTTAGTCCAAGAATCAATACTATTCCTAGTTAGGGAATTTAACCATTCTTTAGCTTTTCCTCTCAAGGAGAAAGGAAACAATTTAAGCTTAATGATATCTCCATCTATATCCCTATGCTTTTGCATCTCACAAAGTTCAACAAAGTTATTTAGATGGGCAGCAGCATCTTCATTTCCAATACCAGAAAATTGTTCTCATAACAAGATTGAGTAAAGCAGGTTTTATCTCAAAGAAAGTAGCTTCAGAAACAGGTGGAGCAATAGGTGTGCTCATAAAAATCATTGTTGTTGGTGCTAGTGAAGTCACACAACTTAGTGTTTTCATGAGTAGTCATTTTTTGTGTGTGTTTGATAAAGAAAGCAAACTTGTAAAACTAATTTTTTGTGTTTTGATAAAGAAACAAGCAAACAAAGCAGAAGTAAACTAAGCAAAATAAAAATAACAAAGTAAAGAGATTGGTTATGAGGGACTCCCCTTATGAAGATTTCCTTGACTTCTCGACAACAGCGCCAGAAAAATAGCTTGATGGCCCAAAATATATCGAGCTTGTTGGGGAACCCCAAGAGGAAGGTATGATGAGCACAGCGGCAAGTTTTCCCTCAGTATGAAACCAAGGTTTAATCGAACCAGTAGGAGCAAGGAAACACCCCAAAGGTGTTGCTAGCTGAGCCTTGGCAGGGCGCACTACCGGTGCTAGTAGCAACGTGGAGACCTGCACAACACAACCATAGAACTTTGTCCCCAACTTGCAATGAGGTTTTCAATCTCATTGGTTTTGCTGAAAACAAAGGATTAAACATATCAAATGGAAGGAAGTAATAGTTTGCAGAAAGTAAACACAAAGTTGTAAAAGAAAGGACCAGGGTCCATCGTTCACTAGAGGTGGCTCTCCTTAAGATAGATAACATGCTGAGTGAACAAATTACAGCGAGGCAATTGACAAACATCAAGAAAACATACAAGCATATACTACTCATCTTGACTCCTTTGAGATTCGATTGGGCATTACAACATTATGACTAATAATCCACCTTCAGGTTATCATCCGAACCCCCTCCAGTATTAAGTTGCAAGCAACGGATAATTGCATTACGAATTACGTGTAAAGTAAACAATACTTATTGTTCTATGAACAAAGGATTGTTGTTTTCTCCCTAGTAGCAACAACACATCTAGTACCTTAGAGATTTTTGTCACTTCCCTAGATTACCAGAGGCATGAACCCACTATCGAGCATAAATACTAACTCTTGGAGTTGCTAGTATCTACTTGGCCAAGATAGATACTAACAACGGAAAGCATGGAAGATCACAAATAACAAAGACATGATAGAATCAATAATCAATCTGAAGTAGCATCTCAATATCCATTTGATCCCCACAAAACAACATGCAGAATTACAAATAGATGATCTTGATCATGAGCGGATCTCACAAGATCTAAACATGAAAGCACAAAGGAGGAGAACCATCCATCTAGCTACTACATGGACCCGTAGTCGAGAGATGAACTACTCACGCATCACACCGGAGTGTTGCATGATGAAGAAGGCCTCCAAGGTGAATTCCCGTCTCCGACAGGGTGCCAGGAAGAGCTTCAGATTCCTCCCGATCTAGGGACGGAGATGACGACGGCTACAGACTCTATCGTGGATTTTTGATCGGGTACTTAGGGTTTCCGTATCAGAGGCAATATATAGGCTGGAAGGAGAGGCCAAGGGGGTGCCTAGGGCTGCCAGACCACCCCCTGGTGCGGGCCAAGCCTGGCCGCGTGACCAGGTGCTGTGGCCGGGCCCCAGCCCCTCTCCGTCTCGTATTCTGGCTCCAGGTGTCCCTCGGTAAAATAATGAATTTGGCTTTTGTCCCGTCCAATTCCGAGAATATTCATTTTCTGACTTTCCTGAAACCAAAAACAGCAGAAAACAGGCAGCTGGCGCTGTGGCTCTTGTTAATAGGTTAGTCCAAGAAATCATATGCAAAGTACTCCAAAGTGTGGACAAAACATAAGAAAGTAGATAAAACCAAGCATGGAACATCAAAAATTATAGATAGATTTGCAATGTATCAGAGTACTGAAATGAATTGCCGCTAGCTCAACAATTGTCTTCTCTTCCTTGTTATCCTACACTTCATATGGCCTCTTCTTTAGTTTGGCGAAGTGGAATGTCATTTCCTCTTCTCCAAACTTCAGTGAAATAGTTTCCTTCTTATTATCTACTCGATCTTTGGTAATGGAAATAAAAGGCCTTCCTAAAGGAATAGGACAAAAAGAATCTCAAGACAATATGGAAATCAAGGGGGTACATGAGTGAGCCAATAAAGACATAGATATTTCTGATTAATCCTTCCGGTTTTATGTTGGTTCTATTAGAAAATTTAATAATAGTGTCTACCGGTTCCACATCTACATTATTTAAATTGAGGCGGAGTTCCTCATAAAGTGATATAGGCATAATATTTATAGTGGAAATTTGTTCACAAATTCCATATAAAAAAGTTTCTCCACAATATATAGGGGTCATTGGTTTAGAAGTTTCATTACCTTGAACCTTACCTTTGATGAATTCTGAGGTTTAAAGGCCTAACATAACCACTTCATATTCCACTATTCATGCTTCCATAAGATCCTTTATTATAACATTATTTATATTTGTAGCTTCAGAATTCCTTTCTGGTTTCTTGATCTCTTCTTTATTTGTTCTTCCTCTCTTTGTCTTTTTTCAAAGATCCCCTGAATAGGTATCGAGGAGAACTCTTCCATTAGCGCTCTTGCACGTTTCTTTTCTTCGAGGGGTTTACGAGGTTCCCAATATGTAGGTACCTGCAAATGCCCTGCATAATCTTCAATAATTTTCTTTACTGAGTAGGAATCAATACCGAGGGTTTTAATCATTGTTTCAGTTCTTTCATCTGCAAGGAAATTTTTAATGAAAGCATATCAGAAAAACTATTTGTAATGTTTTCCTTATCTTTAAGAATTTCCGTTGCTTCTCTCATTTTTATTATTAGATTCCAAGCCTCATCATAGGTATAAGATAGAAAACTGCCATTAGAAGCAGTATCTAGATTCATCCGATTTTCAATATTTAGCCCTCCATAAAAGGTATGGGTGATTAACCAATAAGGAAAACGATGATTGGGGCAATTATCTAGGTAGCTTTTATACCTTAGATATCCTTCATATAAGCCCTTGATACATTGCAAATGTATCTATAATTTTTGATGTTCCATGCTTGGTTTTATCTACTTTCTTATGTTTTGTCCACACTTTGGAGTACTTTGCATATGATTTCTTGGACTAACCTATTAACAAGAGCCACAGTGCCAGTTACCTATTTTCTGCTGTTTTTGGTTCCAGGAAAGTCAGAAAATCAATATTCTCGGAATTGAACCGGACAAAAGCCAAAGTTGATATTTTCCCGGAAGATTCATGGAGCCAGAAGGAGAGTCAGAGAGGCGCCACAGGGTGGCCACACCACCCCATGGCATGGGACCCCTCTGGCCGTGCCAGGGTATGGTGTGGGCCCCCTGGCCGCCCACCGACCTTGCCTCCTTCGCCTATAAGAGCCTCTCGATACCAAAACCCTAAATAGTCAAACGGAAATCCACGAAAAGTTCCGCAGCGCCGCCGCCACCGAAGGGGAGATTCGGGGGACAGAAAGTCTCTATTCCGGCACCCTATCGGGACGGGGAAGTGCCCCCGAAGCCATCTCCATCGATCTCCACCACCATCTCCATCACCATTGTTGATTCCCATGATGAGGAGGGAGTAGTTCTCTCTCGAGGCTAAGGGTTCTACCGGTAGCTATGTGTTCATCTCTCTCTCTATGCATGATCTTATTGAGATCATGAGCTTGTAATCTATAGATCTACCTTGCTACTCAAGTGCTTTAATAGATCTCTTCTCTCCCCATGTGTGTGAAAGTGACAGCGTGCACACCATGGTGGCACTTAGGCTAGAGATTACAAATCCTTGTTATGAGTTATATTTGGAGTTGGATGTCTTTATGAAATTGTGGTGTTTGTTGGAAACATCTAGTTCTCAAGGTGACAGTGTGGGGTTTTCTAGATGGGAAAGACTTACTTTGAGGTGTGTTGTTATAGCTCTACCATCGATTAGAGTGTTCAACCGAAGAGTAGTTAAGAGTAGTATCATAAGAAGAATATATTTATATGAGAGTGTTCACTAGTGAAAGTATGATCCCTAGGCCTTGTTTCTAAGCACTGAAACACCGCTTGCTATTAGATCTATTACATGTTTGCTTGTTTCCATCTTTATTTCAGTTTGCCTTTAGTCTTTTCCCACGTCAACCACATGCCAGCAAGCTATTTTCTATCACCGTTACCACTTGTATTTCACTATCTCTTTGCCGAACTAGTGCACCTATAAACCTGACAAGTGTAAGCGGTGTGTTGGGGACACAAGAGACTTCTTGTATCTTGATTGCAGGGTTGCTTGAGAGGGAATACCTTTGACCACTTACTTCCTGAGTTCGATAAACCTTGGGTGATCCACTTAAGGGAAAACTTGTTGCTGTTCTACAAACCTCTGCACTTGGAGGCCCAACAACTATCTACAAGAATAGAAGTGCGTAGACATCAGCCCTCACTAGGATTATTTTTGAAACTGATAATAATAGCTCTCATCATGTGAGCTTTGCTTTCAGAATAATATTTTGATAGGAATTTGGTTGTCAATTCCTCCCAAGTCCTTCGTGCTTCTGCAAAAAAAAGGTCTGTACCAGTCACAGACATTATTAGAGAGAGTTTGTCTAAACAACTGGTTTTAACCATATCAAGATTACAGTTGTTGAAAATAAAGGAACTGAGAACGTCTTCAAAGAATTGTAAGTGTCCATATGGACTTTCTTCATTGGTTCCTGCAAATTTCTTAGAATGTAATAATTCAAATAATAAAGGATGGATCTCGACTCCATCCGGATTTATGCTTTTGTTGATAGTTATAAAAGCGTCCATGGGTGAACCCATTTTCCTTACTGCCTCAAGTTGGTTTAAATGTTGAGTGTTGTCCATTGTTGCAGTCCTGCAACTCAAGTAAAAATTAGTACAACGAAATTAAATTACTAAAAGTAAAATGAATTATAGCGCTAAGCTCCCCAGCAACAGCGCCGGAAAATAGCTTGATGACTACAAGTGCACATATCGTTTGTAGCTAGTTTCGAAATAAAGATATCGATCCCACAGGGAGCAATAGGCAAAAGACTAGAATGTTTTAAACTACAACTAAATGAAGTACTTAAGAAATAACTTTAATATGCAAGGAAAGTAAAGTTGTTTTGGGGTTTTTGGTCGAACACGGTAATTTAAAGTACAACAAAAGTTAATGCAGAAAGTAAGACTCGCGTGTGTAATAGAACTTTGAAACTACAATAGGGAAAAGGCGTTCTCAGAGAATAGTGGATACACCGCTAGCAATTTAGAGTAAGCAGTCGAGATTATTATAACGAATATTCTCATAATGTGTATGTATGTAGGAGGAGCTCTATATATGGACGAATAGCCAGCAACCGCTGCACACATCATCCTCATAACCACAGCAGACAGCAATCGACATCAATCGAATTACTGCGCTATTAAGGGATTTATCCCATGGCATGTACATGGCTTTATGACTTCTCCTTGATTTCCCCAAGTTAGTACGTAAGGAATGACAACAGCTTTATAGTCACAGTAAGTGCTATCATCCCTCCGTCTACCAACAAGTAATCACCTTCATCCAGTCCCTGTCAGAGGCAAATGTTAAGGAGGTGCACAACTCCCAACATCAAGATGAAGACAATAAACACATACACATAATGATGTATAACATAATAATCTCTATCTCTTCTCAGTCATATGCTAGGGTTTCTCCATCTCCCTAAGAACTAGAGATCTACTCAGACATGGAGGCAATCACCAGCATAACAATGGTAGTGGAAATAATAATAGATGAATAGTACTTGTATAAATCCACAACGAGTACGGGAATTACAACAAGATCTAGACAAGATATAGATGGGATGGAAGGAGATGATGGTGATGCAACGGTGGATGATGAAGATCGATGCCTTAGCCTCCCGGATCTGTGCAGGGCGAAGATGGATCCCTTGCGGATGAGTTCCCCCTCCAGATGCCTTCCAGAGGTGAGGTTTCGGTGATTTCTAGGTGTTCTATATGTTGTCTTCCCGGACCAATTGCACGGGGTGAAACTATTTGACGAGGCAGAGGCGGCGCCAACTATACAGCCGGAGCTATACGGTCGGAAAAGTTGATCCGGTCGTATAGTTGGTCGTTGAACTCTCTGCCTCCCTTGTTCGCTTCTAGTATTATTAATATTTCCCAAATAAGTGATTTACGTTATTTTTGACTCCTTTTCTCCACAGTACAACTGCTCCAGGAATTGTATCCATTGGATCCATCATCTGTTCCGATCCTGGTGAAAATAGACATAAAATGTGCGTGTGAGCACCGTAAAATACCAAGATCCTACATCTACAATGCAAAATAATAATGTAAAACATGATGCAAATATGCACTCATCAGCTAGACGCGAAAACACAACACAGTAGGCGCCATCCCATCCATAAGGGAGAAAGAAGAGATCCGGAGAAGAAGGGGAAGACGCTGTTCATCTCGCTCCTCGATCTTCGACCTCCTAGCCAATACACCCCCATAGCCATTACTTGTACTAGATAGAGAGAGGGATCTTCACCTTGCAAGAGTAGGGTTTGAGATTGTTTCTTCGTATCTTGAATTGTGTTGGATACTTTTCTATTCTTATTGTGGATCTCCATGGTAATATCAAGAAGAATTCTCTTTATTTAATTATATCGATGATCCGTTCTTCTATCATGTGTGAGTAAGTTCCTTGGGCGTGGGAGATGTAGGGGATTGGTGAGATGTGATGTGCCTTCATATATTTTCCATTAGTTTGTGATTGATTCTAATTATTATATTATGTGTGCTTGACTATCTGTGGGATGCCTAATGCTCGTTGTCCAATTAAGGGCCTAGACAACATGATGCTTTGTTCTACATAGATAGGATCGTGTTCGCTAGCAGACCGGCGACCCTCGAGTGTGATACGTCCAAAACGTATCTACTTTCCCGAACACTTTTGCTATTGTTTCTTCTCTAAACTTGTGTCATTTGGATGCAACTAACGCGAACTGACGCTGTTTTCAGCAGAATTGCATTGGTGTCTAATTTTTGTGCAGAAAATCAACTATTAGGAAAAATCCTCGAAAATATGCCAAAAATCCTATTTCACCAGAAGACTCCTAGAGCCAGAATACGAGACGGAGGGGGGTTGGGCCCAGGCCACACCACCTGGCCGCGCGGGCAAGCCTAGGTCGCGCCAGGGGGTGGTCTGGCCGCCCCAGAGTGCCCCTCGGTCTCCCTCTTCGCCTATAAGTTGCCTTCTGACGAGGGTTTAACTCATCAATGCCCATTGTTATGGACTTGGGTTTTGGAGAAGGAGGGAGCGCTGGAGACATCTATCGGCTAGCAAACAAGCACACAGGGGACTCAAAGATTTACCCAGGTTGAGGCCTCGTAGAGGTCCCTACTCCTGCTTGTCTGCTCATGGAATTATCAAAGGAATCGAGGATTACAATGGTGCGCAGATGCAATCTGGCGAGGGTTGTGGAAACTAGGGTTGCGTGTGTCCTCCTCGCCGCCCCCTCCTAGCCTTTATATAGATAAGCTAGGTCTCGGGTAGCAGGTCGAGTCGGTTACAGGTTAGGGTTTTCCCCTTTGAACTTTCTATCTTTAAATTCTTCTTGTTCTTTAAGCAATCGAAAGTCCATAGGTTACTCGAGTTCTTCATTTGGGCCTTGGCGACACCGTCGGCTTTTATGTATTCAGGCCGTATATACCAAGATCGAGTACGTGTAGGGTATACCCATGTCAGTAGCCCCCGAGTGTCCAGTGGAATCGCAGATTTGACTGGGAACTATGAATCCTTTCAAGTGCGTTACCGAGTATGTTTTTCGACTGCCTTGTTTGTGTCGTAGGGATTGTTGATGTGTGTGCCTGATTTAACCGATGTATTGGTATCCGTTAACTACCTTAGGGTAAAACAACGCCATCTACTCGAACTCGAGTCCCCGGACTCGAATTCGGAAAAGTGCTGGTGTAATTCGACTCAAGCCGCGGAGGTCTTACAGGAGTCGAATTCCAGTATATGGGTGTGAGCACTCGACGCGTCCGTCAAGGCATGTTCATCGTACCTGTTGGCATGGATATATTTCTGGTAGTGCGCAGAAACTGCGTTGCTAGGCCTTATTCATGTCTTATCTTCACGCTGCAAGCGCACTATCCGAAATTTGTCATCGCGGAGATGATTCAGGTGGCCCAGGAGATGCAATCTCTTTGTAGGGCAATGTCATGAGGCGGTGTCGCCATAAGCTTCGAGTGTGGATTTCATCAACGCATAGTATAATGTACAAATAATCATAGGGTGCACGACCAGCGCTCCCTATGGGAGTAGCCCCGAGTGCCTGGTTGAGTCGAAGACTCAGACAGGGACTAAAGAACTTTTGCGACTGCTGTCATCTTTTGTTTGCTTGTTTCAGTCGAATTTGCTTTCGGTGCTCCCTATGGGAGTAACCCACGTCCATAGTCGAATTGTGCTTCGAGTGGTTGGGTTTTCTTTGATTGTCCATGTTCCTATAAAAAGAAGAAGAAAAAATCGTAGGGTGCGCGACCAGCGCTCCCTATGGGAGTAGCCCCTGAGTGCTTGGTGGAGTCGAAGACTCGAGCAAGGACTAATGTAGTCGAAATCTTCTGCTGCATAATTGTGGATGACGTCAGTGCTGACGATTCCATGACCTTAGTTGCCCGCGTGAGCGAGTTTGACGGGATGTGACGAGTGGTGGATCCCATTTCCTGACTCTGATTTGACCGGGCGTGTGTAATCTTTGTTTTAACTGCGCCTCCTCGATTTCCGCGTGTAATGGGGGTAATGGGGGATGGTTCGCGCTTCAGGTCCTCCACGTGTTGAGCACGATGAATGCCACATGTCTGATAGGGTTTTTCTTTGCCGTTGGATTGCATCTTCTAGGGGGTTAAGAAGCGATGCAGCGAAGGTAAAATTCACATCTGCTTCTTTTCTTCCTTTGCCTCCGTCGCCATTGTCATTGCTTCCCTGCTTCTTTGCGCTCCTTTCCTTCGTGGCGCTGGACCAGCTCCGCGTATTTCCTAGCTACTTCCTTCGGTCACACCGCTGCTGCGGAATGGGAAAGAAGAAGGGAGGTGTTGCGGCCGATTCCGCTACTGCCGTGGCTACCATGAAGAAGGGTGGCTCCGCCACTGTGGGCACCAGCACCGCCGCCGCCGGAAAGAAGAAAGGCACGGGCACTCGCATCACCAATGGCGCGTGGCGCGCGTCCGTGATAAGTCTTCTGAGCTTCGTCTGCTGCGCCAGGACAGAGTTTTGTCTTCCGCAGTTCCGGACGCGCGCGTCCCTGGCAACAAGGTAATCCCCTCTTCTCCTGTCGGCTTTCGGGTGATGTTCTTAGCGTTCATCATCCGCGGTCTTTCGTTGCCCCTGCATCCTTTTCTTCAGGGGTCTTCTCTGCTTTTACGGGCTCCAGCTCCATCATCTGTCCCCAAACTCCATCCTCCACGTAGCTTTCTACATTACCCTTTGTGAGTGCTGGCTTGGAATCGAGCCGCACTTCGGCCTCTTCAAGTGCCTCTTCAAGTTGAAGCGCCAATCGGCATCTGGCTCCGTAGTCTATGATGTAGGCGGCTGCGATATCCACGTTGATCCCTCCGCCACGTACTTCGATATTAAGCTGATGATGTCCGTCCAAGGGTGGATGGACAAGTGGTTCTACGTCCGTGACCAGAAGGCCGACAGAGACCGCTACGGACTTGCGCCCTTCGACCCCGCAACGTCGTGCAAGAGGAGGCATTCCTGGAAGAACGTGATTATGCCTGGCGAGTCCGTGGAGATAGATGTGCTGTACGGGCGCGTCTGCGACCTCGAGAGTCGTATAGGCAAAGAGGAGGGAGGCTGCGCCCTCATTCGCACGTGGCTGCGCCGTCGCGTCCAGCCCCTGCAGGCTAGAGTCTACCCCATGTTTTAGTGGGCTACTGCGGACGATGTCACTCGCGTGGCTGCCGATGGCATGTCCGCGAGTGAGGTAGATAAAAGGGTGCGACTGGTCACCAAGTACACCGTCAAGGATGTGCTCCCCAGTGAACCAGTCGTTCCTCCGTTCGATGCTGCTAACCCTCCTCCTGAGGTACAGTTGTGCTACGTAGTAGCTTTGCTTGTCGATTGCTTCTTTGCTATTTCTTGACTTTGTGCTAAATTATTTTCTATATGCAGGATTGGGCGGTGTCACCCTATATGCTCCCTCTTCCTGAGGGGGTTATCCCTCGTGAAGCCTTGTAAGAGGACGAGTCGGAGTCGACCGTCCCATCTGATGTGGAGGAGGAAGTCCCCGAGTCTAGTAGTCCGGACACTCGCAAGCGTTCGCGTAGCAAGGATTCGGATGCGTCGTCTCCTTCGACTCCGAAAGGTGCAGGTGTTGGTGCAGAGTCGCCAATCCCTGCCGTTCCTATGAGTGCCATGGCACCATCCTCTCGCAAGAAGATGCAGCTGCCGAAGGGATCGTCGTCAGAGTCGGGGGATCAAACCTTTGATTTTGATAAGTTTGATTGGTAAGTATTTGAATCTTCCTTTTGGTTCTTCTGTTGGAGTTGCATTCTCTTGATATTGGTTTTATTTTGCAGTCAGCAAGCGTCGTCATCTTCTCACGACATACAATTTTTGAAAGAATCTGGAGTCGCGACCTCCAAAGCCAAAAAGGTGGCTGAGCGCACTCCTTCTCCTCCATTGGCGGCCCACTCCGGCCATAATTCATCGAGTTCTCCGCACGATGTGGAGCACCAGATGGTTATCCGGACGACTACGAATCCATCGACTTTGGAGTCTTTGGAGGACCATGTAAGTGTAGTATTTGTTTCCTCTATGTTGGTAGTCGAATGTAACATCTTTCTACCATCTTGTTTATCCTTTGCTATTTTCTTCTGTCGCAGCTTATTGTGAAAGAAGCCACTCGCTTAGCGGAGCAAGTTCTTGCAATGGGTCGCCAGCACGCGATGCTGGATACTCACCACCGCGCAGTTGAAAGTAAGTTCCTTGCTTCTTCTTCGTACTCTCTGTGATATATCCGACTGATAGCCTGTCCTTCTTTGTTTCGTAGCTGAGCATAATGCACTCCTCTGTGACGCCGCTTCCCTTGAAAAGACGCTCGATGCAGCGGTAAAGAGCTGCGATGAGGCAGTCGCAGCATGTGCCGAGTCACGGAAGCGCGAGGAGGATCTGCGCGCCTCCATCGTGGCTAGGGAGAAGTTGTTTGAGGAACAGCTTTTCCCAATTGCCAAGGCTCTCTCAGGTATTCCCTTGTGTGAATTTTTGGTGCTTTATTCTTCTTTTCGAATTTGTTGTTGGTGTTGACTCTTGTGCCTATGCTTGGTTGTAGATGCCAGTGGTTTGAGCTTCGACCCTCAGGCCCTCTGCCGTGACGATGCCTTGGCGGGTGCTCTTTCATTAGTCGAGGATCGCAGCGCTGCCGTGCAAGAGACGCTCTCCAAGGCCAAGGGTGTGCTCAGTCGCCTTTGGGAAGAGCTGGTGCCCAAGGCTGAGCATATCGAGAATATGGACGAGCTGGTGGAGTCCCTTTCCGGTGGTGTCCCTGCAAGTTTCAAGAACTCTCTCCGTGCAGCTGGCGCCTCGATGTCACTCACAATGGTTCAAGCCCATGGAGTCGAATTTGATCATGCGGCGGTCTCGAAGGCAATGCCTGTCAACACCGATGGCCAGCAGGTAGTCTTTGCTCCCTTCGCAACTGCTTGTGGCAAGTACGTCCTGCAGCTGATCAATACAGTTGCGAAGTACTCTAAGGAGCTTCAACGCACCAAGAGAGCTGCGAGAGCTGCGACGTCAGGGGCCAGCGGGAAGTCTGTGGCATTTGATACTACCACAGACTCGATGAGGCCCCCGAAACCAAAGTCGAAGTCAAAGAAGCTAGTCACTCCTCAGTAGTCGCAACTTGTAATAGTTAAATAGATTATGTCTTTTGTCAAGAACATGCCTGTTGGCGAGTGTATCTGCTGATACTTTTGTTAATCTTGAATGCACTCGAATCGTTGTTTATGCTTCGCCTTAGTCCTCTTATTTTCTCTTGCTTGCTTGTAGTAGGGCACGTCGAGTGATCCTTTGAGGGAGCCTCAGGATTCGCCGCCCCTTGATGACACTTTGGCACAACCGCGTTCAAGGGTCGATGAGCTTTCTCTACTCTCGCGACTCTGTGACCGCGTGAAGCAATTGGAGCGTGAATTGCTTGTACTTCACGGAAATGCGGACCTATGGAAGTCGAAAGCGGAAAAAGACGTCGCCTGAGAGCAGTATCTGCTAGGGGAGGTGACGCAATTGGGTGACCAGTTCAAATGTCAGTCTTCTTCCCTCCTGTCTTTTCCTTGTAGTCGCTCGCAGTAGTTCGTTGTTCTCATATTTTGCCTTTGCCTTGTATAGTTATCAGCACACGTCATCCGTAGGATGAGAAGGATCGAATTGCCATTCGCATGAATGACTTGACCCAAGAGCAGCTTCAGGCGAGTTGGTACTTTTGGGTAGATCATGATCGCGCGATCACGTTGGCGACCCTACAGGATGGTGCGTCACGAGTGCTTCATTTCTTGAAGAAGTCGCAGTCATGCTTGAAGAATATTTATCAAACGATGTTCCCGCTTGACGTCGTTCCATCGAGCCTGCTGGCCCTTCTCGCTAGATTCCAGGATTTGAGTGTGGTCCGCGAGTGTGTGCGGCAACAATTAGTGGCTGGTGCCAAAGCTACTCTGTCACTGGTGCGATTGCATAGGCCTGATGTGGACATTGCAGCAATTGCGGCTGGGCCACCTGCGCCTCCAGCGGGTTCTGCTTGGAACATGGTGCTGCACTATCAAGCAGTGGACCACCCGGCAGAGGAGATCGTTGATTTCTTCGAGGAGCAGACCAATGTTCTCTTGCTGCAACAGTAGTTTAGTTTGTATCCTGCACATAGCTGTACCAATGTTGTAAAGTTCGTATATATGTTGTGTATAATTGATTGACGATGATGTATAAAAGAGCTTGTTAGCGTGTATGATTTGTGAGTGCGTTGCACTATGCGATTCCTTTTCGTTAGCCTGGCTTTGTGTTTATCTCAGTCCCTTGTCCACCTGTCAGGTGCATTGCAACTGGGTTGATGTTTTGTCAAGGGTTTCGATTGGTGTGCCAGCTACTCAGGATATCGCGTTTGAGTTCGTAGAACAGATGTGTGCAGGGTGGCGCAGCCCCCGAGTGGATGATTTATGAAAAATAAAGGAAAACACAGAGTTTTGGGGCACTTAGATTTATTTATTCGCGGGATAGTACGAAGTACAATGTGTGGCTAAGTAGCCTTGGCTGAGTAGCTTTATTTGCAATAAAAAGTGACTAAGGATAGAAGCGTCGCAACTGCGCGACGTTCCAGGGGTTGGAGAATGCGACTCCTGTCTCGAAATCTTGAAGGCGATAGGCGCCACCTGGGATTACTTCTGTAATCACGTATGGTCCCTCCCAGGGGGACTAGAGCTTGAGGTGCCCTTGCTGCTTCAGTCGCAGGACCAGGTCGCCTTCAACGAAGGATCTAGGGCGTAGCCTTCTGCTGTGGTAGTTGCACAGGTTCTGCTGGTAGATTGTTGATCTCTCCGCGGCGATTTCCCTTGCCTCGTCAAGGAGGTCGATGGAGTCTTCGAGTGCAAGAGTTGACTCCTGCTTGCTGTAAGCGACCACGCGCGGTGCTTTGTATCGTACTTCGGCGGGTAGCACCGCTTCAGCCCCGTGCACCATGAAGAACGGGGTGTACCCTATAGCACTGTTTGGAGTTGTGCATAGGCTCCAAAGTACTGATTGTAGTTTGTCTGGACTGCAACCCGCAGCCTGCTCGAGTGGCCGGAGGAGTCGCTTCTTGATGCCGCCGCAGACGAGCCCATTAGCTTTTTCGACCTGACCGTTGGTCTGTGGATGTGCTACCGAGGCATAGCTGACGTTGATTCCCAGATTCTCGTAGAATTCTTGGAACTCCTTGGATGTGAAGTTCGTCCCATTGTCTGTGATGATGCGGTGTGGCACTCTGAAGCGGTAGACGATGGACTCGAAGAACTTGACTGCGCTGTGCCCTGATTGATTGGTCACTGGCATGGCCTCTATCCACTTGGTGAATTTGTCGACTGAAACCAGGAGGTAGATGTAGCCTCCTCGTGAGGACTTTTGGAGCTTGCCGACCATGTCGAGTCCCCATTGCGTGAAGGGCCAGGCCAATGGAATTGGCCGGAGTTCTGCGCCAGGTGCGTGCGGCTTGTTCGCGAATCGCTGGCACGCGTTGCATTTCTGGACGATGTCCTTGGTGTCGCACATGGCCGTAGGCCAGTAGAATCCAGCTCGTAGAGCTTTGGCGACAAGGGTGCGACTGTCGGCGTGGTGCTCGCATGTCCCCTCATGGATGTCGAGGAGAACAGCTCATCCATCGGCCGTGGAGACGCATCGTTCGAGCACTCCTATGATGCTGCGCTTGTATAGTTCACTGTTGATAATGGCGAATGCCTTGGATCGCCATGCGATGTGCCGTGCATCAGTCGGATCATCCGATAACCTCTTGCTGAGAAGGTACATGATGTATGGTTGAGTCTAGGATGGCTCGATCATCATGACGCTCATTGGTCCTTCGAGTCCTGTGTCTAGCTCCAAGTCGTCGAGTGCCATTGGCTCATTGGGTGGCGTAGCCCCCAAGTCCGTTGTTGCACTTGTTTTCTTCTCTGCGGCCTTTGGCTTGATGTAGCGTTCACAGATGCGCTCGAGAAATACCCCAGGTGGTATGGGGTGTAGGTAGAGCCTATGTTGGCGAGTGCGTCCGCCTCTTCATTGTTTTCGCGACCTATGTGCCACAGCTCGCAGCCGTCGAAGTCTCCTTCGAGTGTGTCGTAGAGGTCGCGGTAGGCGATCATGTTGTCGTTCAGTGCGTCGCACTCGTGCATTGTCTGGTTAACCACCAGCTTGGAGTCGCCATATATTATGAGCCTTTTGGCGCCGCAGGCTTTTGCCATCCTCATCCCATGGAGTAGGGCCTCGTATTCGGCTTCGTTGTTGGAGGCGGTGAACTACATTCGCAGGATATATTTTAGCTTGTCTCCCTGGGGTGATGTCAGTATGACACCTGCACCAGCTCCGTCCTTCCGCTTGGATCCGTCGAAGTGCATTGTCCAGAGGTAGGACATATCTGGTTTTTCGGGGAGCTGGTTCTCCATCTAGTGCATGAGGAAGTCAGGGAGAACTTGCGACTTGATTGCGTCGCGTTTTCATATGTGATGTCTCGTGGAGACAGTTCGATTCCCCAAAGTGCGACTCGTCCGGTGGCGTCGGGGTTGTTGAGGTTGTGCCCAAGCGGGGCGTCGTTGACTACCACGATTGGGTGTTCCTGGAAGTAGTGGCGCAGTCGCCGAGCCGTCATGAAGACGTCGTACGCCAGTTTCTGGTAGTGCGGGTACCGCTGTTTTGTTGGCGTAAGTACCTCGCTGAGGTAGTAGACTGGGCGCTGTACCCCATGGACCTTGTTTTCTTCGGCTCGTTCGACTACGAGCACTGTGCTGACCATCTGGTTGGTGGCGGAGATGTATAGCAACAATGGTTCCCTTTCGCGTGGGGTCACCAGTACCGGCGAGGTGGATAGCAGGCACTTGAGGTCTTCGAATGCTTCCTGCGCGTCATTGGTCCATTAGAATTTGTCAGCTTTATGGAGGAGTTGATAGAAGGGCAGTGCCTTTTCACCCATCCGACTGATGAATCGACTGAGGGCCACGATTCGCTCGGCCAGCTGTTGGACGCCTCTTATGTTTTTCGGTTTCTCCATGGCCAGTATGGCCTTTATTTTCTTCGGGTTCGCTTCGATCCCTCTCGCAGAGATGAGGTACCCGAGTAGTTGCCCAGATGGTACGCCGAAGGCGCACTTGTCCGGATTGAGCTTGATCCGGTAGCGATCGAGGTTGGCAAAGGTTTCACGCAAATCATCGATTAGTGAGGCTGCCTCTTAGGTCTTGATTACTATGTCGTCGACATAGACTTGAATGTTGCGACCAAGTTGGTTCTTGAGGCAAGCCTGCATGCACCGCTGGTAGGTGGCTCTTGCATTCTTTAGCCCGAAGGGCATTGTGTTGTAGCAGAACACAGCGAAAGGCGTTGTAAACGCTGTTTTTTCTTGATCTTCCTCCTTCATTCGAATCTGGTTATAGCCTGAGTAGGCGTCGAGGAAGCAGAGGCACTCGCATCCCGTGGTGGAGTCGATGATCTGGTCGATTCGCAGTAGCGGGAAGTGGTCCTTTGGACAGTGCTTATTCAAAGAGGTGAAGTCCACGCACATCCACAGGATATCCGTGTCCTTTTTTGGTACTAGCACCGTGTTAGCGAGCCAAGTGCTTTCCTTGATCTCGCGTATAAATTTGGTGTCAAGGAGTCTGTTGATCTCCATTCCAACTGCCTTTGCCCTTGGTTCAGACAATTGCCGAATTGTTTGTTTGACTGGCCTCGCGTCTGGGTTGACATTGAGTGCGTGCTCGGCGAATTCCCTGGGAACTCCTGGCATGTCCGCTGGACACCAGGCGAAGATTTCCCAGTGCTCACAGAGGAATTCGACGAGCGCGAGTTCCTATGCGGGACTCAAGTTGTTAGCGATGAGGGCCGTTTTGGCGGGATCCAATGGGTGGACCTGAACTTTCTTTGTGTG
The DNA here is from genome assembly GCA_910589775.1 of Avena eriantha. NCBI lineage: Eukaryota > Viridiplantae > Streptophyta > Magnoliopsida > Poales > Poaceae > Avena > Avena eriantha. Next base: position 40,705,108 of record OU342745.1, on the reverse strand, counting down.
CACCGATGAGTCGAAAGATAGGTCGGTTGAACTTGGCCGGCTCAGGGGAGGCAGACTGTTGTCTATTGACTCCTTTAGTCTTGCGAGTTCCTCCTTCATGCCGAAGGACTGGGAGATTATGTTGAATTCCCTATCGCAACTATCGGATCTCTCGAAGCTCCCATTGACTGTGATGACACCATTAGGGCCTGGCATCTTCATCTGCAGGTAGGCGTAGTGTGGCACTTCCATGAACCTAGTGAACACGACACGTCCGAGGATGTAGTGGTACTGCGAGGGCCAGTCGACGACCTCGAATTCGATGCGGTCGTGCCGAAAGTTTTTTGGCGTGCCGAAGATGACGTCGAGGTTGATTTTGCCAAGGGGATACACGCCCTTGCCTGGGACGATGTCATGGAATGTTGTGTCTGAGGCCTCTAGGTAGGTCAGAGGGATCCTCATTGCTCGCAAGGTACTTGCGAACATAAGGTTGATGCCGCTTCCGCCGTCCATAAAGACGCGACTCATGTCGAAGCCTCCAATTTGTGCCTCGAGGACGAGGGGACAATGGCCTGGGCGAGGTACTTGTTGCGGGTGGTCACGCTTGTCGAAGGTGATGTAGGACTCTCTCCCGCTGAGGTACTTAGTGGTAGATGGTGGCGAGTTTGTGGACAAGTTGACTTGGCGAGTGATGGACTTCTGCACCCTATTCGAGGGGCGTCCTTTTTGGATCATCATGATACCCATGGCCCGTGGGTACGGTTTGCCTCCCTGGTGCTGGTCTGGCGCAACTGCATTTGGAGGTAGTCCAAGTGGTGGTGGCGGAGTGCCATGTGCCACGACACCTGGAGCGGCTCCGTAGCCCCTTTCGATTGCGCTGTGGTTCATCCAAGCCAGTCCCTCATGTCGTTTGAGGAACTCACGGCAGTCCTTGAGGAGGTGGCTGGACTTCTTTTTTCCGTCGTGTTTGTCGATGTAGAAGTGCACAGTGCATGGCCCGGATAACTTGTCCTTGATGGACGTTGTGGGTGCTTCATCGCGATTGCGGCGCTGCCAAACTTGCGTGGTTTTTCCGGAGTCGCGGTATCCGCCGCTGCGGTAGCTGCTGTTGCGTTTGTCGTCACGTCTGTCGGCATAGCCGGCTGCAACCATGTTAACGTCATCACGGTCATCGTAGATGCACATGCGACGTTTGCTTCGGCGGTCGCGCCTTCGCTCGAGTTCTGCCTCGTCGTCAGAGTGAACGCGATTTTTTACCAAATATTTTCCATCTGCCCAGGGATTCGCGATTTCCATTAGGTGGTCGATGGTTTTGGGCTTCGAGCGGCCCAGCTCCTCCCTGAGCTCTATGCGACGTACGCCGCCGTTGAATGCGTCAATCGCACGATCCTCCAAGATGTTCTCTGTGGAGTTCTTGATGATGGACCACCTCTAGATGTAAGAGCATAGCGACTCGCCCGGTATTTGCTGGCAGCATCTCAGCTCTTCGATTGATGCGGGCCGTTTGTATGTGCCATTGAAGTTGCGCATGAAGCTGTATATCAGTTCTTCCCAACTGCGAATGGATCCGCGTGGGAGGTTGTTGAGCCATGCTCGGGCAGCGCCTTGCAGCTATAGCTGCAGGCATTGCATGGCCGTGCTTCGACTCCTGCCATGGAGCCTGACGGAGGAGATGTGGTCTTCCAACCAGATTTTCGGGTCCTGTAGGCCGTCAAACTTCGGGTTCTCCGATGGGAGCTTAAACCCCTTGGGCATTCGCTTTTGCCTGATGGCTCTGCTGAAGCATCTAGCAACACAGAGCTCCACATCTTCGTCTTCTGAGTCAGTCGACCGGGCACATCGCGCCCTAGATTTGTCAATCTTGCGCTGCGTGAGGTCATCACGCACATCATAGTCGTGGTCGTGTCGATGTGAGCGGCGACGTCGAGACAGATCGTGACTATCATCGCTAGATGAGGGCGAGGAGTAGCGTTTTGCCAGAGCCTTGCCTTTCTTCGGCTCTGGTGCTGGCTCTTTATTGAGGGCGGCCTCGACTAGTCCCAAGGCTGCGATCGTAGATCGGTGCATGGCGGCTCCGGGGTCTCTAGCTGGCGGCTGGTTGTTCAGGAGGTACATGGTGGTTGTCGTCACTGCAGCTTGCGGCGTCTTCGGGACCACATTGCCTCGTGTGTCGACTGTCATAGAGCTGAAGTCGAGGACCTTTGCAGCTTCTATGCGTTCTTGCTCGGTGAGATGGGCCATCTGGGATCGCCTCTTGTTTGCGATGTGCTCGTTGCCCTTTGAGGAGGATCCTCCGTGGGAGGAGAGCCCGGCACGTCGAAGACTCGACTCATCTGCCGCCTTTTTGCGCACCTCGAGTTGCACGATTGTTTGCACTTGACGCTTGAATTCTTCCTTCAAGAGCCAATCATAGCCCATTAGCAGCTCTTGCGGGGAGCCAAAGGGTAGAGGGTTACCCCGTAGGGCCTCGCGGCAGCGAGCCCACTCGAGTTCGTTGAGCTAGATCATGATGCGTTCGCCAGTCTGCTTGTTTATTATGGTTGGAGGCTCGATTTCTCCCCCATTGTTGACAGGGGCGTTGTTTGGCGATGGTCCGCCGTTTGGCGGTGGTCCGCCGTTGGGTATGCCGCCGTTTGGCGGGTCAGCTCCGTGGCCGCCGTTGCCCGTGTTGTCGCGATTAGCGGAGGTGTCGCCTGCGTTGATGACAGCGCACATGAAGTGGTTGGGGAAGCTGCTGCTCCCGCAACTCTCAGATCCGGAACCGTAGGCTCCATCTTCAGTTGCTAGATCGCTTAGATCGGATTCGCGACTGCTGTCGCTGACCATATTCTCGACAATTGTCGGGGCATTGAGCTCACTGGGGGTGCCGATCGGTGGAGGGAACCACAGTGTGGGAGCAATCGATGGTACTGTCGGCTGGTAAGGCATGTGAAGCGTGCCCATCTGACCAACTTGGAAGCAGAAGCTCCCGATCGCCAAGCTGATTCCGTCGCCCACAGACTCGAAAGCTGGGCGAGTGGCCGACGTGTGGATGGTGAAGTCGAATGTGCCGAAGAGCTGGCGGATCTCCGCTGTTGCCGAGTTGTAGATCGCAGTTGATGGGGCCGAAGAAGCCGCAACATCAGGACTCCCAGTTCCCACAGACGGCGCCAATTGACGAGGGTTTAACTCATCAATGCCCATTGTTATGGACTTGCGTTTTGGAGAAGGAGGGAGCGCTGGAGACATCTATCAGCTAGAAAACAAGCACACAGGGGACTCGAAGATTTACCCAGGTTCAGGCCTCGTAGAAGTCCCTACCCCTGCTTGTCTGCTCGTGTAATTATCAAAGGAATCGAGGATTACAATGGTGCGCAGATGCAATCTGGTGAGGGTTGTGGAAACTAGGGTTGTGTGCGTCCTCCTCGCTGCCCCCTCCTAGCCTTTATATAGATAAGCTAGGTCGCGGGTAGCAGGTCGAGTCGGTTACAGGTTAGGGTTTTCCCCTTTGAACTTTCTATCTTTAACTTCTTCTTGTTCTTCAAGCAATCGAGAGTCCATAGGTTACTCGATTTCTTCATTTGGGCCTTGGCGACACCATGGGCTTTTATGTATTCAAGCCGTATATACAAAGCTCGAGTACCTATAGGGTATACCCATGTCACCTTCCGACCTAAAAACTCAGGGGGGTTCGACATTTTTCCAAAAGGAGTTTCGCTCTGCCGCCACCACCAGATTCCACGAAACAGCACCAGAAACTCCGTTCTGCCACCCTACCGGGATGGGGAATTGGAGGAGATCATCGCCATCATCATCACCATCGCTTCTCCATCGACCATCCATGTTTCCCCCATCTATGAGTGAGTAATCCCCCTATGTAGGCTATGGGGATGGTAGGGATTGGATGAGATCGTTCATGTAATGGCATCAGATTGTTAGGGCATGGTGCCTAGTATCTTTTATTAGTGATTTATGACTTTGTTGTGACTTGTTATGCTTAATGCTTGCCACTAGGGCCCAAGTGCCATGATTTCAGATCTGAACATGTTATTGATTCATTATGATAGTATTGTTTATGGTCTTATCTGCAAGTTCTATACACACGTTGTTGTCCAGAACCAATGGCCCCGGAGTGACAGAAATCGGGATAACCGGAGGGAGTGGCTTTGATGTGAGGATCACATGTGTTCACGAAGTGTTAATGCTTTGCTCCGATGCTCTATTAAAAGGAGCATCTTAATTGCTAGTAGTTACCTTGAGGCCTCGCTGCAAACGGGCTGGTAGGACAAAAGATGTTGTGCAAGTTCTCATTGCGAGCACGTATGACTATATATGGAACACATGCCTAGGATTATCTAGTACTTGGATGCTTTATCTTATTTACCTGCAATTGCTCTATGTTCTGATTGCTATGTGAATTGTCTTGTCCATGCAACGCCCATCCATCCATCCATATGCCTACCGCACTCGAATCCCACTATTTGCTGCTATTGTTACTGTTGTCTTTACTTTACTACTGCTGCTACTTTACTATTCCTACTACAAAACTGTTGCTACTGATAAACTGCTGTGAGCAAGATTGTTTCCAGGTGCAGCTGAATTGACAACTCAGTTGTTAAGGCTTATAAATATTCTTTGGCTCCCCTTGTGTCGAATCAATAAATTTGGTTTCACTTCCCTCGAAAATACTGCGATACACCCCCTATACTTGTGGGTCATTAGAGTGACACGGGGATATCAATGGAAAACTAGTAGACTCGAGGATAACGAGGAACCACTATGCTGATTGCATTAGTCCGATCCAAAGAGCTTAATCGCTAAGCAACCTGAAGGGTCTTAATCGTCTAGTGCCTGACCATGGTTTTGGTAATAGACTAGTAAGATTATTGAAGTTGAGATGAAATCTACCAAGAGGAGTTCCGGCTAATTATGGGTTGCTCCCCTACACATATACTTATAAGATTATAATTGTTACATTTATCATTCGTCCACCTGGCATAGTCACTATTATCATGAACTGAATCTCCCCGCGCCTTCTTTCTCCATTTGCAGAAAATAACAAACAACCAAGTCGTTCTTTACTTTTATGCTTTATATTACTGAAGTTTACATTTTAGTTCTATTTAAATACATCCCGTTTGATCAAAACTCCACTCTTATTTCAACACTTGCAGTCAATTTACTCGAAGACCTGTGACAACTTTGGGTGTGACAGAGACTTCACTCATAAACACTTACCTTTGGGCTCCCTGTGGGATCAATATCTATACTTCAAAACTAGCTACAAACGATATGTGCACTTGCAGACAACATATATCATGTATTTTGGTTGTGGGTGCTTAACATTGTGAAATGAACGGGATAGAATCGAGAATATTATAGTATGTATATGTGTCAGAGGGAGCACTGTGCCACTAATCTAACCCATGTTAAAAATGCCTAAAAGCCATTATGGTGGAAATTTACAGCATGAATTTTCTATGAGGCATTCAAATAAAAAGCTATGCAAATAGTAAATAAAAAGATGTTGACATGCTTCATTTGTATGTTTGTCTTGTCATCTGAGTATGGATGTCTCTTCCCATGGGCCTTCGTGTAAAGGGGTAAGAGGTACCTCAGTGCACCTTGTTTGGAACTGTATGCATATAATGACGAATTTCTTGTGATCTAAACTTGAGTATCTTGTGATAATGAGTACTTGTGGTTAACGGACACGAGACATTCAACTTGTAGTGGGTAAAGCATATAAAGTATATAAAGATGCTTATGATGGGGGTAAATGGAGCCAAACACCAATGATGGAGTATGGCTCAACGATGAACTTGTTTGAAATATATATTGGAAGCTAAACAGGCTTATTCACATGTTTACTCCCTGCTTACATCTAAGTGTGCCATATGGTATGTACTACTTTCTATTTGTTTTAACACATAGTCTACTTATTGTTGAGCATGTTTCTGGAGAGTAAGATATATCACTTTATAGCTCACTTGCTTATTGTTATTACTTAAAGATTGTACCTAGCAAAATTTTATGTGACAATAAAAATAAGCAAAGGCAACAAAATCGAAAGTCCATGTTAGTTTTTATCACCTTTATGCGCGAGGACGAGCATTGGTTAAGCTTGGGGATATTGATGCATGTAAAATGCATACATGAACTTTGTAATTTATTGACATGTATTCCCACAAATTTGCAACATATTTAATGTTATATCCATATTTTATATTGATTTTTGCGGATTTTCCAATGATCCCCTTTATTTTGGTTATAATCCTACAGGATAGGAAAATCCTGTTTTGTGTATTTTTAGCTTTCAGGGACCTAAAAGAAGTCAAACGGACCAGGGATTTTGGGAGCATAAATATTTCACCAAGGGAAGCATCTGAAGCGCTTGGATCTCACTAGAAGGGCCAGGAGGGCCAAAAGGCGCCTGGTGGCACGCCCAGCCCAATAGGGTGTGCTACCCTCCTCTCTTCATCCTCGACCGTTGGATGGCCTTGATTCTTCCGCCCATGGACTTGGCTTGACCTAAAAACATTCCCCAGAGGAGACATCACAGAGAGCACCGCACAACAGAAAAACACCAATAAGGAGTCACAACCAGCGAAGATTGGAGGGGAAACTCCGCCGGTGCCGCCGCCGGAGGGATCTCCACCTTCTCCAACATCTCCGCCATCGTCATCATGATGAAGAGGGAGTAGTCCACCTTTGTACTATGGGTTTGTGGCAGTAGCTTGAATATTTCTCTCTTGTTCTTCATAGATCTTAGTACCATATGAGCTGCCCAGCATGATTATGGTCATATATGTAATTCCTATGTGGTGGATCTTGATTTGATGATTTGATATATGAGATTAGAACCCATTATGTGTAAGATGTATTGATAGATGCATATGATGTACCCCATTCTTAAGTACTTGTGTTGATCCAACTTATATGCAAGAGCCTGTGTGGGGAGAAGTGTGTATTAGATGGAGTAGCATGGTGGTAGTGACAACAAAATCTATGATCTACTATTGGTTTTACCTTTCTTTTACTACCTCACTAGGTATTAAGTGAATTCATGTGCTATAATTATCTTGTGATAGCTTGATAATCTTGTTTGGTCAAGGTAGCATATTTGTAATTCAAACATCATGTTATATTGCTTAAGGCTATACTTTGTGTAATGCTTAATTCAAGATTTGCTTGGAGTTTTCCCTATCTTGTAGAGTATACAGATGTGTTGCATCATCTCTATGCTAGGACGTGATTCCCATATGAATGCTTATCAAACATATTTTAAGTTCCATTAATATGTCTCTAATAAATTGTTTTTGCCCACTACAACTTAAAAATAGAGTAGACAAGTGAACCCATGAACCCTGAACAATTTTAAATCATAAGAAACACCTTTCCAACACTTTTATCACACTTTACATTTGCTGCAATATCATAATGCGAAAATACAAAAATACTTTCTTCATTTGCAATCACACAACAAAACCCAAAAACAACCAAACTATCACTATCTTGTTTGCTTAGTTTACTTGACTGTACTTTATTTTTATTTTTATTTTTATTTCATATTATTAATATGAAACCTTGTGCTTGACAACCATGTGGTGGAGTTGGGGACACAAGACATGAACTGTTCTTTATAGGTTGCTTGACAGGAGAAGAATAATTAACTTCTCAGTCAATTCCTCGAGAGTTCGATATTAACCCTCGAGTCACCATTGTGGGGAAATTGCTACACTCTGCACTTGGAGTGCCAACGAGTTGGTACACACGGAGTTGTTTCCATCACTAGATCATAAGGGGTTCAGTCATGTGCACCTGTGTTTTTTCTCACCGTTTAGTTTCATAGGGAGCGTTGTGAAGCTCTGCTTCCTATTATCATAATGTGTAATGTCTTTTGCGATCTATGGTGAAGTAAGATGCGGAGAATATCATGAAAGCTGAGACATGAGGGCTAGCTATGGTGGTTTGAGTCTTTGTGGCGATGATAAACTAGCTTGGTGATTTGTGACTCACAACAGTGACTGGTGGGAGGCGACAACAAAGGAAGAGTTCACAGTCTTACCTTACAGGGTGAAAATTCAAGATCTAACCTTAAATGGTTGTGCCTGGCAATGGCCTTATTGAAGGAATTGTTTTGTGAGTGAGAACTTTCTCCAGGATGAAAACTTATGATCTATGATCGGGCGAAGATGATCTTTGGCCGGGCGACAATGACGCTTGTGCACTATTTCCTTCTTAAAGACGTCGTTGTCGGAGAGGTTGGACTTCTGGCGTTGTTTTGGTTGTGTTATTGTCGATGCTACAAGAAATTGATCGCTATAGCGGAACTTTTATTTTTTGTAATTCTTTTTTCGGTTTGCGTGCATCTGTAAGGTCGCTAGGGCAATGCGTTGTTGCAGAAGCTGGGTGTAATTGATATCTCGGTGATATTAATATATGCTTCTTATATTTTTTTAAGGAAATTGGGTATGCTTATGGTCAAGAATTGAAAACCAAATCCCCGTAAAATATTTAAATCCAGAGAGACATTGGGCATTACTAGATTGACAACTTAGTTGTTTGTGTTGAATCATATCCATGGATTGAATGACGCTCTAGGCGCAAAAAATTTCACTCAACTTCCCAAGAGACCCAGTAGAACGGCACAGCAATGCCATCAACCTATCCATACTAGATAGTTGTCTTCATACATCCAAATCCATCTAAGGGTTTGCTGATGAAGAACTGTTTAGAGCATGCAAAAAGGGTGATAATCGCAGGAAATGACGATTTGGCGCCTTTCATCATGAAACAGTGCTAGGAGATACTAGACATTTTTTTTGATATAGTATAAGCGGGTCGGCGTGAGAATTCAGGAAATTCGTCCCTGACAGGAATCAAACTCCGATCGTTGGGATGCGCCAACTGCAACTTAACCACTAGGCTACTGCCCTGTTCTCATCAAAAGGAAACACTGTCATTGTTTGCCGTGAGCATGTCCTTCTAACCATGAGTCAACATGGCCAGCCAAGCATGGACCAAGCACGTACTGTATGTCCATAGCAGCTACTCTCGCAGGGAAATCGGCAGCAGATTGTCGTCCATGGAGAAGAACCGACGACGTGGTCGGGGCACAACAATATCTCCGACGAGATCATGGATGGAACGGATCGGGAGCAGTGGTTAACGTCAGGTCATAGGGAGGATTAAGCGGGCAAGCTCATGGCTGGATGGGCATCATGGTGGCTTATTGCCTTCTGATTGGGAGGTCGAAGTATAGGAGGAGAAAATTAGGAAGAAACGTGAGTTTTAAAGGAAGACAACAGGAGATAATTGGACGGGACTGGTTTTATTCTTTGCGATCAATGGACAATGATGTTTAACCTCGTAACATGACGTGAAGCTGGGGAGAAAGAATAGCAGTCAGGGAGCCCACGGCCGCGACTTGAAGACAGTAATCATGGCCATGGCCTTGAAGTTGCTCCTTCATTCCCGGTAGATGAATAGAGAAAGAGGTGGGGCTGCATGAGTTGGTGATTACGGTATCATGCAAAAACATGAGTGCGCAATAAACATAAAACCGAAGATGTGGCGTAGCTAGGTCGCGATCTTGACGGATAACTAACAACCATCCATTTTAAATCTGACAGATATTAACAATTGCGATGATCTGGTTGTACTAGGTTTTAGTTTGCAAACATTAAATGCAATTTAGTGGGGATAAACTTCATAAATATTGGAGATATACTATGTTATCTATGTGCATAATATTAATGCAATGCTTGGAAGACAAAAATTTCATATTCAAGAAGAAAATTATAAGAAATACATTGTTTATCTAATCATCTAGTAAAACTCTAATCACTAGTTTGAAAACGGACCTTTGGTCCAGGGGCATTAGTCTCGGTTCTGCTACAAACCGGGACTAATGCCCCGGTCCCAACGGCTCTATCTGGCCGCAGGGGGCGGCAGACACTAGTCCCGATTCGAACGGACCCTTTAGTCCCGGTTCGTGTAATGGACCGGGACTAAAGGGCGTCAGGCAGGCTGGATCCGGCGCCAGACCCTTTAGTCCCGGTTTGTTACACGAACCGGGACTAAAGGTCCACCTTTAGTCCTTGTTCTAGAAACAAACTGGAACTGAAGGCCAGGCTATATCTTTTTCCCAACCTGCCCGAGCCACCATTTCAAGCTGGTGGCTCCTCTCTCTTTCTTACTTCAACAAGCTCGATTTCATGCCCAATTTTCTCTCAAGAATTATCTATATTTTGTGGTGCCCCATCTATGCAAAGGTTCTAAAAGGTGAGCAACTTCATCCTTTGAACTCTCATTGATATATTAGCTCATTTCATGCTCTATCTTGTAGATGGATTTGTGGATTTAGTTTGGTAGTAATTTTTGCAATGATGACATGAGATCGATGTTTAGATTCTATCTATCTTGTATTAATGTAAGGAACTCCAAGATAAATATCACAATATGTGGATTCTATCTATATATCTTGTTTTGGCACATAGTCTCGAAAATTGATTTTAGAAGCACACACATGCGTGAGTTCATCATTCTAACTAGCTGGGCAAAATACCCTTCTTCATCTTCTACCTGCCTTCAGCAAACTGAAAAAATTGTAACAAAGATAGGTTTAATTCATAAAATCTTGATAAGAAGACATCACAGTACATCTTCGAGAAGCTCCTCTTGAAGGAAATATTCCCTGAGAGGCAATAATAAAGTTGTTATTATGTATTCCTTATATATGATAGCTGTTTATTTTTCATGCTATAATTCTATTGATTGAAAACGTCAATACATGTGTGTTTAATAAACAAATAAAAGGATCTTAGTTATGCCTCTCTTATAGACTAGCTCGTTGATTAACAAGATGATCAAAGTTTCCTGATCATGGACATTGGACGTTGTTAATAACGAGGTCACAACATTTGTGAAATGATGTGATGAACATTCATCCGAAGTATAGCATTACGATCAAAGTCATTATGTTTATATTCCTATAACATCATACAAAGTAATCTTAGTCCTTAGACCATGAGATCATGTTAATTGCTAACATCGGAAGAGTAACTTGATAACATCAAACGTCACACCATAAAAGGGTGACTATAAAGATGGGTTCAGATACGCCGAAGATGTTATGTTGAGGCTCATGGATCAAGAGTGGAATTTTTCAATCCCGATGATGGATAGATATACTCTGAGCCCTCTCGGTGATATCACATTAAGATAGATTGCAAGCAAGTGATGTGATCACTAGAATGTTATATCACGGGAACGAGAAAAGAGTGCATGTCAGTAATGAGATCAAACTAGGTATTTGTATGCCGATGATCAAATCTCGGACATGTAATATATCGCGAGGACAAAGGGATTAAATTACTAGCGTTAAAGGCTCTCACGATCATAGAAGTCATCGTTGAATGTGCACAGTCAGAATGGATCTCCAAGTCCCGCTTCTGATTATTGATTTGAGAGGAGTCTCAATCATGTCTGCATTATTCACGAACTCTAGGGTGACACACTTAAGGGTTTCCAAACACCATTTTGGAGCACATATGTTTTAGACGAAAGAATTGCAAAGCGCTGGAATAATTTCGATGGAAACCGGAATTGTTTCGGGTGAAATTGCAAAAACTGGTTCTACATGTGATATTTAAATGTTACTAGGGTTTTATGTGAATGTTTGTTAATTAAAGTAATTAACAAAATTCTGAATACAATAAATAAAAGAGTTTTATTAAATGAGAGTTGCATTAAATTTGGTGGAAATTTAATGCATGTGAGTGGAACTTTGGGTGGAGGCTAAATTGATGTGAGTGGAGCTTCCACCACATGAATGAGGAAGAGGTGGGTGCACCCCCCATGGGCGCCGGCCATGGGAGGGGAGGAGCCCCCCTCTCCTATAAAAGGCCCCCCTCTCCTCCCACACAAAGCACACCTCCTCATGAAGGATCTCTCTCCCCCTCTAGATATATTCCCCCATGGTCTCGGATTAGCGAGATACATGTTCCCGGTGGCATTTCGTCTAGAAGGAGTTGCTGCCTCCTCTGATTCACTGGAGTGAGGAGGTGGACGTTGTTTGGTGGCCTAAACGTGTGTGCGGGGATGGATGCGCTGCTGATTTGCGACGCTAGGACTTCCACACGATCTTGAGATCGGCAAGCGTACGACTACATCACCACGACTTCCAACTCGTTAAGAAAGCTTTGTTGTCTTTGAGGGTAAGTTCCCCATAGATGTATATCATTCCGTTGCTTGTATCTAGTAGATAGATCTTGGCGTATAGTTCCCATCGTAGGAAATTTTTTGTTTTCTATGCTGCGAACCCAACAGTGGTATCAGAGCCTGATCTATGCGTAGGTGCTTTGCACGGGTAGTACACATATGTTTATATGTGGGCGATGATGGTCATGTTATTGCTTCTTTCATGTATTTTGGATATTGGTGGCATAGTGGGATGAAGTGGCCCAGACCAACCTTACATGTCATCGCACATGAGACCGGTTCCACGACTGACATACAACTAGTTTTGCATAAGTGGCTAGCGTGTGTCTGTCTCTCCTACTATAGTCAATATCTGATTTACAATGAGTTGCTAATAACTTAGTTATCATCGTTGTGGTTCCATGTTCGTAGGTAAGATCGGTTCTATCTCCGAAAGCCCTAAGCCACGTAAAACTTGCAATGGATAAATTAGAGGCGTCTAGTTTAGATTGTTGCTGGGCAAGTGTCATGATATGGTAATGTTGTAAGTGTATGTATGGTAGATACCCTTACAACACACTTAACGTGTAAGTTCCATAGACCTTGGCCTTACACACAAAGGAATGATAGAGATCATACCACGATGCATATGATGGTGATCAAATGCATGGACCATATCATCCCACTTTACACATATGATGTTCACATATTATATTGCTAGTTTGGCACTTTTAGTAGCATAGTAAGATGATCCCTCATTTAAATATCAAGATAAAATGTGTTCTTCCTTAAGTATGCACCATTCTATGGATCGTGTTTCGAGACATCACGTGACGATCGGGTGTACTTGATTCTACGCTTTCATACAACGGGTATAAGACAGTTTTACACACGCGAGTACTAAGGTTCTTACTTGGCGAGCCTAGCATGTACAGACATGGCCTCAGAACACGGACCGAAAGGTTAAGCATGAGTCATATAGTTGATATGATGCCCATATAGATTCTCGCCTTTGAAGCTGCACTGACTCACGTGATGATCGGACTTGGTGTAGTAAATTGGGTTCATGTAATCACCAAAAGGACACGAGGGATGTCGTTTTTGAGTGGGAGTTCATTAGTAATTTGGATTAGTTGAACTGAATCTATCATAAACTTAGCCTAAATAAACTTTACAAATTCTGTTGTAGATGGCACCACCTGCTTTCAATTTCAATGTGTTCATGGAGAAAGAGAAACTTGCGGCAAATGATAGCAACTATACAAACTGGGCCATGAATTTGAGGATTCTCCTCACTGCTGCACAAAAGCAATATGTCTATATAACTCCTGATGCCCCTGAAGAGGAAAAGAATGTCTATATAACTCGTCAGGAGGACCACAACTTAGTTCATTGTGGCATACTATATGGGCTAGAGCCAGAATTTCGAAAGCGTTTCAAAAATGGCAATGCTTTTGATACCATGAGAGAATTGAAAATGATTTTCGATACCCATGATGCCGTAGAGAGTTATAATGCTTCTGAAAAATTCTTTAGCTGCATGATGGCGGAGAACAGCTCCGTTAGTGAGCACGTACTCAAAATGTCTGGATACGCTGATAAGCTTGTGTCCTTGGGAATAACGATTCCCATTGACCTAGGCATACATCGTGTTCTCCAATCTCTACCACCTAGCTACAAGAGATTCGTGATGAACTATAACATGCAGGGCATGAAGAAGTCTCTTCCCGAGCTTCTGTCAATGCTTAAAACTGCAGAAGTTGAGATTAGGAAAGAACATCAAGTGTTGATGATCAATAAGACCACCGGTTTTAAGAAAGACAAGAAAGGAAAATAGAAGGGAAAGAAGGGCAGCAAATCTGTTGCCGCACCTAAAAAAAATCCCGAGCTGGCCCTAAGTCTGATATCGAGTGCTACTATTGCAAGGGGACTGGCCATTGGAAGCGCAACTGCCCCAAGTATTTGGCGGACAAGAAGGCCGGCAAGGCAAACAAAGGTATATGTGATATACATGTTATTGATGTGTACTTGACTAGTACTCGTAGTAGCACCTAGGTATTTGATACGGGATCGGTTGCTAATATATGTAACTCGATTCAGGGGATGCGGAACAAGCGATAGCTAGCAAGGGATGAGGTCACGATGCGGGTCGGCAATGGATCAAGAGTTGATGTGACCGCCGTCATAACTCTGCCTCTCCATATGCCGTCGGGATTAGTGATAAATCTAAATAATTGTTATTTGGTGCCTGCACTGAGCATGAACATTGTATCCGGATCGTGTTTGATGCGAAGTGGTTATTCCTTCAAATCAGAAAACCATGGTTGTTCGATTTATATGAATGACATATTTTATGGTCATGCCCCTGTGATGAATGGTTTATTTCTATTGGATCTCGATAGTAGTATTACACATATTCATAATGTTGATGCTAAAAGGATTAAACTTGATAATGATATATCTGCATATATGTGGCACTGCCGTCTAGGTCATATTGGCGTTAAACGCATGAAGAAACTCCATTCTGATGGACTTTTGGAATCACTTGATTTTGAATCATTTGATACATGTGAGCCATGCCTTATGGGCAAGATGACTAGAACGCCGTTTTCCGGTTCAATGGAATGGGCGACAGATTTATTGGAAATTATACATACTGATGTATGTGTACCAATGACTGTGTCGGCGCGAGGTGGATATCGTTATTTTGTTACTTTGACAGATTATTTGAGTAGATACGGGTATATCTATTTGATGAAACATAAGTCTGAAACCTTTGAAAAGTTCAAAGAATTTCAAAACAAAGTGGAAAATCATCGTAACAAAAAGATCAAATTTCCACGGTCCGACCATGGAGGAGAGTATCTTAGTTACGAGTTTAGCACACATATGAAAGACTGTGGAATAGTTTCACAACTCACGCCTGCCGGAACACCACAACGTAATGGTGTGTCAGAACATCGTAATCGTACTTTATTAGATATGGTTCGATCTATGATGTCTCTGACTGACTTGCCACTGTCATTTTGGGGTTATGCACTGGAAACCATTGCATTCACTTTAAATCGGGCACCATCTAAATCCGTTGAAACGACACCGTATGAATTATGGTTTGGAAACAAACCTAAGTTTTCATTTCTTAAAGTTTGGGGATGTGATGTTTATGTGAAGAAACTTGAGCCGGATAAACTCGAACCCAAAGCGGAAAAATCCGTCTTCATAGGATACCCTAAAGAAACGATTGGGTATATCTTCTACCACAGATCCGAGGGCAAGATTTTTGTTACCAAGAATGGATCCTTTCTTGAGAAGGAGTTTCTCGCGAAAGGTGTGAGTAGTCGGAAGGTAGAACTCGAAGAGGTTATTAAACCTTCTCTTCATGAAATGGCGAGTGGCGCAGCACCGGAAATTGTTTCGGAGTTGACTTCACCTAATGAAGAGAGAGCTAATGATGATAATCATGAAACTCTAAAAGAGGACACTACCGAACCTCGCAGGTCAAGCAGGACACGTGCAGCTCCCGAATTGTACAGGGATCTTGTTATAAACTCCAGCAAATGGCTAGAAGCCATGAAATCCGAGATGGAATCCATGTACGAAAACCAGGTTTGGACCTTGGTGGACTTACCTCACGATCGAAAGGCCGATGAGAATAAATGGATTTTCAAAAGAAAAACTGATGTTGATGGTAATGTGAACATCTATAAAGCTCGACTTGTCGCAAAAGGGTTTCGAAAAATTCAAGGAGTTGACTACGATGAGACATTCTCTCCCGTAGCGATGCTAAAGTCGGTTAGGATTATGTTAGCAATTACTACATATTTCGATTATGAAATATGGCAGATGGATGTCAAAATTGCGTTCCTCAATGGTAATATTGAAGAAGAGTTGTATATGATACAACCTAAGGGTTTTGTCGATCCTAAGGATGCTGATAAGGTATGCAAGCTTCAGCGATCCATCTATGGACTGAAGCAAGCACCCCGAAGTTGGAATCTCTGCTTTGATGAGGTGATCAAAGAGTTTGGATTTGTCCAAACTTATGGAGAGGCTTGTATTTACAAGAAAGTGAGTGGGAGCAATGTGGCATTTCTGATATTATATGTGGATGACATATTATTGATTGGAAATGATATAGATCTTTAAAACAGTGTTAAAAGTTATCTAAACAGCAAATTTTCGATGAAGGACCTTGGTGAAGCTTCATATATATTAGGCATTAAAATCTATAGAGATAGATCAAGGCGCCTAATTGGGTTATCGCAAAGTACATACCTTGATAAGATATTAAAGAAGTTTAATATGGACGGAAGTAAGAAGGGGTTCTTACCTACGTTGCAAGGCAAGACATTGAGTAAGACTCAAAGTCCGGCTACGGCGGAAGAAAGAGAGATAATGGATAAGATCTCATATGCCTCAGCCATAGGCTCTATAATGTACGCCATGCTATGTACAAGACCGGATGTGTCACATGCTATTAGTTTGACTAGTAGGTACCAATCTGATCCAGGTTCAGAACACTGGATAGTGGTCAAGAATATCCTTAAGTACTTAAGAAGAACTAAGGATATGTTTCTTGTATACAGAGATGAAGAAGAGCTAGTCGCTAAGTGTCATGTCGATGCTAGCTTTGACACCGATCCGGATGACTCTAAGTCTCAATCCGGATATGTATTTCTCTTGAACGGGGCAGCAGTTAGTTGGAGGAGTTCCAAACAACATGTGGTGGCTAGATCAACAACGGAGGTGCAATATGTTGCTGCTTCAGAAGCGGCACATGAAGCGGTTTGGATGAAGGAGTTCATAACGGAACTAGGTGTGGTTCATAGTGCATTGGACCCAATGGTGATCTATTGTGACAACAATGGAGCCATAGCCAACGCCAAGGAACCAAGGTCTCACAAGAATTCCAAGCATTTTAAGCGCCAGTTTCACTCCATCCGTGAACATGTCAAGGATGGAGATATAAAGATTTGTAAAATACACACGGACCTAAATATAGCAGATCCGTTGACTAAAGTTCTCCCTAGGGTAAAACATGATCAACACTAGAACTCCATGGGTTTTAGATTTATCACTATTTAAACTAGATTATTGTCTCTAGTGCAAGTGGGAGACTGAAGGAAATATGCCCTGAGAGGCAATAATAAAGTTGTTATTATGTATTCCTTGTATATGATAGATGTTTATTTTGCATGCTCTAATTGTATTGATTGGAAATGGCAATACATGTGTGTTTAATAAACAAATAAAATATTCCTAGTTATGCCTCTCTTATAAACTAGCTCGTTGATTAACAAGATGATCAAAGTTTCCTGATCATGGACATTGGATGTTGTTAATAATGAGGTCACAACATTTGTGAAATGATGTGATGAACATTCATCCGAAGTATAGCATTACGATCAAAGTCATTATGTTTATATTGCTATAACATCATACGAAGTAATCTTAGTCCTTAGACCATGAGATCATGTTAATTTCTAACATAGGAAGAGTAACTTGCTAACATCAAACGTCACACCGTAAAAGGGTGACTATAAAGGTGAGTTTAGATACTTCGAAGACGTTATGTTGAGGCTCATGGATCAAGAGTGGAATTTGTCAATCCTGATGACGAATAGATATACTCTGGGCCCTCTCGGTGATATCACATTAAGATAGCTTGCAAGCAAGTGATGTGATCACTAGAATGTTATATCACGGGAACGAGAAAAGAGTGCATGTCAGTAACGAGATCAAACTAGGTATTTGTATGCTGATGATCGAATCTTGGACATGTAATATATCGCGAGACAAAGGGATTAAATTACTAGCGTTAAAGGTTCTCACGATCACAGAAGTCATCGTTGAATGTGCAGGAGTCAGAATGGATCTCCAAGTCCCGCTTCTGATTATTGATTTGAGAGGAGTCACAATCATGTCTGCAGTATTCACGAACTGTAGGGTGACACACTTAAGGGTTGCCAAACACCATTTTGGAGCACATATGTTTCAGACAAAAGAATTGCAAAGTGCTGGAATTATTTCGATGGAAACCGGAATTGTTTCGGGTGAAATTGCAGAAACTAGTTCTACATGTGATATTGAAATTTTACGAGGGGTTTTATGTGAATGTTTGTTAATTAAAGTAATTAACAAAATTCTGAATAAAATAAATAAAATAGTTTTATTAAATGAGAGTTGCATTAAATTTGGTGAAAATTTAATGCATGTGAGTGGAACTTTGGGTGGAGGCTAAATTGATGTGAGTGGAGCTTCCACCACATGAATGAGGAAGAGGTGGGGGCACCCCCCCATGGGCGCCGGTCATGGGAGGGGAGGATCCCCCCTCTCCTATAAAAGGCCCCCCTATCCTCCCTCACAAAGCACACCTTCTCGTGAAGGATCTCTCTCCTCCTCTAGATATATTCCCCCATGGTCTTGGATTAGCGAGATACATGTTCCCGGTGGCATTTTGTCTGGAAGGAGTTGCTGCTTCCACTGATTCGCTGGAGCAAGGAGGTGGAGGTTGTTCGTTGTCCTAAACGTGTGTGCGAGGATGGATGCACTGCTGATTTGCGGCACTAGGACTTCCACACGATCTTGAGATCGGCAAGCGTACGACTACATCATCCACGAGCTCCAACTCGTTAACAAAGCTTTGTTGTCTTCGAGGGTAAGTTCTCCATGGATGTATATCCACCCGTTGCTTGTATCTAGTAGATAGATCTTGGCGTATAGTTCCCATCATAGGAATTTTTTTGTTTTCTATGCTGCGAACCCAACACCTCTATGGCGAGCTCCTCAAATATGTCTGAGGATAGGATCCTAAGACATCTTCTAGAAGCTCCGCCGTAGTGGTGTCCCTCTCGCACCATCTTGGAGTTAATAACTTCTCTAGCTATAGATTAATACGCCGAGTAACTAAAATAATTCACATATTAGGGGGTGCCTCTATGGCGAGCTCCTCGAAGATGTCTGAGGACGAGATCCAAAGACATCTTGGAGAAGCTCTTCCATAGTGGTGTCCCTGCTCTCACACACCATCTTTCAGTTTATATCTTCTCTAGCTAGATCAGTATGCTGGTGGAGCTAACTAATTTCACATATTAGGGAGTTCCTCTGCGGCGAGCTCCTTGAAGATGTGTGAGGACGAGGTCCTAAGACATCTTCGAGAAGCTCCGCCGTAGTGGTGTCCCTGGTCTCGCACACCATCTTGCAGTTCTTCACAAGAATGCATACCTATTTATAGATTAAGCAGCACAACATAGTGGCGGGCACTGAAGACATAATGTCGACACACTCACCCTTGGCATAGTGCTGCCACCTACCAAAAATAGTGTCATCATTTACTAGCTTAGTGTTGCCCACTGAGAACATAGTGTCGACATGTTGTCGTCACATCCACATTTAGTCCCGGTTGGTGCCTCCAACCGGGACTAAAGGTTCCTCATATCTTTAGTCCTGGTTGTTGGCTTTAATTTTGTTTTTTAGACCAGTACTAATTTTATCATCATGATTCTGTTTGATGTACTTAATTATATAATGCAGATGAGACGGCAATGGATGTACGCTGACCGACTCTCTAGCGAGTTCATTAAAGGTGTGCATTCTTTTCTCCTTGTGGCAGAGGCAAACAAGCGGAATGGTTTTATGTCTTGTCCATGTGGTGTCTGTCGGAATCATAAGGAATACTCTTCCTCAAGAGTCCTTCACAGCCACTTGTTTCGGTCCGGTTTCATGACTGGCTATAATTGTTGCACCAAGCACAGAAAAAGAGGGGTTATGATGGAAGACAACGAAGAAGAAGAGAATGATAACGATTACCCTACTATGTCCCCTGAATACGATGGTACTATAATGAAAGACAATGATGAAGAAGAAGATGAAGAACGGGCATCAGATCTGCCTGATGATGATCTTAGTCAGGCCATTGCTGATGTCCAGGAAGAATGCGTAACTGAAAGGGAGAGGTTGAATTTCAAGCAGATGTTAGAGGATCACAACAAATTGTTGTACCCAAATTGTGAAGATGGGCACAAAAAACTGGGTAGCACATTGGAATTTCTGCAATGGAAGGCAGAGAACGGTGTGACTGACAAAGGATTTGAAAAGATGCTGAAAATAATGAAGAAGTTGCTTCCAAAAGATAACGAACTACCCGCCAGTACCTACGAAGCAAACAAGGTTGTCTACCCTCTAGGATTAGAGGTGCAGAAGATACATTCATGCATTAATGACTACATCCTCTACCGCGGCGAGGAGTACGAGAATTTGGATGCATGCCCAGTATGCACTGCATTGCGGTATAAGATAAGACAAGATGACCCTGGTGATGTTGAGGGCCAGCGCCGCATGAAGAGGGTTCTAGCCAAGGTGATGTGGTATGCTCCTATAATACCACGGTTGAAACGTTTGTTCAGGAACAAAGAGCATGCCAAGTTGTTGCGATGGCACATGGAAGACCGTAATAAAGACGATATGTTAAGACACCCCGCTGATGGGTCGCAATGGAGAAAAATCGAGAGAGAGTTCCCGGACTTTGCAGGTGACGCGAGGAACTTATGGTTTGGTCTAAGTACAGATGGCATGAATCCTTTTGGGGAGCAGAGGTGCAGTCATAGCACCTGGCCTGTGACTCTGTGTATCTATAACCTTCCTCCTTGGTTGTGCATGAAGCGAAAGTTCATTATGATGCCAGTGCTCATCCAAGGCCCGAAGCAACCCGACAACGACATTGATGTATACCTAAGGCCATTAGTTCAAGAACGCTTACAGTTGTGGGACGGACAAGGTGTACGTGTGTGGGATGAGAACAAACAGGAGGAATTTGACCTACGAGTGTTTTTGTTCATAACAATCAATGATTGGCCTGCTCTTAGTAACATTTCAGGACAGACAAACAAGGGATACAATGCATGCACACACTGTTTAAATGAGACTAAAAGTATATATTTGGATAAATGTAAGAAGAATGTGTACCCGGGGAATCGTCGTTTTCTTCCGCCCACACACACCCTAAGAAAGAAAGGTAAGCATTTCAATGGTGAGGCAGACAACCGGTGTAAGCCTATCCGCCATACTGGTGATGATGTATTTGATATGGTGAAGGATTTAAAAGTAATCTTTGGAAAGGGTCCTAGTAGACATTCTGTCCCAAAAGACGATGTCGTACACGCACCCATGTGGAAAAAGAAATCTATATTTTGGGAGCTATCCTATTGGAAAGTCCTAAAGGTCCGCTATGCAATTGACGTGATGCACCTGACGAATAATCTTTGCGTGACGCTGCTAGGCTTCTTGGGCGTGTATGGGAAGAATAAAGATACACCGGAAGCACGGCAAGACCAACAATGTACAAAAGACCGAGACGACATGCATCCAGAGCTGCTTGAAGGTACTGCTAGCTATGCTCTTACCAAAGAAGAGAAGGAAATCTTTTTTGAAGTACTTTACAGTATCAAGGTCCCGTCTGGTTTCTCGTCGAACATAAAGGGAATAATAAATATGGCATAGAAAAAATTTCAAAACCTAAAGTCTCAAGACTGCCACGTGCTAATGACACAGCTGCTTTCGATTGCATTGAGGGGACTCCTGCCGGAAAATGTTCGAGTACCCATTGTGAAGCTATGTGCGTTTCTCAATGCAATTTATCAGAAGGGAATAAGTCTAGATAGTCTACCAAGGTTACAGAAAGATGTGGTCCAATGTCTTGTCAGCTTCGAGTTGGTGTTCCCACCATCCTTCTTCAATATTATGACGCACCTCCTAGTTCACCTAGTCGAAGAGATTAACATTCTTGCTCCTGTATTTCTACAAAATATGTTCCCCTTTGAGAGGTTCATGAGAGTCTTAAAGAAATATGTTCATAACCGTGCTAGGCCACAAGGAAGCATCTCAAAGGGATATGGAACAGAGGAAGTCACTGAGTTTTGTGTTGACTTTATTCCTGACCTTAAGCCCATCGGTGTTCCTAAATCACGTCATGAGGGTAGACTGAGTGGTAAAGGCACGCTAGGAAAGAAAGCAAGGATATGTATGGACGTACATTCTCTCACTAAAGCACACTACACAGTTCTGCAAAGTTCCACCTTGGTGGCTCCGTATATCGAGGAACAGAAGAATATTGTACACTCCAACAACCTAGGGAAGCCTGGCTCCTGGATTAGAGATGAACACATGAGGACTTTCGGCGGTTGGTTGCAGACACATCTGATGAATGACATCAATATTGGAGAGTAGTTGTACTTGTTGGCCAGGTCACTATCTTCGACTATATTGACTTTCCAAGGGTACGAGATAAATGGGAATACATTTTACACGATCGCCCAAGATAAAAAGAGCACCAACCAAAACAGTGGTGTCCGATTTGATGCAACTGACAAGAATGGGCAAAAGGATACATATTATGGTTACAAAGAGGAGATATGGGAACTTGACTATGGACCTTATTTTAAGGTCCCTTTGTTTCAGTGCAAATGGGTCAAGCTGACAGGAGACAGGGTTGAGGTAGACAAGAAATACGGAATGACAACGGTGGATCTCAACAACCTTGCGTATAGAGATGAACCATTTGTCCTAGCCAATGATGTGGCTCAGGTTTTTTATGTGAAGGACATGTCTACACGACCGAGAAAAAAGAAAGATAAGCAAAAGAATACAACATACGATGAGCCAAAGCGCCACATAGTTCTTTCAGGAAAAAGAAACATCGTGGGGGTGGAGGATAAGACAGACATGTCAGAAGATTATGATAAGTTTTATGTAATTCCGCTCTTCGCTATGAAGGATGACCCAAGCATCCCGTTAAGTAAGGAAGATGCTCCATGGTTACGGATTAGAAGAAAACCCTAACAATAGAGATATGTGGATGTTGGTGATGTACAATATTATTAAACATTTATTTTTAATGATCTGCTTATATATATATATATGGATATGAACTGTCTCGATCTCAATAGGTAGTATTGCAACTTGTTGTGGCCAACAACAAAGACATTTATTAATATTAAAACATAAAAATAGTCATAATCATATCTAGCCCTGTAGTACACAGCTTCAGGGTCATCTTTGGAATCGTCATCGTCATCGCTCGTAGCACGCGGCTGGATCCTCAGCCCTTCCCTGGCTTGTGCATGGAATGGGGGAGGGGGCACCAGCCACTCTGGCCTCGGATTCACGACGCGCGGGGGAGTGGGCTCCCGGATGACGACCCCGGTATGCCCTCGGCCTTCACCACCACCACCATTCTTGTGGCTATGCGGCTGGTGAAAGTGTGGGTACCTCAGGCGAGGATGGTCTCCCATGGCGATGTAGCGCATCAGGCTGGCGATAGTCTGGTTCGCCCACCATAGGCGGCGACCGGCCTCGTTGTGGTTCACTGGGGTGGGTCGTAACCCTCGTACCTGGCGAGCTCCCTTTCCCGCTGGTTTGCGAAGAAGGCATTCCAGGTGTCGAGGTTGTCGGGATCCCAATGGGGATCCATCCGCTGCTCCGGCGTGAGGTCGAGGTAGAAGTGGTTTGTGATGGCCGCCTGGCGGGCCGAACCTTGAGGCACAGGAGGAACATGAACCCCTCCAGCGCTCAGCATCCAGCCGGCGGGCAGCCGGTACCCCGGCGGGCATGGGTAGCTGGAGGCGCACAACACCTCGATCTCCTCGAGCATCAGAAAGGCCTAGTAAGCGGTGTCCATTGTTGTGAGAGAGAAGGTGTGGATGTGTGAATGGACATGGCGGTCGGCCTAGATATAGAGGGAAATGGGGGGAAGCGGGGGAAATGGTCGAAAAACATGGCGAGAAGCGGGGGAAATGGCGGGAAAACATGGCGATAAGCGGGGTCGGCCTAGATATAGAGGGAAATGGGGGGAAGCGGGGGAAATGGTCGAAAAACATGGCGAGAAGCGGGGGAAATGGCGGGAAAACATGGCGACAAGCGGGGGGAAATGGCGGGAAAACATGGCGGGAAGCGGGGGAAATGGCGGGAAAACATGGCTGCAAGCGGGGGGAAATGGCGGGAAAACATAGCGAGAAGCGGGGGAAATGGCGGGAAATATCTAGTCCCCGTTAGTGGCTCCAACCAGGACTAAAGGCCCCCGAAATATCTTTTAGTCCCAGTTACTAGTTTTAGTATTAAATATTATATTTCTAATGAGTATATTATTTTTGTGAATATTTTGGTATATTATATGTATTTTCTATTTTTAAATAATAAATTATATTTTTCCAATATTTATACTAAATATAATACTTGTTAAACAATAGATAATTTCATTTAAGTTGTATAATAGAGTATGATAATAGATTTAAATTATAGGTCATATTTTTCTGAAAATTTTGATATATAATATATAATTTTCTGAAAATTTTGATATATAATATATAATTTTCTGAAAACTATAAACCATTTTTCTTTGGGAAACAAGCAAATCAATCGATTCCCCCGCTCCAGGTGTACATACCCGAACCTCAACTATATGGGAGAGAACCTATGGATATGGAAACGGCTAAGATATTGGTCGAGCAATGTAATATGTCTATACATGAATTCACGGCGATCATATGCCCAAGGCTGAGGTAGCACCCAAATTTGTCCACGGGGAGCCTCTGGTCAGTTCTGAGAGGCTTCGGGATATGCCAACAAAAATGTGACGATTGCATGAATGGTACATAAAAGTATCAAAAGAAGAGCGATATTGGCTCATAGCGAAAGTTCGAAAAGATCATTACTTCACTGAAGACGAGGTCCCTATTGAATTTACAGAATTCTTTTAGTTATTCAATCTAAAGGAACTCGATAAATCTATCCTCAGTTGCTATTGTCTGTAAGTGATTACTTTATTTATATAATTAAGTCTCTAGCTTAGCTTGTTCAATTCGGTAAGTATACTCACTATATTATTTTGTACGCTATATATAATGATGCAGATTGAATATTCTCGAATGTAAAAGAAAGGCTATCAACGGATTTGGGTTCATTGACCCACATCGAGTTAATGAAGCTGTGCTAAAGGATAAGCCACTGGAGACCAAGCAAAACTTGCTCCGATTTCTCACGAACCAGCATTTCTGTAATGAAATACTATTTCCTTACCACTTCAAGTGAGTGTGTTATTGTACACATTAACTTTTGCTTACTCGATGTTCAGTGTAAATGATGAGTTACTGACGTATGTAAACCTTTCATAGCTACCACTGGATTCTTCTAAACATTTCAGTTGACTTGGGAAGAGTTCACATCATGGACTCACTAAACAAAGACATGGAAGAGTACCGCAACATTATCGATATGCTCCAGAGGTAATTTCAACCATTATCGCACTATATCGGTTTCTTTCGTTTATTTTCTGGGATATCAAGTAGTTATTAACTTATACATTCATTTTCTTTGTCGGGTAGTGTTTGGACACGGTTCAAGAACAAGGTCTGCGGTCAATGGCATGAGGAGCTATTTTTTAAATCGGTCTCGGTAATTAGTACGAGCTAGGTCCGCGCATCAATTTAATTCTAGTTTATGTACATTTATCATGCTAGAGTTATTATTTGATTGAATTCTATTCTTGTAAAGTGCGCGAGGCAGCCACAAGGAACTAATCTATGTGGATTCTACGTGTGCGAGTTCATTCGCATCACTACTGAGAAGCCCTTGGAAACTGTTCGAGTAAGTAAACAATATATTCATCCTTTATTTTTATTACAAAATATTGTGTTGAGTCTAATTCATATGATTTCCTTCTTTATAGTTGGACGCGGTGCGGGACAAGCTCCTACCACAGGACCGTCTACTAGCAATCCAAGAGGAATTGGCTAGAGTTTTTGTCGACGAGGTCATAGAACCATACGGAGAATACACTCTAGATAGACCCTAAAGCATCCATGTAATGATCTCCATGTAATTAAATAGACAGACTCTGGACCCGGTTGGGACTTCATGTAATGATCGACCTCCATGCATGTATGCTTGTAAGAGAAATTGTATTATATATGCATCAACGTGTATAAG
Source organism: Avena eriantha (assembly GCA_910589775.1). Taxonomy (NCBI): domain Eukaryota; kingdom Viridiplantae; phylum Streptophyta; class Magnoliopsida; order Poales; family Poaceae; genus Avena; species Avena eriantha. The sequence continues at coordinate 40,678,966 of OU342745.1, read as the reverse complement.
TACTGTGTAGTAGTGTTGTGTATGTATACGAAAACTTGTTTTAATAAAAACACAGAATGAAAAATAATTCAACACAAAACACAAAATAAAAAGAAAAACACAAAACCCTAAAACCCCATCTCCTGCCGCGGCAGCCAAATGGCCCAAAACGCTGCCGCGATAGCCACCCTATAGTCCCGGTTTGTGTTACGAACCGGGACTAAATGTCCTCTAACCTAGCGCGGCTCGCGGGGCCACGTGGTGGACCTCTAGTCCCGGTTCGTAACAGAACCGGGACTAAAGGCCGGACCTTTAGTCCCGTTTTGCAATCAGGGACTAAAGGTCCTTACGAACCGGGGCTAATGGTCTAGCCTACCTGAGGATGGAGCTCATTACCAAGAAGCTTTTGGTTGATGACCTACCAAAGGACCTATGTCTTAATGTCCCTACATACGACCCTTCTATTATAAATAGCAATGCTTCCCCAAGCAATAGATCTACAACTTGTTCCTCATTTTACTCCTCTTCCTTGGAATATCCAGACACAATTCTCGCATTATTTTATTCTTCATTCTTGCACTAGAAATCTGAATTAATATGTATAGGCATAGAAGGCATCATGAATTACTGGTGGATCACCAGCATTTCAACATGCACACCTTAATTACTGGTGGATCACCGGCATTTCAACATGCACACCTTATCATTTTGACACTGGTGTGCCTATCTGTCCTATGTTACGGCCTCAACTATCCTCTACTACTCCTCACCAATACACTAACCATCAAGCAATTCTGCCACAACAGTCCCATATGCATGTTGTTATGCTATCTGGATGAAGGAGAGCTCTCTCGGTTAAGGGTGCAAGTGATACTAGATACGGGAGCCCACATATGTGCCGCCTGTACCCACTCTGATGAATAAGTGGGACGCCACGGCAAGCCTGCAAAAACTGATCGCACTTAAGCCGCGGCGGCTTAAGCCCGCATATTACGGACAACTGAAAGATTCCGCTAAGATGTTGGAGGCACATTGCGCACGCGCGCGCCTATAGCCGTGAACAAACGAGAACCGCAGCCTCGAGCAAATAATAGAAATAAATGCAAGGAATTAATTCCCTTTCAAGCTTTTGATAGCTTGCGCTTTGCAGACTTCAACGCCAATCCACCGCTCTGATGTAATTTTTATTATCAGTTGGTGAACTGAGATGGTGAGAACTGAGCGCGGTGGCCATGGCGGAGAGTCCTCGGGCGATTTTTTTTTTAAATAATACATTTTTTTAATCATTTTGAAAAGCATTACATGAATTTAGCAATTTATAAATGTAGCACATTATCAACTACGGCGTAGCCGGATGGCTTTGATTCGCCATGGGCCAAACCGAATGGTCTGTCGGCTGGTGACCAGCATGCAATCGGTCAGATCCAGACCGATAGCTCCAATCGGTCAGGCCGAAACCGATTGCTTCATTCAGTTAGGTCTAAGCCAAATGGTTCAAACGATTGCTACTGGTCGCGTGACATGCATGCATCAGCCCCTCTCTCTCCTCACAATGAGACATGCATGGGTGCGCAGCCTCTCTCATCAAGCATATGCGCGTCGCAGCAGCCTCACATCAGACATACTACATGCCTTTCTCTCCTCACATCAGACATGCATGCCTCTCTCTCCTCATGCATACGCGCGCAGCAGCCTCTCTCTCCTCTCTCCTCACATAGGCATGCATGTGCATGCACGCCCAGCCATCCCTATCGGCGTGCCCCTCACGGAATGGACGATTCGGTCTGGCCGTGGCCGAGTGGGGTATTGGTCAGCGCAGTGTAGCCGACTCGGTTTAGCCTAGGCCGATTGGTCCATTCGCTACGTTGTACTACCTCTGCTTGGGATTATTAGTCCTAAGGGCCAAGTTGCTAATACCAAAACACTACATAACTCTCTCTCATTAAGATATGCATGCACTAATAGTTTACATGTATGAGAGAAGTGAGAGGAAAAGAAAAACATGCATTGGACGAGAGAGACTAATAAATGAGATAGCCCTTATAATCTCAAACAATATAAAAAAGCTCTTGGGACTAATAATCCCAAACAGAGGGAGTAGCCGACAATGTGATACATTTGTAAATTACTAAATCCGTACAATACTTTTCAGAATGATGAAAAAAAGTGTATTATTTTAAAAAAAAATCACGAGTCCCGTACCCGATATTGTTGTCCGCCGTTTGTTCTCAGATCGATTTGCGGGACATGCGGGCTGGGAAGTGGGCCTCGTACTTTTCTGCTTAATCCCGCAAAATAAATCCAATAAATTGCGGGCTCCCGCAAGCGAGATTTTGTGGGGCGGGTTATGCGGCGCCGCGGACAGTCCGCGCCCGCTTGCACCCTGACTCTCGGTTGAACGGGATGGAACAGGGATATAGAAATATTGCTTCGTGACCCATTTAGCTCATGATTTGGGTGCAGCAGAGAGCGAGAGGGTGGTCGGCGGCGCAGAAGACGTCGGCTCGATGACGCTGCCTGGGATGCAATTGGTCAAGTAGTCTGGACTGTGGAGTAGGTCCCCTGTTGAGAGGCAAGATTTGAGGGCCAAACTTTTGAGTGCTCTACTGGATCGATTTTTTTCCAGACAAAACCGATCTGAGGGCTGAAGTAGGGGCCCTCTTATAGATGCAAACATTTGCAAAGTTCTGAATTTCAGACTTATGTTTGTCCGGTTTATAAGTTCATCAATAATTGAATATTGTAATATTAGTTCAGGGCTGAAAATACAGTTTTCTTTTCCTTTTTCTGTGCGCTGAACATACAGTTCTCCTCCTGTTGCTTCTGAAAACAAAATGGGCATATGCTTGCTAGCGACGGGAATAAATTGAAGAGCGACCTTATCACTCCACTGCTCCAGTTACATCTTTAGATTAGATAATTTACTGTGGTAGGAAACCTTCAGTATGGTTCAGCTCACCTTCTTTACCATCAATACCACACCGACTAGGCTACTGATTAGTACTCCCTCTGTTCCACGATATAAACCTTTTTAGCAAGCTAAGACAGTTTGCTGAAAAGCCTTATTTACAGTTTGCGGAACAACTTCACCACACCGTATATACAATGGTCAGGATACTATCATTCTATCAAGATCCACAGGATCAGATCATGTGCAATTACAGGTAAGGATCCTCCAGAGCCTTTTCGTTCGCCTGCCGATCTTGTCTAGCTTCTTAGAGACAATGACGAAGAACTGATGGTGGTACGAAGCACCAGAGAGTGGTCCTCCAAAGCTCTGTGTGATTGCACCACCACTTAAACTTACACCAGATTCTTCCCTCTGATGGACTAGCCCGTTACTTCCATCATTTTTGTGCAGGTAGAAATTTCTACCACCTACATTTCCAATCTTGTCATTTTTGTTTAAACCTGTCAGAAAGATCTCAAGATGTTACTTAACCACTCAATTTTGCAGGAAAATCAACCACAAAGTCACACAGCCAGGGTAAATTTGAAAATGCTGACTACATAATTTTAACATAAGGGTGAGGAGCCTAGTGAATGAGCTTACCAACAGCCGCCTATGTTAAAATAGTGTACTCTACTAAATAGTCGTGGCTGAAAATCAGTATAGGCCACTAAGTGGCTTTCATAAATCATAACCCCCAAAGGCCACTAGCACAAATATACAATATTCCAATTTAAAATATGCTAAAGAAGATCAATTACTAGATGGAGTTGTAAAATTCACTAGCATACGTGTTCAATAACCAAGAGGCATCCCCAGAACAAGAACAGGGGCATGCTTAGTGTGTCAAGCTCGGCCCTGGCCAGACTTGATTTCAAGTTACCCAACGGAATGTCGCAATGTACGGTTAGGAGTAAATGTCTTCCAAATCAATGATGGAAGTTCCAGAATTCTATGGTGGATTGCTGCCGGAAGGCATCACACCAACATCTCAGTTGCAACTTGCAAGTGCACACGCACACTACTCAATCTCAATCAATTTTGAAAAATCAGTTGTGCTAAATCCCTAACCATCCCAAATTCTCAATCTGAAGCCACCGGTAGGTTTGGAGGCAAACCATTTGTCAGCGTATCATGCGAACTGCAATCGCATACAAATAAATACGTGACACACGGAACTACTCCTACTTCTACTTTTCAGCACTAGGTTGACAAGGAATGTAATCGAGTTGTTATAGAGTGGGGCTTACTCTCAAGGCAGAAGTGAGAGTGATGGAGCTGGAATGAGTCCGCTGATGCCCGGTCCAGCCGGGGACTCCTCCCCTCCCTGTCGTACCTCTCCACCACCGCGGCGATCGCCTCCCTGATGCTGGAGCCGAGCCTCACCATCGCCTTCACCGGCCCCGCGCTCCCCTCCACAGTCACACTCACCACCACCTTCGCCTCCTGCACAAATCACCATCCCAACAAGTTCACTTTAGTACAGGAGTCGCCCAAGGATGTTAACTGTACTAGTATGCGAGTTCGTCAGTTCACTGTACCTCCCAGCCCCAGGGTTTGCGATCGGGCAGTATGGAGGCGAGGGAGGTGGAGCTGGCGAAGGGTGAGTCCAAGGCGAAGACGTCGTAGCAGGTGTGCGGGCGCTCGAGCGGCGGCGGCGGCGGGGATAGGTCCTGCTGCGGCACGGGGTCAGGGTGGACGCGCGCGTCGTACCAGAGCGTCGGCTCTGAGGCGGAGCGCTTGAGGACCTTCCTCCCCTCGCCCCGCTTCCTCGAGCGCGGCCACAGCACCTGGTGCGCGGGGAGCCGAAGCCTCCGGCCGGCGCCGCTGCTCCCGCCGCGGCGCGCCGGCGAGCGCCCCAGCCGGACGACACTGGCGAGGCGCGACCGGCCGTTCCTCCTCCCCTGCATCTGGGTTCAAAATCCTGCTTGCAACTGCCCCGGTCGCGCCCTTGCGTGTGGTTTGGACGTTGGGAGACGGGTGCGGTGCGGAAGGGTTATTGTCTTGGTCGGTGGACGGTGGTGTCGTCGCCGCAAGCAATGGTTACTTTTTTTTTTCCGGTTCACCGATGCGGCGAGCTTCTTTATGCTTTACTACTCGAGGGAGGAGGAAGCTTCGCGGCCGTGTTTCTACTTGCATAGACCCGATGCAGTAGACGCCCTGTGTGCTCGCTTCCAGTGGGTTCGGAGTGTCACTGGCAGCACTTCCGTGAGCCGGGAGCAGAGGAGGAAAACCGGGGAGCAATTAGGCGCTGGATTCTCCGCGTACACCTGATGTTTGATGGCTGATGCTGAGCGACAACGACCGTCCCACCGTCCACCACTGAATTTCGGCCCCTGCACCAGTGGGATTTGACCATTGGTTTGGACCACAAGGGAGCATGGAAATTATACTATAGTTTAAATCTGAGAAAAGCGAGACACCTGAGGTCATCTGTCCGCGCGCGCGTTTCTAACCGTTTGATATTCACTCTGAATCATCTCAACCGTGCAATTTCAGGAGTTGACCGAAGCTTACTAGTTGGTCCCTCCCACCCCCACCCCCATCTCAATCCCGTTCCCCTCCAACCGATCTCCCGAGTCCCGAGCTCCCGCCCATCTCAGCCCCTCCTCCGTCTCCCCTAGCAACGTGCGACGTCCTCTTCGCTCCCGAGCTCTCCCTCTCACCTCCGCTCCCTCCGCCCATCCACTCACGAGGCCACCGCTTTCCGTCCAGCTCCCGCATCGAACGTTGGCCTCCTCTACTTCCTCGTCTCGAACCTGCCTAGTACCGATTCAACATCGCTCTGACCTCGCGCACTCGTACGCCACCACGATTTGCCGATGGTGAGGAAGATAAGTAGGAGGTCAACGTGTGGGACGGTGGGGGTGAGAGAGAGGACCGTGGCACGGGTAGAGACGCTCCTATCAAGATGGGATTGGGTCGACCCGGACCTGGCCTTGGACCTGGCCCCGTGGCCTCAAGGCTAATTTCTGGGGCCATGGGCTGACCCATTCCAAGAAAAGCTTGTGGCCTCGCTGTCCCATTAGGTATCCCAGAGCCAACCCAAAACAAGATGCAATGCAAGCATTATAGATACGTTAGCATCTCACATCTATAAAAATATTCTTTTCAGCTATGTTTGCATAGTGAATAATATGAACAAAAGTACGACAGCACATCACCTAATCAGGTATGACAAAGGTACGACACAACATATCAAGTTTACAGAGGATTCAATGAGTCGCACAACACAATGTAGTCTGGACAAAATTATCAGCAGAAAATTTTCCTGTGCAAATTTACATGTAGGTAAAACAAACATCAAGAATTTATATGATCCAAATTGTCAGGAATTTCATGACTTTGCCGCATCATCCGTCGAAGATTATGGCCCGTTGTTCCCACCTATTTCAATGTCCTCATCATCTGCATTTATCAAAAATAATCAGTATAGAATAGAGGACCTAATCAGTTAAATTGTGGTAAACCTGCAGAAACTAAACTTGCAGCAACTAAACAAGTAGTGCACAACATGTAAACTGAACCAGCAACTCAAGCGCAGAAGCACCTAGATGATCGACTCCTCAAACTAACCAGCAACTTAAGGCAGAAACATCAACTGGAATTGTATGATATGTTTTCTCCAGTACACAAATACTCAAGCTCATCAATCATACACAGCGGAGTACGGTTAATCCTAAAATCAAAATAAGATCTAAGAAATGATGAACATGATCAATTTACTTTATCACTAATTTTCTTATTCTAAATTGTAAATACTAAAATCATATACACCGGAGTACGGTTATTCTCCATTGTAATGTAAGAAATGATATCAGTAAGATCTAAGATCTAAGATAGCAGGTGGGAAAAGAAGATAAAAGCAATTGCAGATTTTAAGTATATGATGAACATGATCAATTTGCTTTTGTTACTACTAGATAGAAATAAATAGAAGTAGTACCTAGACAGAGACATAAATATATTGAACTAAAGTACACTGGTTTTGCAGACTACTTCTAAGTTTATACAGTTAGCTACATGGAAACTAACATGCTAAGGAAGAAAGTGTAAAAGATACAACTAGGAAAAATAATGCCAAATACCTTCTAACTCCATCATTATATAAAGACGGGATGTACTACTAAAACTTATGTCACTGCACCTATTATATACTATCAATGTTTAGTGCAGTATTAAAATTAACTACTACATGAACTAGAGACAATATTGTATATTTGTAAATGTAAAGTTTCCACCACATGAAGTAACATCTACGTTTAGCATAGAATTAGCAAATTAAACTTTTGATCCAAAGAAGACAGAACACAGAAATATAGTAGAATTTTTTTCACTAAACAAACCCAGCTAACCTACAATACACCCTTGTTTGCACGGTCATACATTGCAGCATTCGACTGAAAATACCTAATCTGTAAGATGCAAGCACTAAAAAAGGCCGAAATGGCTGACTAGCTAATCAACTAAAGAAGGCACGGTCATACATTACACTGCAACATTCGACAATTAATCAACTAAACAACTAACATGGGAGGAAACATTTCAAGTTAGCTCCTGATCGATCGACCAAGCATCCTAAATATGACTAGATAATCAACTAAAAAAGGATGGACTAACTACTTACTACTTGACTAGATAACCAAGAACGATCCCTAACCAAGGAATTTATGCTGGATTAGAGAGGATTGGATAACTAACCGCTAGGAAGGAGAATATCATTTTGCGGCCCGAAAGTTGGGTCGCCCAGGCAACGCGGTACCCAAGTTCCATGAAATCAGCCGCGATGACTACAATTGGTGTGCCAAATACTCAGAGGGTCTTTTTCGGCACGAATTCAACTTTACGTTTCAATACAAAAAATCAGGCTAACGACCGTCAAGTTGGGCCCCCCTATCAGTTCTCGCCGTTATGTCGCTCCCGTCGCTTATGTGTCAATTAGGCTTGCAGCGTTGGTGCCTGCATCCATTACGCGTCTTCTTCTTCCCCAAGCGGCAATCTCTGGGGCGTCGCAGCATGGCGCGGAGCTGGGACATGGACGAACCTGCTCGGCCCAGCTCTCCTCCCTGTAGGCTTGCAGCGTTGGCACCTGCATCCATTACGCGTCTTCTTCCCCGGAGCGGCAATTTGTGGTCGCGGCCATGGTGCAGAGCTAGGACGTGACAAAGCTGCTCGGCCCCGCTCTCCTCCCCATCCCGAGTCGGAGCTCGCCCTCACCGTGACGCACCCATGGCACGGTGCGGGGACGAGAATTGGTTCCCGGTAAGATCTATCACCGTTTCGACCATGCTCGGTTCTGTTTTCCTCCTCTAGAATCTGAGCTCTCCGTCGTCGTGGTCACACCCGCACCAATTCTGCCACCTCTACCGAGGTCTCTGTGGTAGCTCAAGTTCTGCCATGTTGGGCCTGTAAGGGTTCTATTGTGTATGCATGAAGAATAATTGTAACAAAGGCCTGAAAATCTTGGGGCGACATCGCATATCGAAAGTATATGACGATTGCATTGAGTTCACCGACCCCTGGGCTGAATTCTGTGCTAAAAATAGAATTTGCCTTGATGATCTGCTCGTCGTCCAGGTTAAGGTGATGAGGCACTATATCAAGCTAATTATTGAGGTGGTCACCGGTCCGGCAGAGGAAACAGGAGGACGCGGAAGACGACAACGACGAGCAGCACGAGGAGGACAAAGACGAGAGTGTTGGCTCTGTAATGTCGGTTGTATCTCAGAACTTCTGAATAAATCATCAGAACTTAAATTTCAAGAATACATGCTCAGAAACTTTTGTGTTGTTGTATGTTAAACTAGCAAATCTCTTTTGTTCAAGTCTCTTGGGTTTTACCAACTTCATTGTGTTTTATTATGAAAGACAAAATATAAATGATTTCTCTCAATTTCTCGCATAGAAAAATGCACAACTAATTCCATATTCTCACAGGAACTGGCCCCACTTGTTGAACTGGCGGCACTGCCACGATCTCCACGTAACCACGGTGAGTTCTCGAACCAAAAGTTGCAGTTACTACGTTTCTTCTGCAGTCATTACTCTTCCTCAATCATCTACTTTATTGTTGCCCATCTGCATATAGGTTCAGGCCACTCATTCACATAAAACAGGTTTACATTCAGCAATACAAAGCAACAGGTACTTACAAGATTGTAGGGGCAATTCACTCTAGGATTCTCCGTGTTCCCTATGAGAGGAAATAATATCAGATAGTGGTTGTTGCTGTTTACAAAGAACTAGATATACATTATAGTATAATCACCTGTGAACACGTAGAGCAGGGAATGGCGGAATATAAACAAACATTTAAATGACACAAAAGATTGCCATGGCGACAAAATAGAATGCAGTTACAGTCACTCCTTAGCACGAAGAAGAGAGAAATTAAAATGATTTAACTTGTGAAATAGAATTGCAAACAAATATGAGAAGTGCCATAAAAAGTGTCACCTTCTACAGAGCAGGCAGTTACTGTACTAACATTTGGACAAACAAGATAGACATTACAATGGTATATCTCGTGAACTTATAGAGCAGGGAATGCTAACTCATCTATGAAGTGACTTAAAATGCCATGAACTACATAATAGAAGGTAGATACTACTGCTACAGAAATTATAATTGAGAAACTTGAATTTATAGAGCAGGGCATGCAGAATACCATGTTAAATGCCTTAAAACATGCCATGTAATATACATCCAATCCAAAGTAAATAAGGCGTATAAATTTTTTGCAAGTCAATCGATGAAAAAATGGACCAAGTTTATAGAACATACTAGGAACATCTACCATACCAAACGAACGCCATTAGATACATCGGGGCATATATTTCCATAGATGCAAATGCCACAAATTAACCCTTAATATATTTTTCTGTGAGCTTGGTAAAAGTCATCATTGTTTGACTTTAAAGTTGTATATGCCTTCTTTTACGGAATGGATGTACTCCCTCCGTTTCAAAAAGTATAAGTCATCGTCTAGACCACTTTTAGTGTGTAGGTTCATGTACGTTTGGAGTAAACCTACTCACTAAATGTTGTCTAGATACACTCCTATCACAAAGCTAAAACATCTTATATTTTGAAACGAAGGGAGTAGTATACAATAGGCGACAGCTACTGTCGGAGCTTAATTGAAACAAATAATAATGGCATAACTTGCAAAGGGAATGCAAAACCAACAAGTTCAATGACATAAAATTTGCGATGAATTACATAAGAGAAGGCAATTACTATGTTTGCTTAGAACAACCAGATTGAAATTAAAATAACATAAATTCTGAACTTGTAGAGCAGGGAATGTTAACCTACATGTTCAATGGCTTAAAACTACCAATGAACGCCAAAATTACATGCAGTCAGTATTGTAGCAACAGACAAAGCAAGTGCACATTATGATGATATAACTTGTGAACTTGTTGAACAGGTAGGCAGCCTGAGATGTTCAGTGAATTAACATTTGCCACGAACTGCATAATACAAATGAGCTATAATGATGTCTGTTTTGTACTACCAAAATTGTTTATGTATATTAAAAGTAATTGTTGGTCAAAGAAAAACATGCATAACAAGGACGCCTTATACCTCGAAACAGAAGGAGTAGTTTAACGCCTGGATTTAACATAGACTACACCGAATTTATCAAGGGAGAGTGGGATATCAATTAAGCCAGTATTGAGGCAGGAATTTACCACCAATACAGAAATGCAGTTCACTGTCGTAGGCTCATACCTGTTATATTGAAACGAACGAAGAAGCAGATCTGGTTTACCTAGGCCACGACGTCGTTTACGCATACACTGCATCTTTGCGGGTGACGTCAAGGACGCCGAGGGTGCCCGGTAGTGGTGAGTCAGGATGAAGCAGATAGATCTCGGCGGCGTGTGTGAAGCAGATCTGTGGAGGTTATTGATGGGTCTGGCTTGCTTGACAAGATGGCCGGTGAAGGAGATCCGGTGTAGTGCACAACATCGTCAGTGAAGCAGATCTGTTACGACCGATTATGGATTCGAGGCGCTGCACAAGAGCGTCGGTGAAGCAGATCCGGTGTAGTGGACTGTTGAGTCTGTGAAGCAGATCTAATGCAGCGCACACCGGCATAGGTGAAGCAGGTCAGGTGCTGTGGACTAGGGAGTCGGCAAAACTAAAACGGTTGTATGGAAGAGGGTGTAAGGCGAACTAGGGTTCGGTAAGGTGGACGTCGGCTGATCCTGTAGATTGGTCAGGAGTATATGGTATAGAGGTATGGCGTGTAGGCCGGCAAAGTGCGGTGGTGCAGGAGACGGAGGTGGAATAGGGGGTTTGGGGTGGCGTGTGGGCTGGCGAAGTGTGGCGGTGATGTTCCGTTGCGGTGGTGCAGGAGCTGGAGGTGAGATAGGGGGTTGGGTGGCGTGTAGGCGGCCGAAGTGTGGCGGAGATAATAATGGTGCGGTGGTGTAGGTGCTAGAGGTGAGAGGGGGGTTGGGTGGCGTGTAGGTCGGCGAAGCGCTGCAGGGATGGGCCGGTGCGATGGTGCAGGAGCCGGAGGTGAGAAAGGGGTTAGGATTTTTCGTAGTGCTTTGGGGGGAAATGGCGTCGGTGGGAGGTAGACTACCCAACTTCAGAGTAGTGGGGACCCCTGGCCCCCCGGGGGGAGGGGGATTACGAACCATACCCATACCCCGACATTAGTAGATAGGCCATTGTCAGGGGTAGAAAAGAATTTTCGTACGGCTACAAGTTGGGGCGCGTGACCACTCGAAATATTTCGGTGGAGGTGAGGCGGGAGAATTTGCCGCTCTGGGATTTTGAATTTGGCTATACAATTCAAAAGATATAAAATAATAATATCCCATCCTATCATAGGAGTATCTATAGTCCAATGACTAGGAAAAATAGTTTACTGTAATGTCCTAGCCTTTCTAGGTACAGAATATTTCCGGAGCCATTTCTACAAAAATAAGGTTTCTACCTTCCGCTCAATTACGTACACACATGAAGGTACGTAGTAAGATGAACTTGAGTAGTATGTTTCCCACTATGACCAGCCTAAGAGGATCTCTAGTGGCTAGTGTATCCGGTAGTCTAAGCCAAATATAGGCAATTTTTTAAAAATAATACGAATTATTTAATCAATATCACAAATAATACACAAAATTAGAATTTTTGAAAAATAGCGCGGCCTCGGTAGTTCAACTACCGACAAGTACTAGTCGATAGTTCAACTACCGATTAGTATACCAATTAGTACTAGTCGGTAATTGAACAACCGATAGGTCAGCTTATGGTGGCACTACTGACAAGTACTAATCAGTTGTTCAATGACCTATCGGTTGTTCAATTACTGACAAGTACTAATCGGTAGTTGAATTGCTGACTAGTACTTGTCGGTAGTTGAACTACGGAGGCCACCCTATTTTTCTAAATTTCAAATTTTGTGTATTATTCATGATATTGATTAAATAATTCGTATTTTTTTAGCCAAATATAGACTACCATGGACCAAAAAATGCATCCGGTGGCTTGTGTATCCGGTGGTCTAAAATTTAGACATCCTCCAAACAGGCTACTCGTTGTCCATATTTGGATAACCGAGCCACCATGTCTAAAGCAAAGGTTGTCGCTCGCGAGCTCGCTCCCGCGCCAAATCAGAGCATTTGTTGTACAGACTTGCTATGTATATTGTCTATTTGTGTGCAGATGGACATATAGACTATCAAATTTAGACTATCCACTAGAAAACTAAAGTCGTGTAAAAGGAATTTTTTTACACCATTATCTATAAAGTGAAGATGTAGACTAACAAATTTAGACAAGCCACTAGAGATGCTCTAAGGCCTTCCATAGCGTGGTCGATTCCCAATAGATTGAAAAGTTGCCACCTCATAAGCGATGCCTAGAAATTCTTTTGAGGCACCGAGCTCACAATGTGATCACTTTGGCAAAAAATAAATAGTTGTCCAACAACATGATAAACAAATTAACTAGAACAATCTCCATGGCTTATCTTTGGTGAAGGTCCTCTCAACAACATGCATAGTACACATATATTGCTATTCTATTGGATGAAGAGTTTGTGGGCATCGGAGCACCTATGTGTTCTGGTTTCCTAAAAAAATTTGGTGGCATCGATCGGGCAACGGAGGGCACCGGTGCCTGATTTTTGTAAAGTGATTTGGGCACCGATGTTTTCACACGCTGTGGAAGGCCTAAGAGACTACTAAATTTAGACAAGCAACTATAGATCAAGGTAAAAATAACTAGCGTGCTATTTAATTTAACGTGGCTTTTCTCCAGACGATATGAAAGTTATAGCGTGCTAATAACGCACTATTTTACAGAACATCTTTTTATAATTTTTTTTAAATATAACAGGTATATCATGAATATAAACAATTTCAGCATGTATTGAATTTCCTAGAGTAATACTTCCACATGCATAACCGATTCCGGCGCTATCCAAGTTGGAGGATAACCGGTAGGGCTGAATCTAGGTACAGCGCCAGGTGCTGTAGGAGGAGGCGGCGGCTTGACAAGATCACTTAAGTTTAACAATCAAATTTGCATTGTATGATTTCTTACTCGACACATTCATCATATGTTATCTTACTCCACACCCGTGTGTTTGGAGAATCATATAATATAAGTATGACATATCATTTTTTATATAAAATTGTAGTAGTAGGTGAAACTCAAAAAATATTTATACTTTCGAGCTTCGTCATAAAGTATCCCGTGTGTTTGGTTCTTGTACTTTTGTATAATCTAGAAATCAACCTATAGGCGTAAATAATCCCGATTATGCATGCATCTCCCGATCTTCCTAGCGGTTCCTTTCTTCTCTATCCTATTCTTTTTATGTCACCCAACCGTACCTCTGCAAAACAAAAGAAGGCGCCAATCACAGTCCATGGCGGCGTCGTTGGACAAGATGTACTACTTCGTGGACCCTGGCAACACCACACTACAGGTGGCGTATACCAACAGAGCGCCGGTGGTGAACGATTACATCGAGAAAATCCAAAAGCTCCTGGGAGAAACGGACGACAAGATTGTTGGCCTCAACGTCGAGTACACCAACGAGCAATCATCGATGCAGAAGGCTGTTGTCGTCCAGCTATGTGTGGGCATGGATTGCCTAGTCTACCACATCTGCCAGGCCGACCAGCCATGCTCAAAGGTAGCAGAGTTCCTCGCCAACCCTAAAATTTCCTTTGCAGGCGTCGACATCGGCAACGATCGTATCAGGCTTAGGCGTTCTCTAGTACCAGTGACGAACTTCGTGGACATCCAGAAGAGGTGGAAGCCTGTCGGCTCCACGAATGAGAAGGATTCTTTGGCTGACTACGCGGTGGCCCTCATAGACATCCGTTACAAAGTCATGAAGAAGGAGGATGTGGACCACAAGCAGTGGGGGGACATGCCCCTGACCAAAGAGCAGATCAAGTATGCAAGCCTCGACGCCTACGCGACCTACGAGGTATACAGGCGGATAGTGAACTTTGAGTGGGGTCAACAAACTCTCGAAATGTTCAACCAAAAAAAGAACTAAGGAAGAAGGGCAAGAGCAAGGGCAAGGGCAAGCAGATCAAAGAAGAAGACGAAGACTCAGAATGGTACACCATGTGACCTACGAGTATATATTTGCATGTCGGTATATCCTTTCTTGGTACTACTCCTACTTGTACTATACTACTCATAGAAGTTAATGCATGTATATACTGCAGACATGCAAGGGGCGAAGGCAAGAATTAATGCAAGGAATCGCACTAGTTTCTTTTATTTTGAATGAATTGTCTTGCCAATCAACAACCATGGCAGATTATAATTTTATAGGTGGAGTACTGCTGAAAGAGAGAGGGTGAATGGGCACCTAAAAAACTGCTAGTAGCACTATAGCAGCAGAACCGCAAGATGAACATTTGTCGATTTCCTGAATGGATGTTGAGTTAGTACAGTATAAATATATATATTACTACTACCTGCTACGTACTAGTACTACTACTAGCAAAAAACCACCGTCCCTACTGCGGAAAAAAAATATGATTTCTTCCAACCAAACTAGTACTATTCGAAAAATGGCTATATTTAATTATCGCAAAAATGAATGTATCTAGACATGTTTTAGTGCTAGATACGAGTACATCCAATCCAGTGACAATTAATATGAATCGGAGGAGAGTACTACTACTACCGTACTCCACTATTGTAGTAGTAGTAGTAGTGGTAGTAGTAGTAGTCGTAGTAGTGGTAGTGGTCGTAGTAGTGGTAGTGGTAGTAGTGGTAGTGGTAGTAGTAGTAGTAGTGTAGTAGTAGTAGTAGTAGTAGTAGTAGTAGTAGTAGTAGTAGTAGTAGTAGTAGTAGTAGTGGTCGTGGTCGTGGTAGTAGTAGTGGTAGTGGTGGTGGTGGTGGTGGTGATGGTGGTGGTGGTGGTGGTGGTGGTAGTGGTAGTAGTAGTAGTAGTAGTAGTAGTAGTAGTAGTAGTAGTAGTAGTAGTAGTAGTAGTAGTACTCACGAATGTATGTTGACTAGTACTCCTACCTTTCTTTGGGATTATTAGGCCAGAGAGCTTTTTAAAATTGTTAGAAATTATAATAAGACTTATCCTATTTATTATCTTAATTCCCGTGACTCATTAATTTAGATATCTCTATTTTCTCTCAATCTCCCAATGCATGTTGTTTCATCTCTCATCATATTCCTCTTTTTTTATCTAGCGTCTCACGCATGTAAAACTAGTCGTGCATGCACAAATTAATAAGAATTCATCTACTTGGTAGTATTGCGAATTAGCCCTCTGGCCTTCCTAAACATAGAGCCTTAATACTATTTAGCTTACTACTTAGTAGAGTACATCCACTGATGCACCCAAACCATCGGAAGTTAAGACTTCATGAAAAATACTCAGGAGAGTACTACATCCACGAACTCATCTAGTACCTCCGTTTCAAGGAATAAGGCGCACACGTGCTCCAAAGTAAAGTTTGACCGAATAAACGGAGCAACTAAAATTTACTTATATGTATGAAACTTGTTTCGTTGAATTCGTATTGAAACAAGTTTCCAATGATGCTAAATTTGTACAGTACCAACATTCTTTATATATATTTAGAGTAAATCTTGGTCAAATAAAAAACAAAAATAAGGGAGCCTTATTTCTTGGAACGGAGATAGAGTACTAGTACTACAAAATCCACCATTCCTGGTATGAAAACGATCATTCTGCAATTAATCCAATTAACAACAGCTTACATCACCACTAAAACTCGACGCGAAAGATGAAACGCAGCTCCTTCAAGGTAGCAGGACCAACCAGGTAATGAGGCGGCACTGCCAGGTAAGACGTAAGGTCCTCAAACGCGACCTCGCCCGACTTAGTGGAGCTCGGCGCGTTGAGCTCCACCGTCACACTGCCGGTCCTCCTCCTACCGTCCGTCCAGGAGAGCAGCGGCGGGCATTCCGCCCACATCCTTACCCTATACACCGGCAAGTCGCCCATCGCGGGCCTAACACATACCGCAGACCCGAGAGGGACCGTGCTTACCGAGCCAATCGTCAGAATGAACACGGTGCCGTCCTGCTCCCAACGAAGATGAGACGGCGGGACGGCTCGCCCGACAGCGGCACCAGCTCCTGGAAAGCTTTGGTGGTGGCATACTGGATCTTGTGCACTTGGATCGAGTGGACCGCTTCGAGGTGGGCGACGAGTGCTGGCGGCGGGCGGCAAAGTCACAGCCGGTCTCCGTGCAAGTGCACGAAGTGTACCGGCACATGATTTCGTGCTCATGGAGTTCGTAGTAGGGCAACAAACTACTGCAGCCTTTGTGGGCGCACTCGACCCTAGCCGCTGATAGGACGACATCTATGGCGGGCTCGTGGGTGAATCTGCCGCTAGGCACTTCTGGCAGGAGGTGATCTTGCGGACGCAGTGGTGGCAGACTAGATGAATATCCACGCACTGTAGAAATGGAAGTTCGAAAAATAAAATAGTTTCATGGACGATCCGACAAAATAAATATCAATGGATTGTGAGGGAGAAATGGACAGACCTTGTAGACCCGCCGGGGCTTGAGGGGCTGGGAGCAGGAGGAACAGTTGAGAACGGTGGCTTCCATCTTCAGAGTGACCATCCCAAGCATTGCGATTTGGGTGGGGGGAATGAGGACTCTCTGATCCAGCCTCGAGCCGTGCCCTTCTTTTAGTATACCACAGCTGATAATCAGTGAAGCTCTACCTGATTGCGCCTTTCCTTTCTGTACTAGGGTCCTTTTTGTATATTTTGAGGCCTTATTATTTACAAATTCCTGGTTTAATTGGACAAGATTAGCGGCCTCTTTGTATTTGTGCACCATCCTTTTATTAGTAAGTTGGCACGTGAGACCCACATAATAATAAAGTATGATATATCATCACTATATAAAATTATGCTCTGTAATAGGTAAAGCTCAAAAAAATATGAAAGAGCACATCTATAAAAAGTAACGGTATATATTTGTTTTTACCCAGTACACTTTGAAGGTACTGTAGTAACATGTGAAAGTTTTACTAGCCTAAGTTATTTAGTACTATGAAGAGCATCCTAATATGGAAGAGAAAGAAAACATCCAGCCAGAGCTCATTTTTGGGCAGAAGCACGAGGCAAACAGAAGGAAAGTTGGCCTGGACCACCACGGGCCCCAACCTTCTCTGCACTGCTGCGCCTGCACGGTTGTACTCCATTGCGCAGAAGGTTACATGGGAAGGAAGAGGTGACTACTGCGATGCTTCCCACCTGAACAGTGCCAGGCATAGATGCAAGAGTGGACATAGAAGATCGACGGCTTAGATTACTCAATGTTGGAAAGGTTCTAGAACTGAAGGGAAAACCAGATTCAAAAACTATTGTACTATATTAGTGGTATAGATATTACAGATATAGAAAATCTTGGACCGGAGGGAGTAGGAAAGAGCTCACTTTATCAATTTGTTTTCACCCATCAACTCAATCATCTACGTAGGGCGCACAGATGGGGGATGTCGCGGTCACCTTGGATGCACCACAAAATTATGTTTGGTCCATCGAGTGCGGAAGCAGAATCAGTGTTCCGTCCAATCGCTTACCCTAGTCATCGTCATCGATATTTGCCACACGCATCGGCTCCATCAGTGACATTGATTGTCCCCAAGCCTCGGTAATCTGCCACATTAATATCGGATCATCTCCTTCCTACTAGTAGTATTTATCCTCTCCCCTTCCCCGCACCACCAATCCATCTCTAATCCCCTGCTTCCAGTAACCATCTCCGTCCTCATCTGTCATCCATGGCCACCTTCCGGCTGCCGCCCACCATACCGGAGCACAAATACCCTAACATCGCCGCACAGGAGGTCAATTCCCTGCTCATTTGGGCCTTCTCCCCGTGGAGAACAAAGTGGCAGCTGGCATGGGCCTTCCTTGACGCTGGGCACGGTCGCCGCAAGTACCGTATTTATCACCTCCATGAAAATACGGACGGGACGTTGAAGGTCAAGTTTGTCAACTTCAGGGACGCCCGTCTCCTCTACGGCCAGGCCTTCCACTGCGGCTGCGAGATGGTGGTGTTCACCGGCGCCAACATTTTCACCAACTACTAGGACCGGTTCCCGAACAACGGCAACTTCATCCACAGTGTCCTCCTGGAGCTGCCGATGGCTCCGGAGGTACCGCCGCCATATCCACAGGTGCCGCTGATGGCTTAGGAGGTACAACCGCCTAATCTGGAGGTGCCGCCACGTTATTCGGAGGTGCCGCTGATGGATCAGGAGGTGCCGTTGCGTTATCCGGAGGTGCCGATGAGTCAGGAGCCGGCTGTGTCGCTGGAGCTGGCGTTGGTGCCGAGGTCACGAGCTGCCGCTGGCGGCGCGGACTAGTGCTAGGAGGCGCCGGACCTGCACTAGTTCAGCAGCAAGTCCTTTATATGTAAACTCATGCTGTTATGTTAGGGGCTGTTTGGTTTAGAGGATGTCATTTAGGTATGAGGATATCCCCAACCAGCTTAGGGGTAGTTTTTTTTGTTTGGTAAAGTGGGATAAAAAGTGGTTAGGGATAGCTAGTCAAAATCTATTAGCCCAACTTTTTTTTCATTTTCCTCTTTCACCTTGTCTTCTTCATCTGCCTCACCACTTCCCTAGCAGCGGCCACGACCGTCGGCAGCTCTCCACCCTTTTGCCTTCGACCCCGTGTCAACCTGCCTGCATGCGCCCCTTCTGCCTGCCCACTCTACACAGCGGCCTACGCCCATGTGCGTATTCGAACACCCGCTCTGCCTAACGTCCTACGCTATGGCCGCCCTCTTGTCGAGCCCATAGGCAAGAAAAGATGGTTATTTTCTCTCGAGAGGAAGGGTGAACGAACAAGAAAACGCTTCGGAGGAGCTATCCAAAAGTGGTTGAGCTCATCCAGCTCTTTTTGTGGGATATGCTGAACCACCATTTTGAGCCAAAAGTGGTTATCCATATCCCTCCACCCTCTAAACCAAACACTAGATAACCAAAAAAAGTGGATATCCCGTGTTATCCACTGGATATCTACTGAACCAAACAACCCCTTAATGGTTGAATGAAGTTTCTTTTGGGACGTCCTTTCTTTTTGTACTATCATAAAACAAAATTCTTTTGTTACTACTCACTGTACCATGTAGTACTAGTAGTATTGTGAATGACGATCTATTGAATATCCTTCGCACCGATGTTTGTTAAGGAAGTGAAAATTTGGAAACTTGGAAAGTTTGAATTGCTACTCTATTGTACTCCCTCAAATTACTCTACTCGAATTTGTCTAGATTTGGATGTATATAAACATGTTCTAGTGCTAGATGCATTCGAATCTGATAAATGCAAGTCAATTAATTTGGGCCGAAGGGAGTAGTAGTCGGGTTTGGCTCCTTCTCGAGAGAGCAGCTGATCGCTCCATACGTTTCATACTACTTCCTCTTCACTTGTTTTACAAATATGACCAAATCAATCGCCATTCAATTTCTTGGAAATGGGATCATAAAGTTTGATGTAGAGATATGGCCTTGACCTTGTGGACGTTCGGCTTAAAATCCAAGGAAGTTCATACTCGTTGACAGCTAAGCTTAAATTCATTTAAATTTCCCCACTTACTTTTAGGTTAGCATTTTACACGATCGGTGGAGCATATTTTACAGCAAAGACCAAAAAAGGGAAATTTACATGGAGGTCCGTACATTTAGCCCAAAGGACCGTAAAAGGAAAACTTTCTGGTTCGGATCCTTCTCGAGAGATTAACTGATCTGAGCCAAACTCTTCATACTACTTTCTCTTCGATTTTTTTCATAATATGGCCAAATCGGTTGCCATGCAAATTCTATCATATGGGGCCATCAGCATAAAGTATGATGTTGATATGGCCTTGTACTTGGTCGTTCGGCTTAAAATCCAAGAATGTTCATACTCGTTGACAAGTAAGCTTAATTCGTTTAAATTTTACCACTTACACTATTTGGTTAGAATTTTACATGGATGGTGGGACTACATTTTACATCAAGGACCTAAAAAAGGGAAAATTGCATCGAGGTCCATACATTTAGCACAAAGGACCCTAAAACCAAACAAGGAATTAAAAAACAGTCAGGTACGGCTCCTCAAGAGAGTAGCTGATCAAAAAAATCTTCTTACTTGCTTTTCAGAAAATAAATTCATGTCACTTGGAAAAATGAAATTGATTTTGTTTTTAATATCTTAGATTGTTTTCAAAAGATGGCCAAATTCCCCGGCATGCAAATTCTTGGATATGGGATCATAAGCATAAAGTACATTCTACATAAAGGACCTAAAAAGGGAAAATTACATCGAGGTCCATACATTTAACACAAAGGACCCTAAAATTGCGCAAACAAAACAATCGGGTTCGGCTCCTTCTCAAGAGAGCAGCTGGTCGAGCCATACTCTTCATACTACTTCCTCTTCGATTGTTTTCAAAATATGGCCGAATCTATCGCCATGCAAATTCTTGAATATGGGATCATCAACATAAAGTATGATGTAGAGATATGGCCTTGACCTCGTGGTCGTTCGGCTTGAAATCCAAGATTTTTTCATACCCGTTGACAAATATGCTTAAATTCGTTGAAATTTTATCACTTACTTATAGGTTAGGAATTTACACGATTGGTGGGAGTACATTCTACATCAAGGACCTAAAAAGGGGGAAATTACATTGAGGTTCACACATTTAGCACAAAGGACCCTAAAATTAAGCAAGGAAAAACAGTCGGGTCCAGCTCCTTCTCACGAGAGTAGATGATCGAGCCATACTCTTCAGACTACTTCATCTTCGATTGTTTTCAAAATATGGCCAAATTTGTCGGCATGCAAATTCTTGGATATGGGATCGATCATGAGCATAAAGTATGATATAGATATGGCCTTGGTGGTTCTTCTTGAAATTGAAGAATGGTTCATACTCATTGACAACTAAGCTTAAATTCGTTTAAATTTTACCACTTACTTTTAGGTTAGAACTTTACACGGTTGATCGGAGTATATTTTACATCAGGAACCTCAAAAAAGCAAAAATTACATCGAGGTCCATACATTTAGCATAAAGGACCCTAAAAGGAAAAAATTCTGGTTCGACTCCTTCTCGAGAGATCAGCTGATCTGAGCCAAACTCTTAATACTACTTGCTCTTCGATTGTTTCCAAAACATGGCCAAATATGTTGCCATGTACATTCTCTAACATGGGATCATGAGCATAAATTATGATGTTTATATGGCCTTGACGACCATGGTCGTTCGGCTTGAAATCCAAGAATGTTCATACTCGTTGACAAGTAAGCTTAAAATAATCCTATAAATTTCACCACTTACACTTTTAGACCTAAAACAGGGGTAAATTACATCGAGCTCCATACATTTAGCACAAAGGACCCTAAAATCAAGCAAGGAAAACAGTCGGGTCTGGCTCCTTCTCACAAGAGTAGCTGATCGAGCCATACTCTTCATACTACTTCCTCTTAGTTTTTTTTCAAAATATGGTCAAATCTGTCACCATGCAAATTCTTTGATATGGGATCATCAGCATAAAGTATGATGTAGTGATATGACCTTGACCTTTTGGTCGTTCGGCTTGAAATCTAAGAAAGTTCATACTCGTTGACAACTAAGCTTAAATTCATTAAAATTTCACCACTTACTTTTATGTTAGCATTTTACACGGCCGGTGGGAGCATATTTTACATGAAGGACCTAAAAAGGGGGAAATTACATCGATGTCCATACAATTAGCACAAAGGACCCTAAAATGAAAACCTTTTGTTGCATTCGTTCGGCTCCTTCTCTAGAGATTATTAGCTGATCTAAGCCAAACTCTTCACACTACTTCCTGTTCGATTTTTTTCAAAATAATATGGACAAATCTGTTGGCGCGCAAATTCTCTGATATGGGATTATCAGCATAAAGTATGATGTTGATATGGCATTGACCTTGGTCGTTCGTCTTGAAATCCAAGAAATTTTCGTACTCGTCGACAACTATGCTTAAATTCTTTTCAATTTCACCACTTACTTTTAGGTTAGAATTTTACACGGGCGGTGGGAGTATATTTTACATCAAGTACCTAAAAAAGGGAAAATTACATCGAGGTCCATACATTTAGGACAAATG
The DNA here is from genome assembly GCA_910589775.1 of Avena eriantha. Lineage (NCBI taxonomy): Eukaryota > Viridiplantae > Streptophyta > Magnoliopsida > Poales > Poaceae > Avena > Avena eriantha. Next base: position 40,656,403 of record OU342745.1, on the reverse strand, counting down.
ACCCTAAAATTGAGCAAAGAAAATAGTCGGGTTCGTTCGGCTCCTTCTCGAGAGAGCAGCTGATCGAGCCATACGTTTCATACTACCTCCTCTTCACTGTTTTACAAATATGGCCAAATTTTTCGCCATGCAAATTCTTGGATATGGGATCATCGACATAAAGTATGATGTAGAGATATGGCCTTGACCATGTGGTCGTTCGGCTTGAAATCCAAGAAAGTTCCTACTCATTGACAGCTAAGCTTAAATTCGTTTAAATTTCACTACTTACTTTTATGTTAGCATTTTACACGGTCGCGGTGGGAGCATATTTTACATCAAAGACCTAAAAAGGGAAATTTACATTGGGGTCCATACATTTATCCCAAAGGACCGTAAAAGGAAAACTTTCTGGTTCGGCTCCTTCTTGAGACATCAGCTGATCTCAGCCAAACTCTTCATACTACTTCCTCTTCGATTGTTTTCAAAATATATGGCCCAATTTGTTGGCATGCAAATTCTCTCGTATGGGGCCATCAACATAAAGTATGATGTTGATCTGGCCTTGACCTTGGTCGTTTGGCTTGAAATCCAAGAATGTTCATACCCGTTGAGAAGTAAGCTTAAATTCGTTTAAATTTCACCACTTACACTTATTGGTTAGAATTTTACACAGATGGTGGGACTACATTTTAGATCAAGGACCTAAAAAGGGGAAAAACTACATTGAGGTCCATACATTTAGCATAAAGGACCCTAAAACAAAACAAGGAATTGAAAACAGTCGGGTACAACTCCTCGAGAGAGCAGCTGATTGAGCCATACTCTTCATACTGCTTCCTCTTTCCCAATTTTGGATGCATATTAGGTTTGGTCAAAGTCAATCTTTATAAAGTTCGACCAACTATATGTAAAAACATACTGACTTTTCTAATGACAAATGCATATAATATTAAAATATAGTAGTCCATAAAGGCTATCCACAAGACAAAAAGTAGTCCATAAGGCTATCCATATACATATTGGAGGTTCACTTTAGGGGAATTTCCTTAAGGGTGACTACAAGCTTGTGGGTTGTCCATAAGCAATAAACAACTATTTTACTCACTCCTCTCTCTCTTGCTTGTGTGTACTTTTAATAGATAAGTGGGTCCCAACTTATGGTGAACTTGACCTCATACATTGTAACTATTTCCATAAGCTATGTGGGTCCCATCTTATGGCAAAAGTTTACCTTATACATAGGTGACATTGAGTTGATGTCGTATATTTAGTCAAAGTTTATTAAATTTGACTCTGACTAGAAGTAATACACATCCTAATTTGGGAAGGAGGGAGTACTACTTGCTTCATGGAAGAAAAAAAAGGAGCGCTCCTCACTTTCGAACCAGCTTGCTGCGGGTGTGCTTGGTGCTTCCTCTTCCTAGGGTACAGAGGCAGAGTAGGTAGGCTGGTCAGATCATAATGGTGAGCATCCAATACGATGGGACTTTTTGTTTTTTTGCTAGCTAGATCAACCAATCCCTTTTCCAACACTTAAGTAGTACTCGTACTTGTATTAGTAGTACTGCGAATGGCGATCTTTTGAATATCCTTCCCCCCGGGATGTTTGTGAAGGAAGTGAAAATTTCGAAACTTGGAAAATTTGAATTGCTACTCTATTGTACTACTACTGTAGTAGTAATACATTTTGCCGCCAAGGACCAAAATGATTCCCACCGACGCAGCTGACGCACACGCGAGAGGAAGACACGGAGCCGTCGACAAAGAAACGGAGCCACCAATGGCAGGTTGTCGGTCGACGCGCGTGCGCATCGCCACTTTGTGGACGAGGGAGAGATCAGCCGGCCAGGGTGTGGGGGTGGTGATGGGGGAGTGAAGGAGAGAGAAAACATATTTTTTTGCGTGCATATATATTATGGTCCTGAAATTTACTCTACTCACTGTACCATGTACCTCGTGTTAGGCACCCATCGCAGCTTTGCTCTGACATCGTACCGTCTTCAAATCCTCCTCTTCGCTGCTCTCGTTGCCTCCTCTATGCTCATATAGTCTCTTATCGCTCTTTATTTTTTAAACAGAAAAAAGGAAATAAATTCTTCTTACTTGCTTTTCAGAAAATAAATTCCTATCACTTGGAAAAATGAAATTCATTATTTTTTGTTTTTAATATCTTCGATTGTTTTCAAAAGATGGCCAAATATGTCGGCATGCAAATTCTTGGATATGGGATTGATACATTGCAAATGTATCTATAATTTTTGATGTTCCATGCTCGGTTTTGTCTACTTTCTTGTGTTTTGTCCACACTTTGGAGTACTTTTCATATGATTTCTTGGACTAACCTATTAACAAGAGCCACAGTGCCATCTGCCTATTTTCTGCAGTTTTTGGTTCCAGGAAAGTCAGAAAATGAATATTCTCGGAATTGGACGGGACAAAAGCCAAAGTGCATATTTTTCCGGAAGTCATCAGATGCCAGAATACGAGACGGAGAAGGGCTGGGGGCCGGCCACACCACCTGGCCACGCGGCCAGGCCTGGCCCGCGCCAGGGGGTGGTCTGGCCGACCCCAGCACCCCCTCGACCTCTCCTTCCGCCTATAAGATGCCCTCGGGACGAAAACCCTAAGGACCCGATCAAAAATCCACGAAAGAGTCTGTAGCCGCCGTCATCTCCATCCCTAGATCGGGAGGGATCTGAAACTCTTCCAGGCACTGTGCCGGAGAGGGGAATTCACCCTGGAGGCCTTCTTCATCACCATGCAAGCCTCCGGTGTGATGAGTGAGTAGTTCATCCTTGGACTACGGATCCATGTAGTAGCTAGATGGCTGGTTCTCCTCCTTTGTGCTTTCATGTCTAGATCTTGTGTGTTGTGTTCATGATCAAGATCATCTATTTGTAATTCTGCATGTTGTGTTTGTGGGGATCCGATGGATATTGAGATGCTATTTCAAATTGATTATTGATTCTATCATGTCATTGTTATTTGTGATCTTGCATGCTTTCCGTTGTTAGTAGCTGTCTTGGCCAAGTAGATGCTAGCAACTCAAAGAGTTAGTATTTATGCTCGATAGTGGGTTCATGCCTCTGGTAATCTGGGGAAGTGATAGAAATCTCTAAGGTACTAGATGTGCTGTTGCTACTAGGGAGAAAACAACAATCCTTTATTCATAGAACAATCGTATTGTTTACATTACACGCAATTCGTAAAGCAATAATCTGTTGCTTGCAACTTAATACTGTAGGGGGTTCGGATGATAACCTGAAGGTGGATTATTAGTCATAGATGCAGTTGGATGGCGGTCTATGTATAATGTTGTAATGCCCAATCAAGTTCCAAAGGAGTCAAGATGATTAGTATATGCATGTATTGCTTTCTTGATGTTTGTCAATTGCCCCGCTGTAATTTGTTCACCCATCATGTTATCTATCTTAAGGAGAGAAACCTCTAGTGAACTATGGATCCCGGTCCTTTTCTTTTACATACAATCTACAAACTGTTTACTGCTTTGTGTTTACTTTCTGCAAACTATTACTTCCTTCCATTCAATACGTTTAATCCTTTGTTTTCAGCAAAACACGGTGAGATTGACAACCTCATCGCAAGTTGGGGACAAAGTTTTGTGGTTGCGTTGTGCAGGTCGCCATGTTGCTACTAGCACCGGTAGTGCGCCCTGCCAAGGCTCAGCTAGCAACACCTTTGAGGTGTTTCCTTGCTCCTACGGGTTCGATTAAACCTTGGTTTCATAATGGAGGGAAACTTGCTGCTGTGCTCATCATACCTTCCTCTTGGGGTTCCCCAACGAGCTGTACATCAATACTGAGCCATCAGGGATCATAAGCATAAAGTACATTCTACATAAAGGACCTAAAAAAGGGAAAATTACATCGAGGTCCATACATTTAGCACAAAGGACCCAAAAATTGAGCAAAGAAAACAGTCGGGTTTGGCTCCTTCTCAAGAGAGCAGCTGGTCGAGCCATACTCTTCATACTACTTCCTCTTTGATTGTTTTCAAAATATAGCCAAATTTGTTGCCATGTGATACATTGCAAATGTATCTATAATTTTTGATGTTCCATGCTTGGTTTTATCCACTTTCTTGTGTTTTGTTCCAACTTTGGAGTACTTTTATTATGATTTCTCGGACTAACCTATTAACAAGAGCCACAGTGCCAGCTGCCTGTTTTCTGTTGTTTTTGGTCCCAGAAAAGTCAGAAAATGAATATTCTCGGAATTGGACGGGACAAAAGCCAAAGTGCCTATTTTTCCGGAAGGGATCAAGTGCTAGAATACGAGACGGAGAAGGGCTGGGGGCCAGCCACACCACTTGGCCGCACGGCCAGGCCTGGCTCGCGCCAGGGGTGGTCTGGCCGACCCCAGCACCCCCTCGGCCTCTCCTTCCGCCTATAAGTTGCCCTCGGGACAAAAACCCTAGGTACCCGATCAAAAATCCATGAAAGAGTCTGTAGCCGCCGTCATCTCTGTCCCTAGACCGGGGGGATCTGAAGCTCTTCCCGGCACCCTGCCGGAGAGGGGAATTCACCCTGGAGGCCTTCTTCATCACCATGCAAGCCTCCGGTGTGATGCGTGAGTAGTTCATCCTTGGACTACGGATCCATGTAGTAGCTAGATGGCTGGTTTCTCCTCCTTTGTGCTTTCATGTTTAGATCTTGTGAGCTCCGTTCATGATCAAGATCATCTATTTGTAATTCATACATGTTGTGTTTGCGGGGATCCGATGGATATTGAGATGCTATTTCAGATTGATTATTGATTCTATCATGCCTTTGTTATTTGAGATCTTGCATGCTTTCCGTTGTTAGTAGCTATCTTGGCCAAGTAGATGCTAGCAACTCCAAGAGTTAGTATTTATGCTCGATAGTGGGTTCATGCCTCTGGTAATCTGGGGAAGTGACAGAAATCTCTAAGGTACTAGATGTGCTGTTGCTACTAGGGAAAAACAACGATCTTTTGTTCATAGAACAATCGTATTGTTTACTTTACACGCAGTTCGTAAAGCAATAATCTTTTGCTTGCAACTTAATACTAGAGGGGGTTCGGATGATAACCTGAAGGTGGATTATTAGTCATAGATGCATTTGGATGGCGGTCTATGTATTATGTTGTAATGCCCAATCAAGTCTCAAAGGAGTCAAGATGATTAGTATATGCTTGTATTGCTTTCTCGGTGTTTGTCAATTGCCCCGCTGTAATTTGTTCACCCAGCATGTTATCTATCTAAGGAGAGCCACCTCTAGTGAACTATGGATCCCGGTCCTTTACTTTACATACAATCTATAAACAGTTTCTGCTTTGTGTTTTCTTTCTGCAAACTTTTACTTCTTTCCATTCGATACGTTTAATCCTTTGTTTTCCGAAAACACGGTGAGATTGACAACCTCATCGTAAGTTGGGGACAAAGTTCTGTGGTTGTGTTGTGCAGGTCTCCACGTTGCTACTAGCACCGGTAGTGCGCCCTGCCAAAGCTCAGCTAGTAACACCTTTGAGGTGTTTCCTTGCTCCTACTGGTTCGATTAAACCTTGGTTTCATAACTGAGGGAAACTTGCTGCTGTGCTCATCATACCTTCCTCTTGGGGTTCCCAACGAGCTCTACATCAACACCGCCATCAAGCATTTTTCTGGGCGCCGTGCATTGAGCCATCAAGCATTTTTCTAGCGCCGTTGCCGGGGAACGAGGAAGAAGAAACTCCCACGTCAACTACACGCCATTAAAGATTTTTCTGGCACCGTTGCTGGGGAGTCAAGGACATCTTCACAAGGGGAGTCCCTCATAAGCAATCTCTTTACTTTGTTGTTTTTGTTTTGCTTAGTTTCTTTTTGCTTTGTTTGCTTGTTTTGTTCTTCAAAAAACACAAAAAAATTAGTTTTACTTGTTTGCTTTCTTATTTGAAAACCCAAAAAAATGACTACTCTTGAAAACACCAAGTTGTGTGACTTCACTAGCACCAACAACAATGATTTTATGAGCACTCCTATTGCTCCACCTATGGCTGAAAATACTTTCTTTGAGATAAAACCTGCTTTGCTCAATCTTGTTATGAGAGAACAATTTTCTGGTATTGGTAATGAAGATGTTGCTTCCCATCTAAATAACTTTGTTGAACTTTGTGAGATGCAAAAGCATAAGGATATAGATGGTGATATTATTAAACTGAAATTGTTTCCTTTCTCTTTGAGAGGAAAAGCTAAAGAATGATTGAATTCCTTAACTAGGAATAGTATTGATTCTTGGACTAAGTGTAAATATGCTTTTATTGGAAAATACTATCCTCCTGCTAAGATCCATGAGAAGTGAAATAATGAAGTTTAAACAACTTGAGAATGAGCATGTTGCTCAAGCTTGGGAAAGAATGAAATCTTTGGTAAAGAATTGTCCCACTCATGGACTGACTGATTGGATGATCATCCAAACTTTTTATGCAGGATTGAACTATTCTTCAAGGAACCTATTGGATTCAGTTGCTGGAGGTACCTTTATGACCATCACTTTGGGTGCTGCAACAAAACTATTGGATAATATGATGGTTAATTATTCTGAATGGCATACTGAGAGAGCTCCACAAGGTAAGAAGGTAAATTCTGTTGAAGAAACCTCCTCCTTGAGTGATAAGATTGATATTCTTATGTCTATGCTTGTTAATGGGAAAGCCCATATTGATCCAAATAATGTTCCTTTAGCCTCTTTGGTTGCTCAAGAAGAGCAAGTTGATGTGAACTTCATAAGAAATAACAACTTTGGCAACAATACTTATGGTAATAATGCTTATAGGAACAATTTTGGTAACAATAATTATAAGCCATATCCTCCCAACAATGGTAATGCTTATGGAAATTCTTACAACAATAATAAGAGTGCTCCCTCTGAACTTGAAGTTATGCTTAAAGAGTTTATTAGTAAACAAACTACTTTCGATAAAACTATTGAGGAAAAACTCTCTAATGCTGAAAGAAATATAGCATCTTTGGCTGAAGCTCAATATACTTTGAATAAAATGGCCGCTAAACCTGAAACTAATGAGAATCCCTTTGCATCTACTAATGCCATACAAGTAAGAATTGATGAAAATGTTAGACTATTAGCTGAATTACATGCTAAGTGGGAAAGAGAAGATGAAATTGCTAGAAACATTAGTGTTTCTACTATCACCACCACTAGTGTTGAGGCTAGTAACAGTTCTACTACTTTAAATGATAAAGTTGATTTTGATCTTGATGGTTGCAACATCTCTGAAGTTATTAAGTTCCTACAAAATCTTGCTAAAAGTCCTAATGCTAGTGCTATGAACATGGCTTTTCAAAACACATTACTGATGCTCTCATAAAGATTAAAGAAAAAAAGATGAAACATAAAGCTTCTATTGCCATAAAACAAGAAGATGGTTGGGAACCCATCATTAATATGAAAGTGAACGACTTTGATTTCAAAGCTTTGTGTGATCTTGATAGTAGTGTTTCTATTATGCCTAGAAGGATTTATGATATGCTTGATTTGCCTCCTCTTCAAGATTGTTATTTGAATGTCCCACTTGATGCTAATGCTAAAAAGAAACTCATGGCGAGTCTTAATGATGTTCTTATTATGGTTAATGATTCCTATGTCCCTGTTGATTTCTATCAATGCTTCTTGTCCTATTACTTTGGGAAGACCTTTTCTTAGAACTGTTGGTGCCATCATTGATATGAAAGAAGGCACCATTAAATATCAACTCCCACTAAAGAAAGGTATAGAACACTTCCCTAAAAAGAGAGAAAATATTTCTTTTGCTTCTCCTATGAAAACAAAATTTGGTCTTAATGCTTCTTCATTTGAGAACACTTGATTCTTTCTTTGGTTCTGATGCCTAACTTAAAGGCGTTAAAGAAAAGTACTTGTTGGGAGATAACCCAAGAGTTTTAGTTGAGTCTTGGAAGTTATTACCTCTTTAATAACCTCTCCTTATCCTTTTTATTTGCTTTTTGTGCCAATAGTAACCTCTAATGAGAGTGAAGTAATGATTGGGAAAGTTGCTATCCCGAAACAGATTTTTGTGTTTCACTGTAAAAATTCCTGAGTGAGCTCTGTACGTCGGATTGAGCTGTAATTTCTGGTGCTTCTGACCCATGTTGTTATCTAACTTTCTTTAGTTCAACACTTTTTTATTTGAGGAACATAAGGTCTTCTAAAAAATTCTTCTTTACCTGCTGGTCTGTTTTGACAGATTTCTGCCATTTTCTGCATTTGCATCTTGTTAGTTCCTTCTTGAGTTCCTTTGGGGAATTGAGCTTTTTGAGGGAAGTGCTACAGTAGCTAGTGTTCTAATGGAAGTTTATTTGGTGTTAGAACTGAACCTTGAGACTTATTTATCTAAAGTGCACTAATGTTGCTAATGAGATTGTGTGAAGTTTTGTATGAAGGGAAATTTTCAGATGTATGGAAGGAATGAGTAACGAGATGAAGGATGGACTAAATCTCAATCTTGGGGATGCCACGCGTGTCACCCCAAGAAATATCCAAGAAGTACAAGCGTCAAAGCTTGGGGATGCCCAAGGCATCCCCTTCTTCATCAATAAAAATTCCAGGTTTCTTCCAAACGCTTCATTTTTATTGTTTCGTGCATAGTTGTGTTTCTCTTGGAGCGTCTTCTTTTTCGTTTTAGTTTTGGTTTTTAGTTTTCTTTGTTTGCTTAGTTTTCTGAATAAGTTGGTTGGACCCCCTCTTTCACACTTTGGTTTACAAATAGTTTGGTTTGGTTTGGAAAAGAGTAGGAAAGTTTATGCTTATGTGGTAAAAAGAGCTCGTTTTTGACTGTGGCCTATGCTTTGTCATGCCATGCTCGATATTGTTTTGGCTTTATGCTTAGTATTATTTGCTGTAGCATGACTTTTTATAAACAATTGAGATTTCTTAATGTGCCTTGGATGAATCATGCGTTGTTTTAGCATATTAAAGCATAGTATAGTGGTATTCTCCTTTGATGCTTTATTTGGGTTGACTTGGCGCATGCTCACACCATGTTATGACTATCTCAAGTCACCATAGCCTTTATGATCCTTTAGTTTTCAACTTGTAGTATCACTTTATGCTTTGATCAATGATGTTTTGTCGCTCTGCATGATTATGGCCATTATTGCTCTCTTAGTTTGTCGCTCCCAGTCTTTTGCTAGCCTCCACAACCAAGTATGAGTTCCACTCATGCATCCAACTCCCTAAACCAAGTTTTTCCAAAGAGTCCACCATACCTACCTACTATCTTATGCTATTTCAAGTATATTCATGCTTTTGTTTACCTTTCACTTGTTATGAGAAAACTAGTGATTAAAGCTCTCACGAACTTAATGGCACATTTTACTTTATTGCCTCTAATAAACTTTAACCATTGGGTCCTTCTTTGTTGCGTATATGCTTGCGCTTTATAAGTTGAAATTAGTAGAACCATGTACCATGGGGAACGCTTTCAACATTGCACTTGTACTTTGTACCCCGTTGATATTATGTTCTTTTGCTTACGGATCCCGGCGATGTGAAATAAAAGTGGAACTTGTAAGATCGTGGAGTTTGTATATGTGTTAGAGAAACGCCTGGGCCGCTAGCCTAAGCCATGCCTAATCATGGTGGAAACTTGCATCATCACCATAGTGAGCACTCTATGAAGCATCCTCAATAAAAACCTATGCAAATAGCAAATAAAAAGATCGCTGAGATGCTCATTGTCTGCTTGCCTTGTCATTTTGATTATGGGAAAGCTCCCGTATCTTGTGCAAGGGGTACCCCGTTGGCGGTTCTTAATGATACACATATACTTACAATGATAAGAGCTTACTCGTGACTGAAGTTGAGTAGCATGAGGATCGGTCTTCGTAAGTAAGGGGCATGAGATTTCGGTTTATAACTTGTCAAGCATATCCTCTTAGTTGTGTCACTTTAACCTTAATCACCTTCAAGATGCTTATGATAGGGGCAATGAGAGCTGAAAGCTATAAGTACCATAATTTTTGGAAGCTCTTTATGATACTTGAATCCCTACTTCCTTTTACAAAGGCTTTTCTTCCACCATTATATTGAGTCTCCACCTTCTATCTTTATGCACTACTTTGAGAGCATAGTGGCCATTCTTAGTTCTATGTGCATTGTCCCAAGACTAGTTGATTGATGCATAACTTGTTATTGCTTGTTTGAAACTATTGTATCTAGTCACTCTTATGAACTTTGAAGGTGTCCTATGCATTTATATTTGCTACTCTATTGAGAGACAAGCTGAATACTTTTATGCTATGTTTTATTTATGTGAAACAAACAAACGTCTTGCAAAGCATGTTATTCATGAATCTTTTGTTTGTGCCTTTTCATGTTGTATCATAGTATCTTTGCTTATTGCTAGAACTTTCTTTCATGTTATGATTGAAGTACTATGATCCCAGCTTTGAGTTTTGCAAATACTTTGATCAAGTTTTGATGGTGCATGTCACCTCAAAAATTATTTCTTTTTATCACTTACCTACTCGAGGACGAGCAGGAGTTAAGCTTGGGGATGTTGATACATTGCAAATGTATCTATAATTTTTGATGTTCCATGCTTGGTTTTATCCACTTTCTTGTGTTTTGTTCCAACTTTGGAGTACTTTTATTATGATTTCTTCGACTAACCTATTAACAAGAGCCACAGTGCTAGCTGCCTATTTTCTGTTGTTTTTGGTTCCAGAAAAGTCAGAAAATGAATATTCTCGGAATTGGACGGGACAAAAGCCAAAGTGCCTATTTTTCCGGAAGAGGTCAAGTGCCAGAATACAAGACGGAGAAGGGCTGGGGGCCGGCCACACCACTTGGCCGCACGGCCAGGCCTGGCCCGCGCCAGGGGGTGGTCTGGCCGACCCCAGCACCCCCTCGGCCTCTCCTTCCGCCTATAAGTTGCCCTCGGGACAAAAACCCTAGGTACCCGATCAAAAATCCATGAAAGAGTCTGTAGCCGCCGTCATCTCTGTCCCTAGACCGGGGGGATCTGAAGCTCTTCCCGGCACCCTGCCGGAGAGGGGAATTCACCCTGGAGGCCTTCTTCATCACCATGCAAGCCTCCGGTGTGATGCGTGAGTAGTTCATCCTTGGACTACGGATCCATGTAGTAGCTAGATGGCTGGTTTCTCCTCCTTTGTGCTTTCATGTTTAGATCTTGTGAGCTCCGTTCATGATCAAGATCATCTATTTGTAATTCATACATGTTGTGTTTGCGGGGATCCGATGGATATTGAGATGCTATTTCAGATTGATTATTGATTCTATCATGCCTTTGTTATTTGAGATCTTGCATGCTTTCCGTTGTTAGTAGCTATCTTGGCCAAGTAGATGCTAGCAACTCCAAGAGTTAGTATTTATGCTCGATAGTGGGTTCATGCCTCTGGTAATCTGGGGAAGTGACAGAAATCTCTAAGGTACTAGATGTGCTGTTGCTACTAGGGAAAAACAACGATCTTTTGTTCATAGAACAATCGTATTGTTTACTTTACACGCAGTTCGTAAAGCAATAATCTTTTGCTTGCAACTTAATACTAGAGGGGGTTCGGATGATAACCTGAAGGTGGATTATTAGTCATAGATGCATTTGGATGGCGGTCTATGTATTATGTTGTAATGCCCAATCAAGTCTCAAAGGAGTCAAGATGATTAGTATATGCTTGTATTGCTTTCTCGGTGTTTGTCAATTGCCCCGCTGTAATTTGTTCACCCAGCATGTTATCTATCTAAGGAGAGCCACCTCTAGTGAACTATGGATCCCGGTCCTTTACTTTACATACAATCTATAAACAGTTTCTGCTTTGTGTTTTCTTTCTGCAAACTTTTACTTCTTTCCATTCGATACGTTTAATCCTTTGTTTTCCGAAAACACGGTGAGATTGACAACCTCATCGTAAGTTGGGGACAAAGTTCTGTGGTTGTGTTGTGCAGGTCTCCACGTTGCTACTAGCACCGGTAGTGCGCCCTGCCAAAGCTCAGCTAGTAACACCTTTGAGGTGTTTCCTTGCTCCTACTGGTTCGATTAAACCTTGGTTTCATAACTGAGGGAAACTTGCTGCTGTGCTCATCATACCTTCCTCTTGGGGTTCCCAACGAGCTCTACATCAACACCGCCATCAAGCATTTTTCTGGGCGCCGTGCATTGAGCCATCACCATGCAAATTCTTGAATATGGGATCATCAACATAAAGTATGATGTAGATATATGGCCTTGACGTCGTGGTCGTTTGGCTTGAAAATCCAAGATTTTTTCATACTTGTTGACAACTATGCTTAAATTCGTCAAAATTTTATCACTTACTTTTAGGTTAGCATTTTACATGGTCGGTGGGAGTACATTCTACATCAAAGACCTAAAAAAGGGGGAAATTACATCGAGGTCCATACATTTAGCACAAATGACCCTAAATTTGAGCAAAGAAAACAATCGGGTTCGGCTCCTTCTCAAGAGAGTAGTTGATCGATCCATACTCTTCATACTACTTTCTCTTCTATTGTTTTCATAATATGGCCAAATCTATCGCCATGCAATTTGTTGGATACTCGATCATCAGAATAAAGTATGATGTAGAGATATAGCCTCGACCTTGTGGTTGTTCGGCTTGAAATCAAAGAATGTTCATACTCGTTGACAACTATAAGCTGAAATTCGTTTAAATTTCACCACTTACTTTTAGGTTAGAATTTTACATGGTCGATGGGAGTACATTTTACAACAAGGACCTAAAAAGGGGGAAAATTACATCGAGGTCCATACATTTAGCACAAAGGACCCTAATATTAAGCAAGCAAAACAGTAGGGTTCGGTTCCTTCTCGAGAGAGTAGCTGATCGAGCCACACTCTTCATACTAGTTCATCTTCGATTGTTTTCAAAATATGGCCAAATTTGTCGATATGCAAATTCTTGAATATGGGATCATTAACATAAAGTATGATGTAGATATGGCCTTACCTTGGTCGTTCGTCTTGAAATACAAGAATGGTTCCTACCCGTTGACAACTGAGCTTAAATTCGTTTAAATTTCACCACTTACTTTTCGGTTAGAACTTTACACGGTCAATCGGAGTACATTTTACATCAGGGACCACAAAAAAGCAAAAATTACACCGAGGTCCATACATTTAGCATAAAGGACCCTAAAAAGAATTTTTTTTGGTTCGCTCCTTCTCGAGAGATCAGCTGATCTGAGCCAAACCCTTGATACTACTTCCTCTTTGTTTGTTTTCAAAATATGGCCAAATTTGTTGCCATGCAAATTCTCTCATATGGGATCATCAACATAATGTATGATGGTTGATATATATGGCCTTGACCTTGGTCATTCTGCTTGAAATCCAATAATGGTCATACTCATTGACCAGTAAGCTAAAAAATGAAATTTAACCATTTAGACTTTTAGGTTAGAATTTTACATGGGCATGGACGTACATTTTATATCAAGGAACTAAAAAAGGGAAAATTACATCGAGGTCCATACATTTAGCACAAAGGACCATAAAATTAAGCAAGGAAAACAGTTGGGTTCGGCTCCTTCTCGAGAGAGTAGCGGATCGAGCCATACTCTTCATACTACTTCATCTTTGATTGTTTTCAAAATATGGCACAATTTGTCGGGGTGCAAATTTTTGAATATGGGATCATTACCGTGGTCGTTCATCTTGAAATCCCAGAATGGTTCATACTCGTTGACAACTAAGCTTAAATTTGTTTAAATTTCACCACTTACTTTTAGTTTAGATTTTTACATGGTTGGTCAGAGTACATTTTACACCAGGGATGCAAAAAAGCAATAATTACATTAAGGTCCATACATTTATCATAAAGCTCCCTAAAAGGAAAAAAAATCTGGTTCGGCTCCTTCTCGAGAGATCAGTTGATCTGAGCCAAACTCTACACACTACTTCCTCTTCGATTGTTTTCAAAATAGTGCAATTTGCTGCTATGCAAATTCTCTCATATGGGATCATCAACATAAAGTATGATGTTGATATGGCTTTGACCTTGGTCGTTCGGCTTGAAATCCAATAATGGTCATACTCGTTGAGAAGTAAGCTTAAAATCGTCGAAATTTCACCACTTACACTTTTAGGTTAGAATTTTACACGGGTGTGGAAGTACATTTGACATCAAGGAGCTAAAAAGGTGAAAATTCCACCTAGGTCCATACATTTAGCACAAAGGGCCCTTATATTAAGCAAGTTAACAGTCGGGTTTGACTCCTTCTCTAGAGAGCAGCTGATCGAGCCATACTCTTCACACTACTTCATCTTCGATTGTTTTCAAAATATGGCCAAATTTGTCGGCATGCAATTTCTTGGATATGGGATCATATGCATAAAGTATGGTGTAGATATGGCTTGACCTTGGCAGTTTGTCTTGAAAATCCAAGAATATGGTTCATACTCGTTGACAACTAAGCTTAAATTCGTTTAAATTTCACCACTTACTTTTAGTTTAGAACTTTACACGGTCGATGGGAGTACATTTTACATCAAGGACCTAAAAAGGGAAAAATTACATGGAGGTCCATACATTTAGCACAAAGGACCCTACAAAGGAATTTTGTTTTGTTTTGTCTCCTTACCGAGAGACCAGTTGATCTGAGCCAAACTCTTCGTACTACTTCCTCTTCGATTATTTTCAAAATATGGCCAAATCTATTGCCATGCAGATTCTCTGATATGGGACCATCAGCATAAAGTATGATGTTTATATGGCCTTGACCTTGGTTGTTTGACTGAAATCCAAGAATGTTCATACTCATTGACAAGTAAGCTTAAAATCGTCTAAATTTCACCACTTACACTTTTAGGTTAGAATTTTACATGGTGTGTGGAAGTACATTTTACATCAAGTACCCAAAAAAGGGAAAACATTTAGCACCCCCCTAAAAATAAGCAAGGACAGTCGTGTATGGCTCCTTCTTAAGAGAGCAGCTGATCGAGCATTACTCTTCGTACTACTTCATCATTGATTGTTTTCAAAATATGTCCAAATCTATCGACATGCTAATTCTTGGACATGGCATCATCACCATAAAGTATGATGTTGATATGGCCTTGACCCTGGTCGTTTGGCTTGAATCCAAGAATTTTCATACTCGTTGACAACTAAGCTTAAATTTGTCAAATTTTACAACTTACACTTTTTGGTTAGAATTTTTCATAGATGGTGGGGGTACATTTACACCAAGGACCTAAAAAGGTAAAATTACACTAAGGTCCATGCATTTATCATAAAGGACCATAAAATATAGCAAAGAAAACAATCGGGTTCAGCTCCTCGAGAGAGCAGATGATCGGGACCTACTCTTCATACTACTTCCTCTTCGATTTACAAGAAAGATTTTTTGTGGAGGGAACTGGGAGCAGAGTAGTACTATTCTGAAGGGAACTAGAGTAGAGGAACATGCGTCCGTTTTCATTTTATTCAACCTTGCCTATACACTCTATCCCCACTTCTACGCCAAGCACCGCCATTCCTCTCCTCCATAATGCCTACTGGCTCGTGGTTGACGTGGGTGCTTGTTCCTTCAATACACGGCGCTAGAAAGATGCTTGTTGGCTCAAGATACGATGAGCTAGTTGGGAACCCCAAGAGGAAGGTATGATGAGCACAACAACAAATTTTCCCTCAGTTGTGCAACCAAGGTTATCGAACTAGTAGGAGCAAGGAAACAACTCCAAGGTGTTGTTTCCAACTTGGAATCCTGCACAACACAACCATAGAACTTTCTCCCCAACTTACAGTGAGGTTGTCAATCTCACCGGTTTTGCTGAAAACAAAGGATTAAACGTATTGTGTGGAAGAAAGTAATAGCTTGCAGAAAGTAAACAGGAAACAATTGTAGACTGGTGGTAAAAGAAAGGACCGGGATCCATAGTTCACTAGTGGTGATTCTCCTTAAGATAGGTAACATGTTGGGTGAACAAATTATAGCGGGGCAATTGGCAAACATCGAGAAAGCATACATGCATATACTAATCATCTTGACTCCTATGAGATTTGATTGGGCATTACAAAATTATGCATAGACCGTAATCCAACTGCATCTATGACTAATAATCCACCTTTAGGTTATCATCCGAACCCCCTCTAGTATTAAGTTGCAAGCAATAGATAATTGCATTAAGAATTGCGTGTAAAGTAGACAATATGATTGTTCTATGAACAAAGGATTGTTGTTTTCTCCCTAGTAGCAACAACACATCTAGTACCTTAGATATTTCTGTCACTTCCCCAGATTACTAGAGGCATGAACCCACTAACGAGCATAAATACTCCCTCTTGGAGTTGCTAGAATCTACTTGGCCAAGATATCTACTAACAATGGAGAGCATGCAAGATCACATATAACAAAGACATGATAGAATCAATAATCAATATGAAATAGCATCTTAATATCCATCAGATCCCCGCAAACACAATATGTATGATTACAAATCGATGATCTTGATCATGAACGGAGCTCACAAGATCTAAACATGGTAGCACAAAGGAGAAGAACCAACCATCTAGCTACTACATGGACCCGTAGTCCAGGGATGAACTACTCACGCATCACACCGGAGGCTTGCATGGTGATGAAGAAGGCATCTAGGGTGAATTCTCCCCTCCGGCAGGGTGCCGGGAAGAGCTTCAGCTCCCTCCCGATCTAGGGTTGGAGATGATGGTGGCTACCGACTCTTTCATGGAATTTTGATCGGGTACTTAGGGTTTATGTATCGGAGGCAATATATAGTCGAAAGGGGAGGCCGAGGGGGTGCCCTAGGCGGCCACACCACCCCCTGGCGCGGGCCAGGCCTGGCCGCGCGGCCAGGTGGTGTGGGCGGCCCCTGGCCCCTCTCCGTCTCGTATTCTGGCTTCATGTCCCCCTTGGTGAAATATTGACTTTGCTTTTGTCCCGTCCAATTCTGAGAATATTCATTTTCTGACTTTCCTGGAACCAAAAATAGCAAAAAACAGGCAGCTGGCACTGTGGCATCTTGTTAATAGGCTAGTCCAAGAAAGTGTATAAAAAGCTCCAAAGTGTGGACAAAACGTAAGAAAGTAGATAACCAAGCATGGAATATCAAAAATTATAGATATGTTTGCAATGTATAATTGCCGATTTCCGATCTTGCTCACCGCACAGTATGAGAGTGTTTGTTCTTCTCCCTGTCCTGCTGCCACCATCGATCTTCCCTATTTTCCAGAAAACCAAATCAAGCCATTGTCCCAACTTCCATCAGCTCCCTTGCGATGGCAGGACCGAGCAAGGACAGTGATGATTCTGAGCTGTTCCAGCATGTTTTTACCGAAGTCCCACTTGAATAACTCATAACCAGATGCAACGTCATCATCGCCGCGAGCCTCGCCGGTTTGTCCAAACATCTTCTTGAGTCGGCAAAATATAGTGCAACTTTACATGCTTCTCAGCCGTTTGGCCTCCCCTATGTTCTTAATTCTCACCCGACTAAGAAACCATGGGAATGGAACGAGTACTTCAAGGGCAAGGGCACGACATGCAAGTTGACATCGCTGGAAAGGTTCTCCTCCGACGCTATGTTCTTGAATTGTATGGGTAAGAAGTGGGTGGGTGCCAATGGAGATTGGATCGCCACTGTTGGGTCCGAGTGCAAGTGGGAGCTTGTCAATGTGTACACTCATCAATGCATTTCTCTCCCACAATTTAATGAGTTTGTACCCACCAACGATCCGTTTACATTCATGCATAATGATCGCCCTATTCTCCTCCGGAAGATTGCTATTTTCCGAGCTCCCACAACTGCGGCTGATTATTTAGATTTCTCTCTTGTCACTATCTTCGACTACTCAATTGCTACCCTTGATGGCGATGAGTATGCATGGACAGTTCTTGAGAACCAGTTCCAGTGCTATTTCAGATACATCGATGCACTCATCCACAAGGGTCTGGTGTTTGCAGCCACTGAGAGTGGCAGTGTTTATGTTTGGAATCATCTGTATGTTGGTAAGTTTGATCTATTCCTGTTCTAAACACTAGCTTCAGCTTTAATGGATGTAAACTAGTGTTGGCTGATTTGGCCATCATTTCTTGTAGGTCCTATTCTGCTCTCGTCACCACCTGTCGCGCATCTCGAGGAGGGAAACCTTGATGCCATAGATGATGACGAGCACGAACCTGGTTTATGGTTCTTAGCAATATCTACAAATGAATCTCGCCTTCTTATCCATACCGTGGGCATTACTGATGAGGAGTTTTATGGCGGTACTTATTATGGTCATGGTAATCCTGTTGTTGATCATAGTGTTGATCGCTGCGGTTGCACTTGTGGACCTATGCTACTAGGTTTGGCTTCAAGGTGTACTCAAAGGACACTGCTTACTTGTATCCACCTAAGCCATGGATAGAGATTGCTAACCTGGGAGCAAATTCCCTTTTCCTTGGATTGAACTATCCAATTAATATTGCGGTAAGCGGTGCAGATGTTGCCCCAGGATATCTCATGAGAAGCAACTGTATCTACACCTCCCACCATGCAATAGGACTTGGATATACGCTGTTTCCTGAAATATGCTGCTTCAGTCTAAATACCGAAGAAGCAGGTGTTGGTTTCTCAACCAACGTTGCATGGAAATCTCCGGAGACTCCATTATGGTTCATCCCAAGCATCACCAATGCCCGCGATTGGAACCAAACTACCGTAAGTAATTGTAATACTATGTAATAGGATAGCTCAGTTTAGATCAAGTGTAGTAGATGGTTTTGCTTTTATTTTGTAACTTGGCCTTGTCATAAACTCATAATCTAGACAAGGCTTTGGGCATTTTGAGTTGCCTATGGAGGTCACACATAGGCATTAATGCGAGAAGGAGGCATGCACACAAAAGCAGACTTGATCGTCAGCTTTGTTTCTTCCAATGACGAGTGTTCAGAGAAAAGGGAAAACTGAATCAGTCACTTTGAAATGCTGCTAAATATGTCCAAGTGACGCTGAGTGTGAACTATGAATCTGTCGTTTTTTTCTTTTTTATATGTACTGCTGCATCTTTCAAATGCTACTAAACCTATCAAAAGTTTCTTTCGGTACTTGTTCAGATCGACCGGTCGAGTGCAGAATATGGTCTCGCTTTCCTTTTGAATCAGTCCTTGCTACATCTATTGAATTTCAATGTCCGTATTGCTGAATCTGTCAATTCTTTTGGTCACTGTCTATGTACTGCCACAACCTGTCAAGTGCTGCTGAATATGAACCGGGAATCTATCTGATATTTTTACAGTCTATTCTATACTACTAAATCTTCCAAATGCTATTGAATCTGTCAAATGTTCTATCGTTACTATTAGTACAATATTTTGTAGAACGAACTATGATGTATTGGTACTTGGTTAGATGAAGTGCATCAGATTGTCTTGCTTTTCTTTTGAAACTTAGCATTGTTACAATTATCTAGATGAGTCTTTGGCATTTTGGGTTGCTATGGGCGGTCACAGAGGCATCGATATAAGGAGGAGGTACTCACACAGAAGCAAACTTGATCGTCTTGCTCCAATGATTGAGTCTATTCGGAGAACAGGCCAAACTGATCGTGGGCCAGTTTTTTTAGTTGGAACAAGAACTGATTCTCTCTGTACTGCTATTGAATTTCAAGAAGGAAAGCTACTGAATCTCTCATTCGGCCCCTCTTTAGCCCAGAACATTTTAATTCAGTCTTTTCAGGGTCAGGTACTGGCTGACCATAGGCCAGCGGAAATTTTAGAAAGGAGCCCATGGAGCATAGCCGAGAACATATTAGTTCGGCCTTTTATGGGTCAGCGGACTGCTGAGCACATGCTAGTGAAATTTGAGAATGAAGCCCATGGATCATAGCCTATGGAATATAACCCATGTAGAGCAACAGCCAAACTCTTTTTAATTCAGCCTCTTGGGCATTGCCCCCACCTATCATAATAAAAAAAACTTTGCCTACCCATGTTTTTAAGAAAATACCCCATTATGTGGCATTTTATAAATTGAGATGCCAGGAGCACCGCCCTATTATATTTTAAAAGAGATAAACGTAGACACACAAAATATTTTAATAAGACTAATATAGAAGTTGTAGTACTAATAAAAGTTTAATGATATTTTTTCTATAAATATCTTTGTTGTATTTGGCACTCAGTTTATGTTTATTTGATTTGAAGTTCTTTTGTTTGAATCGCCTACATTTTTTCTTCTAGCAATATCGCATTATGGAGAGGCTGACATCACGGACCCACCAGCATTAACCGTCCCTAGAGTTTGTTTTGAGGGTGGGTTCGAAACAAAGTTTAAATACTTGAATAGAGAGGCTCGCATCGGGGACCCACCAGACAGAACATACAAGGCTGCATCGGGGACCCTTAAGCCAGAACATGCCAGAGAGGATGACATAAGGGCCCCAGCAGTAAGACCAACTGCCACGGTGAAAACAGCGGACACGGCCGAAAAAACGTCCATCACACACACGTTGCACTTACAGAGAAGCTGACATGTCGGACCCAGCAGGCCCAAGCATAGCCCATGAAATTAGCCTATCAGCCCCAAGCATAGCCCAATACCTTTTAATTCGGCCTTTTCGTGGTCTTGTGGCCACCGACCGTAGCCCATTCAATTTAGGAGTGAGCCCATGGAATATAAGTCATGACGAGTAGGGCATCTGCCCCGAGTTAGCCCAAAATCTTTTTAATTCGGCCTTTCTGAGCATTTTTTGTACTCTGAGGCTGACATCTGGGACCTGAAAAAACAGTCCAACATATACATGTTTCTTTCAAATAGAGGCTATCAGCTGGGACCTAGCATAGACACGTTTCCTGCACAGAGGTGGTTGACATCTGGGACCCTGCAAGTTTCCAAGGTCAAAACAGCGGACATGGCCAAAAA
This sequence comes from Avena eriantha, assembly GCA_910589775.1. NCBI lineage: Eukaryota > Viridiplantae > Streptophyta > Magnoliopsida > Poales > Poaceae > Avena > Avena eriantha. Next base: position 40,635,542 of record OU342745.1, on the reverse strand, counting down.
AAGTACATCATATGCATGTTTCATTTACAGAGAGGCTGATATGTGGAACCCAGCAGTGCTACCTTATACAGATGCTGCATCGAGCAACGTTGCCAGTTCGAAACAGGGAGGCGCGAGCAACAAAAAAGTTCAGCATGTACACATTTCTTTTAATGAGAGGCTGAAATGAGGGACCCAACAGCGTGAGCAAATGGCAGATTCGTCGAGCAACGCTATCTAGTTCGGAACATGGTAGCGCTAGAGAAGAAAAAAATTCTATCATACCCACGATTCTTCTAATGTGAGGCTGATATAAGGGACCCACCAGCCTGAATAAACGGCTGATGCAGCGAGCAAAGCTATCAAGTTCGAAACACGAAGGCGCGACAGAGGGTAAAAAATCCATCATACACACGTTTCGTGTGATGAGAGGATGACATGTAGGGCTCAGGAGGTTGGTTAAACGATAGATGTGTCCAGTAGCGCTATCAAATCGAAACGGGGTAGTGCGAGCCAAGGAAAAAAAATCCATCATACACACATTTCTTTTAATAAGAGGATGGCATGTAGGGCTCGGGAGGTTGGTTAAACGGTAGATACGTCGAGCAGCGCTATCAACTCAGAACGGGGTAGCACCAGCGAAGGAAAAAAATCTATCATATATACGTTTCTTCTAATGAGAGGATGACATGTGGGGCCCAACATCATGATTAAACGGTAGATGCATCGAACATCGCTATCAACTTCGGAACAGGGTAGCACGAGCCAAGGAAAAAAATCCATCATACACACATTTCTTCTAATGAGAGGATGACATGTGGGGCTCAGGAGGTGGTTAAACGGTAGATGTGTCGATCAACGCTATCAACTCGGAGTGGGGTAGCACCAGCGAAGGAAAAAAATTCATCATACACACGTTTCTTCTAATGAGAGGATGACATGTGGAGCCCAGCATCGTGATTAAACGGTAGATGCATCGAACAACGCTATCAACTTCGGAACAAGGTAGCGCGAGCGAAGGAAAAAAATTCCATCATGCACACGATCCTTCTAATGAGTGGCTGACATGTGAGACCTAGCATCCTGACTAAACGGTAGATGCATCGAGCAATGTTTTCGAGTTCAAATCACGGAGGTGCGACCGAAAAGTATGGTCCGCTAGAGACACTGACGTCCGGGACCCACACGCCTCAAAAGACTTCGGCGAGTCAACATCTCGTGAGGAAACGAAAATCTTGCTTCTGCCACGCGCCAGCCGAGCATCCTCCATGTTTTTAGAAGATCGATTGTAGTAGAGGGCTGCGAAACCGGGAAAAAAAGTTTTCCATTGGCCACGGCCGAGCAGAGAATTTCGTCGCGGAAGACGCGCCTTCTATGACGACCGTCGGGCCAATTCGTTGCGGAAGGAAACTTTTCTTGTAGTGGATGTTTGGATCACACGGGATCAGCAAGTTGTGAGCAACATCATCAACTCTCTCTCCGAGGATATCCTCTCTCATGTCTACGATATTGTTCATGCAGCTGATGTCTAGCGTGCTATTCATGAACTTTTTTCATCTCAATCCAAGTCGTGGGTCTCAAACCTTCGTGGTGCTCTCACCAACACCAAGAAACACGACATGAATGTTCAACAATATATCACCAAGATGAAGGGTTTTCCCTCTGAGCTTGCTACGATAGGTAAAACTGTTGATGATGATGAGCTCAAGGATTATATTATGAACGGACTTGATGGTTCCTATAATGGTTTTGTTGCTGCTCTCAAAGTTGTGCCTTCCACATCCCTCAATGATATGTGCTCTCAGTTGCTATCTTATGAGAATCGTGATGCCATGCTCTCTTCCAGTAGTCAGGCTTCAAGATCGTTTATGTCGTCTGTCAATGTTGTTCCCCATGTTCCCTACCCTGGATATGGGGGAAGCATGCCGAGGCCCCCTGCACCAGCACCATACATGCCACCATATCAATCCTATCAGTCGGCGACACACTACATGCCTCCACCGCCACCTCCTTACACGCCTCCACTGCTGGCTCCATACATGCCTCCACCGTCGCCCCTCTATATGCCTCCATACTAGCAGCCGGCCCCTACATGCCTCCATATCAGCAGCCGTACCCACTTCCACCTTACATGGCACCATACATGCCTCCTCACCTGCAGCAGCAACGCCCCCAACGTCCTCCTCAGCAGCCTCCATAGCAACGCCCACGTCAGGATCGTCGTCCCAAAGGGGGGGTGCAAGGACATGCGTGCTACTCCTTGGCAGGATGGTGTTTTCTGTCAAATTTGCAAGAAGGAAGGTCACCCGTCTGATGAGTGTTGGTGGCGCTATGGTGATGATGATGAGGACAAGCCCCCGAAGGAACAAAAAGGTGCCTATGGAGTTGACACAGACTAGTACTTAGATACATGGGCTACAACACATGTCACTAGTCAACTCAATAAACTCTAGGTTCATGAACCATATAATGGTCATGATCAAGTCAATAATGCTAGTGGACAAGGTATGGATATTGCTCACATTGGTCATTCTATTTTGCACACCCCCCGATAGCTCTATGCAACTTTGTGATATTGTACATGTTCCTGATGCATCTATGAGTTTAATTTATGCTCATAAACTTAGCCTAGACAACAATTGTTATATGAAAATTCACCCCTTCTTTTTCTTGATCAAGGATCAGGCAACACAGCGCATCGTGTTTAGAGGTCCATGTCATGGTGGCTTATATCCTCTAGTTCCAGTGTCTTCGAAGTCCTCCAAGCATGCTCTTGTCACCGTCAAGCCTTCATCCTCTACATGACATTGTCGTCTAGGCCATCCTTCTTCGTTCATTGTTCATCAAATTCTTAGGAAGCATAAACTTTTGTATTCCCCAGAAATAAATCCTTACATATGTGATCCACGTCAACAGGCCAAGAGTCATCAGCTACCATACCCTATTTCCACTAGTGTGTCCACAGTTTCTTTAGAACAAATTTTCTCTGATGTATGGGGTCCAGCTCCTCTCTTTGTAGGCAAACATTCATATTATGTAAGCTGCATTGATGATTTTAGCAAGTTTACTTGGATTTATTTGCTTAAGAAACATTCTGGTGTGTATCAAGTTTTCCTTGATTTTCAACAATATGTTGAGCGCCAATTTTGTCGCAAAATTCTCACCATGCAAACTGATTGGGGTGGTGAATATGAGAAACTAAATAGTTTTTTCCAACGTGTCGGCATTGTTCATCATGTTTCATGCCATCATGCTCATCAACAAAACGGTTCTGCCAAACGCAAACACCGTCATATTGTTGAAGTAGGCCTATCTTTACTTGCCAATGCATCTATGCCTCTCAAATACTGGGATGGCACCTTTATCACAGCCACTTTTCTTATCAATATGCTTCCTACCAAAGTTCTCAATTATGAGTCTCCCATAGAAAAACTTCTCCAAGTTAAACCCAACTATGATTCTCTATGAGTTTTTGGTTGTTCCTGTTGGCCCAACTTCGTCCCTACAACAAACACAAAATTTCTTTTCATTCCACACGTTGTGTTTTTCTTGGTTACAGTCCTCGTCATAAAGGGGTCAAATGTCTTGATGTGTCCATTGGCCGTGTTTATATTTCTCGCGATGTTGTTTTTGATGAGAATGTCTTTCCGTTTGCATCTTTTCATCCTAATGTTGGCCGTCGTTTACGTGATGAGATTCTTCTCCTTCCACTAGATAGCTCATCTTCGGCATGTACTAATAGGGGTGTGCATACTAATAATCACTATTTGCAGTTTGTTCCTCCTGTTATTTCACCCCAGGTGACTACCGAAGACCCACCTGTATATTCTCCATCAGCTACTATTCCTATTTCTGAAGAAAATGCAGCACATACTACATCAAATAATGACACAGCAATAGCAAATAGGACAATAGTAGAACCAAACAGTGGCAGCAATCCCAATACAGATTTTCAGCAGGAATCTACGTTGGATTCCTCACCGACAGCCTCTGCCAGTGCTGGGTCCTCTCATGGGCGTGCGTCCCGCGGTACTGGCCCATCCACCGCTGCCACGTCGCCCCGGGAATCTCCTTCTCCCGCGTCGCCCCGGGAATCTCCCTCTCCCGCCTCGCCCTCGAACGAGGCGCCCGCCCACACGCTGGAGGTCTTGTCGCCGCGGGCTCGCTGCTCCCTGGAGCGTACAGACGCGTTTTTCCCGCCAACGCAAGCACATGTTGGTCCACCCGATGCTGATGATGTCCATGCTCCTACTCCTGCTGATGATAGTGACAACGCAGGATTTTTTGCTCCGCCCGCCTCTGTGGTTTCATCTACACCAGGTGTTCAAATTCGCCTTCAAAAAGGTATATGAAACCCGAAAAAATACACTGATAATACTGTACGATATGCTATGTTCACCTCTACAGGGGAACCTACCAAACTTACTGAGGTTTTAGCTGACTCAAATTGGAAGAAAGCTATGCAAGAGGAATATGATGCTCTTCTTGCTAACAACACATGGCACCTTGTACCACTAGCTCCAATAAAAATATTATTGACTGCAAATGGATATATCGCATCAAGAAACGAGCTGATGGTACTTTGGACAGGTACAAGGCACGTCTTGTTGCTAAAGGTTTCAAACAACGGTATGGTATAGACTATGAAGATACTTTTAGTCATGTTGTTAAGGCTGCTACTATCAGACTTGTTCTATCTATATCAGTGTCTAGAAGATGGAGTTTAAGGAAGCTTGATGTCAAGAACGTATTTTTACATGGTGTTCTGAAAGAGGAGGTTTACATGAAACAACCACCTGGCTTTGAGTCTTCTGCTGCTCCAAATTATATCTGCAAACTTGACAAAGCTTTATATGGTTTGAAACAGGCACCTCGAGCATGGTACTCTCATCTCAGTTCCAAGTTACATACTCTTGGCTTTCTTCCTTGAAAGGCTGATACTTCCTTGTTTCTTTTTAACAAGTCAGGCTTTACAATGTTTATTCTAATCTATGTTGATGATATCATTGTTACAAGTTCTTCTGATTTGGAAATCACAACTCTCTTACATCAATTGAGTTCAGAATTTGCTTTTATGGATCTTGGAGACCTTCATTATTTTCTAGGCATTGAGGTACACAAACAGTTTAATGGTTTGCTCTTAAATCAGGAAAAGTATGCTGCAGATCTTCTTCGTCGTGCTGGCATGAGCACTTGCACGCCATGTCCCACACCTCTCTCCACCACAGATACACTGAACTTGATAGATGGTTCTCCTCTTGGTCCTGAGGATATTACCCACTACATGAGTATTGTAGGGGCACTTCAATATCTAAACTGACTAGACCTGATCTTTCTTTTTCAGTGAATAAGGTCTGTCAGTATCTCCATGCTCCTACTACTGCACATTGGAATGTTGTTAAAAGAATTCTGAGGTATATTCATGGCACAAGAAAGGTTGGTCTTACTTTCCAAAAGTCGGTTTCCACTCTTCTCAATGCTTACTCAGATGCCGACTGGGTTGGTGATTTAGATGATAGACGCTCTACTGGTGGATTTGCTATATTTTTTGGTCCCAATCTTATTTCTTGGAGTGCCAGAAAACAGCCTACTGTGTTCAGGCCAAGTACAGAGGCTGAATACTAAGCTCTCGCAAATGCCACTGATGAACTTATTTGGGTTGAAGCTCTTGTTCGTGAACTTGGTGTTTCACTCAAAGACAAACCATGTCTATGATGTGACAATCTTGGTGCCACCTATTTGTCTACTAATCAGTTTTTTATGCTCGTACCAAATATATTGAGATAGACTTTTATTTTGTTAGAGAACGGGTTGCTAGTAAGCAGCTTGATGTTAGATTTATATCCAGCAAAGATCATCTGGCAGATGGTTTTACCAAAGTTTTATGTGTAAAGAAATTAGATGAGTTTAAGCGTAATCTAAACCTCTCTCAGGTCTAGATTAAGGGGGGTATTAGAGATGTAATATCTGATACGTATATGTATGGTGTAGTACACCCACGTATACGTATCCAACTCTGTAATATGTCACACAAGAGGCTATTCCTTGTTATATTAACACGTACCCGGTGACCCCGAAGGGTACGACCGTTCCTCCTAGACAAACACGACTTCAACAGTAGGAACAGAGGGGGTAGGCGACATCCTACCCTTTTTTTGCAGGATAGATCGATTGATCTGAGAGAGAAAGAGAGAGAGTAAGGGCATGTACAATATTAGAGAAGGCATGTCTTCTCTTAGCTCTCCACATCATCTAGATAAGACACAATATATAACTTGTACAATGCATTGTCTCTTATTGCTATCTCTAAAAATTAATGAGAATTAACTATTTTAGTAAGAAATTGGTTGGCTAAGGGAAGAGAATGGTATAATGGAGAAAATAGTCTTCCCTCATTTTTAAGAGATTATCCCTTAACTAAGAAAAGACAACCTTCTCTTTCTTGTTTTTCTCTCTTCCAACTAAGCAAAAATCTAACGTGGTAAGTATAAGGGAAGACTGACATCACCGTATTGGACATGCCCTAACAAGGGCGGAGATTGACGGCCTTAACAAAGGGAGCCTGGAAGACGGGTTATCATGCTGGGCTTCGATGCACCACCTCAGCTATACACTTATTGCTAGAGTACTAGATTTGGGCCAAGTATCATCGTGATTATCAATAGCTATTTGCATGTATATATAACTCTCATAAAATAAGCTACTAGCACGTACTATACTAGCATACACGTACTGTAATTCTTTGGGGTCAGGGACAAAAGGTTAGGAGACATATTTTAGCGTATAGATACATATCTTGGTTAATTTAGGATGGTACTGTGAAAATTATAGAATTCCTAAAATATTGTGGGTTGTATAGGAATACAAACTTGGAGGGCAAGAAGCCTATGACTTGGAATACAAGATGATCTCTAAAGTCCTAGTTTATCTCTAGTTGTGTACATATCTTCTCCTCAGTCGTAGCGGGAGTAAAACGAATATGATGTGTGTTTTGGCACGACGCTGAAAGGCCCCGACCCGCTCCCTCGCGTCGCCTCCTCTAGGGCGATGGGGGGAGCCAAACCCTAGCCCCTGCCTCTGCCGCCCCCCACCACCTCTCTTCCTTCATCGCCCCCAGAGACGGCCGCGGAAAGCCGTGCGCGCCGCCAGTGAAGGGGGCGATGGGGGTCGGTTCTCGTCGTCTGGTGCGGCCCGGAGGGAAGCTGTGCCTGGCGGTGAGCGGCGCGGACCCCACCGGCGCACGGGAGGAAGCTTGGTGACGCGGTGGCCCTCGGTGCAGCAGCGAGCGGTGGCTTGGGCCGGTGAACCCTGGCAGCGGCGATGCGCGCGCGCTCGGCGGCGGCGAGTGTAGCCAGGGGCCCTGGGTAGCAGCCGGCCGTGGTGGTTCTGGCGGCGTGCTCCTGGGAGGCCGGCGAGGCAGGGGCTGCGGAGGGGCTTCTGGCCCTGCCGAGGTTGGATCTAGACCTCCGGGTCTGGGCCCTTCCAGGGCCGGCTCTTGGAGGAAGATGGTGGGCTGCGGCGCGTCCTCGCATACGGGGCTTCTCTCGCGACGGTACTCCTCGGCAGGCGGTGCTCCGACGATGGTCTGGAGGCGGCGAGGCGAGGGGATACTGATTGGTGGCGGTGGTGGAAGCGAGGAGCTTGGCGGCGGCCCCAAACCCTAGATCTAGGTTCTTTGGACCCGTTCTGGGTTCGGGCGGGCTAGCTCGCCCTCAGGCCGCTGCCGTGGTTGTTCTAGGGAATTCTTCGGGATAGAGGGAGCGACGACGCCACTACGTCTGCTGCAGCATGGTGGTGGGAGCTTCACCGGCCCGATCTAGGCTCGGCCGGGCCTAGCTGGCCTGATATGCTACTGCCGCTGCATCCGGTCTGCTACTGATATGGCGGTGAAGGTTGGTCCCTCCCACGTGGCTGCGGCGCCGCTGTCCCTTGTCTTCGGCGGGTTTCTTCGGTCCAACCAACCTCGTGGTGTTTGCCATGGTGAGACACCGACAAAGACTGCAAGACCGTGTTGGCGCATGTTGGCAGGCAGCAAGCTTGGTGGAGTGCAAGGATTGGATGGGGCGGTGGTTCTTCGGGGGTCGGGAGAAATCCTTGCTGGCTAGGCTGGCTCCATCACGGTGACATCTGCGGGTGCCGCCATCCTTCTTGACGGGCGTCAGATGTACCCTCCCCCCACCCTCCTACGTGTACCGGGAGAAATCCTAGGAGAAGTTCGGGCAGCAGTGTCATCACCGTCGCACCCCTTCATGAAGGTGTTGCTTGGTACACGGCAATTCGGGGGCATAGGATCGAGGTGGGACTTCCTCAGGGGGAGCAACGGTCGTGCGTCTTTGTCGGTTGTCGATCCGACGTTGTTGTGCATTTCTTTCTCTCTCTTTCTTTTGTATTTTCTCTTAGGATTTTGCTTGTGCTATTTGGCCCCAGCTGTGTTCGGAAATCCTTTGGGCATTGTGTTGTCTGGCCCAGTAGCGGTGTCACTTGTGTGCTTTATTTATAAAGCGAGGCGAAAGCCTGATTCGAGAGTAAAACGAATATTTGCAACTAGATTTGAAGTATGCCGTCTTCGCCTCCTTGTCATCATCAACTGTGTCTCTGATGATCATGGTCAACCCTTAGGGAGTGAATGTGTCCTCTTCTGGTGCCTCTCTTACCTCTCACAGTCACAGCGGGAGTGTCGTGGACGCAACTGATGACGTGGACGCCGTTGACTGAAGTTGTTGTTGATGTGTAGTTGTAGACGTTGTTGCTGATATTGATGTCGGGTAGCTGATCGTGATATTGTCGTAGAAAAAGTAGGTGTGATCGATGTCGTAGTTATCATATGTTGTGTGGTCGTCAGTGCCGAAGATGCAAAAAAACACGGGTTTTTCTTTAGATGGGGTTGCAGTTGTGAACCTTTTGCACCTCGTAGAGATCACCAGTTTTTGCCAAAGAACTGGAATTTTTGTACTATATGCATGCATCCCAAAGAAATGGAAGCGTTAGTACGGACACTAGATAAAAACATAATAAGCACACAATGGTATATATTCTTCTCGGACCTATCTCCTCATTACAAAACGTTTTTATTTGTCGAATAATTTTATGCCACTACCACTAGTCATTTCTATAAAGGAAGGCTTTTCCTCGTTTTACTAATTTGTCATGGAAATATTGGATACGTTATGTGCATCATATGTTGTGTCTTTGCGTGGTATGGATTCAAATAGGATGTGTATTGGTGTATGTGCATAGAAGGCACCGGGAATTACTGATAGGTCACCACAATGGAAAAATGCACTCTTGGGATGTCTTAGTGACACCGTGCCTCTTACTCATACTGTACCTCGTCATCTATATTCCCTCTACATCATCCCTCGCTTGCCCGAGGATAGAATAGATACCGAAGAGAGATCGCTTAATGTCGGTAAAGAATAGATCAAAGAGGGCGAGAGAATCTTTTAGGCCAGAGTGACATGCTCAAGTCTTGATTGATATGGAATAGAGAGCCTCCGCTTGCTTTTATCCTGACTTTACGTTACAGAAACAACAACCGTCTAGATTTGTTTTACATGAACTCTGAAATTAAAAATAGTGTGTTGATGACGTCTATCATATGAATGAATATATCATAAGATTAATATAATATCCCTTTTCAAAAGATAAAAATACTACGAAAATTCTCCTAAACAATCGATGTAGCTCTAATAGCTTTCGATATACTTGAGACCAAGCTCATAACCAACCGATGTTGTTCTATTTACCTACTAGCGGACCAATGACTTCATATCATTGCCAATCACTCAGGTCTTTTATATGGATCATGGCTAATCCCATGGAGAAAGATGAATATCATATACCTCTATCTCAGAATTATCTCAACTCAATTTGCTTATCACTTGTTGTGTGTTTGTTCACTAGGGATTTGAATATGATTTGCATAGGCATATAAGCAAACGGCAAATGTTGATGGGTCATCGGAAGTACCACATGCATTGATTTGTTTAGGAAATTACTACATGCCACTAGTAGAAAACAGACCTTTGGTCCAGGGGTATTAGCCCCGGTTTTGCTACAAACCGGGACTAATGCCCCGGTCCAACGGCTAGAACTGGCCCCAGGGGGTGGCAAGGATATAAGATATTATCTTATATTATTGTACTTTGTCTTAATCACTAAGTACTATATCAGAGTTGTCGCAGTTGTAATATTCTTTTACTTAATGCAATATTCTTTTTCTGTATTAGTTAAGCTATGGACGGTAGACAAAATGAAGAGGAGCTTCTCAATATTATAGATGAGGGTACTAGGGGGTCTTATTACGATGGCTCCGAATATCTTAATTTGTCTGGAGGAGACGATGGTGGAGAACATAGTGGAGACGATGGTGTTGACCATGGTGGAGACCATGGTGAAGACACCATAATAATGACAAACTCCGTCGAGGTATATAAAGCCTCTATCAATCGTTCACTAGTATAGATGCACTAATTGATTCGCATATATGTACTGCCGAATGTTTCTTCTCTTAGACCTCCGCTTCCGGCCAATCTTCTACAAGGACAAGAGGCCCGACACACAAGTTGCCCGCTGATGTCCGTTTCAGCATTGACTTAGTCTCTCCATAGGGTCAATCGCTGGAGCCCAAAGAATCTGCGAATGCATTTACAAGTCAATGCGGAGTGATTGTTAGAGACAAAGTCCCGATCACCACGCGGAATTGGAACAAGCCAGGAAAGAAAATGGATCCAGCTGGGGCTAGTTTTGTAGATGATAGAGCGAAAAATACGATGTGGAATTCTCTCATGACACATTTCACCCTACCAGTCTTGGAGACTAATGAGCTCACACAGCAATGACGAGGAAAGTCAAGCAGTTTGCTCTTAAGAAGATGGCCTTCAAGGAATGGAAAAAAAGATTGTACCACAAGTATGTCTTGAAGAAAAAAACTCCTCTATTCATTGGCCCACTAGAGTTGCAGCATGATAACTGGGCCGCATTTGTGGAATACAAGACCTCGGAACCAGCTAAGGCAATGTCAGCAAAGAATAAGTTAAATGCAGCCAAAAAGAAATATCACCATCATATGGGCACAGGTGGCTACAAGAGTGCCATGCCTAAGTGGGATAAAGCTGAGGCTGACCTGGAGGCTAAAGGGGTCACTCCAGCTACGTCTTGTTGGCCCAGGAGGTCAAGAAATTTGGTATTCGGGCAATGGGGCATCATTAAACCCAGAAACAGGCGAGATTGTTGCAGTCGAAGAAATTTCTTTACCCAAGAATCAACTTATTAAAGTGATAAAAGAGGTTGAAGAGGGAATGTTTGTTCCCGACAGAGAGAACGATGAGCTGACAAAGCCTCTCGGGAATCTTGAAAAGGCTGGACGAACAAGAGGGTTCAGACCTTCTTATCCATGGGTTATCGGGTTTCCCGAGCACCTTGACACGTACAGAAGCCGATCGAGAAAAACAAAGCGGCAAAAAGAGGAGGATACAGAGCGGTTCGCGAGGTTTGAAGCCATGCTGCAGGAGCATCGCCAAGAGCTTAATGAACTTAAAGGACTCCGACAGCAAGATCCTGCACCGGACAGTACGGTCGGCCCATCGCAACAGAAAAGCAGTGTGGCTTCCACGGAGGGCCACGGTAATGATGCAACGATGGATGTGTACCCCGTGGATGCAATTAAGGAGAAGACTAGTTGTGAGCTGCATGTTGAACTGAAAATATATCCATGAAGGTGGCGGTCGGCTTTGCTTTACCTTCTGCACCGGGAGCGACCTACCATTGCAATCCGATTCCAGTTGGCCATGCTTGTGTCGGTGTGGATGAAATTCAACCTATGTGTTAGTCACTACAGCTTGACATCCCTGGAGGAGAAGGGGAGACGACACTGGGAGAAGTCACGAGTGGCTTCATTCTTTGGAAAAAAGAATACATCAAGTTTCCAGGCTCGACACCAAGGCCACCTTCTCCACCGAGAAACAATCCATCACCTCCAAGGCAACCATCTCCTCCTAGTAAAAGTACACCTCCAAGTCCACCTCCAAGTGCACCGTCTCCTCCCAGTAAAAGTCCAATCCATGACCCCAACACGAGTCCATCTCAATCTACGCAGCCGCCTCCACCCACTAAGGGCCAAAAGCGGAAGAATATCACCGCTCCGTCGAGCGATAACCGATGCCCAAAGCGACAGTTGTTGCCCCTCCCAAGAGTACCGTCGGTTCCTCCCAAGAGGGCTTATGACCTGACCAATGAGGAGACCGATGCGGTCATACGGGCCAAAGTGGATGCTCATTTTAAAAATAAACAACCTGAGCCAGAGGTCCAAATAAAATCGGAAACCAAGGAGCACTTTAGGAAATTACTGACGCAGCCATCCCAAGCTCAGTTAAATACGCCAGATGACTATACACGATGTCTTCAGAAGACACTGAAACAGAAGAGATCAAGCGGTGGAGAAAGCATCACAAAAGAGGTTCCCCAGCAGGGGGAACAAGCAAAACAATCGAGTGGTAGCAGAAGCATCAAAACAGACGTCCCCCTGCTAGGGAAACAAGCAAAACAATCTAGTGGTAGCCGAAGAACCAAAAGAGATGTTCCCCAGCTGGGGAAACAAGCAAACCAATCGCTCCCCCACTCCAGGTGAACATACCCGAACCTCAACTATATGAGGTAGAACCTATGGATCCGAAAACGGCTAGGATATTGGCTGAGCAATGTGGTATGCCTATTCATGAAATTCTTCACGGCGATATGCCCAAGGCTGAGGTAGCACCCAAATTTGTTCACGGGGAGCCTCTGGTCAGTTCTGAGTGGCTTCGGGATATGCCAACACAAATGCGACGATTCCATGAATGGTACATGAAAGCATCAAAAGAACAGCAAAATTGGCTCTTACTGAAAGTTTGAAAATCGCATTACTTCACTGAAGACGAGGTCCCTATTGAATTTACAGAATTATTTCAGTTATTCAATCTAAAGGAACTCGACAAAACTATCCTCAGTGCGTATTGTCTGTAAGTGATTACTTTATTTATGTAATTATGTCTCTATCTCAGCTTGTTCAATTCATTGCCGGTAAGTATACTCACTATATTCTTTTGTACGCTATATATAATGATGCAGAATGAAGATGCTCGATTGTAAAAAAAAGCTATCAATGGATTTGGGTTCATTGACCCACATCGAGTTCATGGAGCTATACTAAAGGATAAACCACTGGAGGTCGAGCACAACTTGTTGCAGTTTCTCACGAAACAACATTTCTGTAATGAAATACTATTTCCTTACCACGACGGCAAGTGAGTTTTTGTACACATTAACTTTGGCTTACTCGATGTTCAGTGTAAATGATAAGTTACTGATGTATGTAAACCTTGCGTAGGTACCACTGGATTCTTCTAAGCATTTCACTTGACTTGGGAAGAGTTCACATCATGGACTCACTAAACAAAGACATTGAAAACTACCGCAGCATTATCGATGCGTTCCAGAGGTAATTTCAACCATTATCGCACTATATCGGTTTCTTTCGTTCATTTTCTAGGATATCAAGTAGTTATTAACTCATACATTAATTTTCTTTCTCGGATAGGGTTTGGACACAGTTCAAGAACCATGTCCGCGGTCAATGGTGTGAGGAGCTATTTTTTAAATCACTCTCGGTAAGTAGTATGAGCTAAGTCCGCGCATCTATTTAATTCTAGTTTATGTGCATTTATCATGCTAGAGTTATTATTGATTGAATTCTATTCTTGTAAAGTGCGCGAGGCAGTCACAGGGGACTAATCTATGTGGATTCTACGTGTGCAAGTTCATTCGCATCAGTATTGAAAAGCCCTCGGAAAATGTTCGAGTAAGTAGACAATATATTCACCATTATTTTTATTACAAAAATTTGTGTTGAGTATACGATCTCTTTTTTATATAGTTGGACGCGATGCGGGACAAGCTCCTACCAGAGGACCGTCTAATAGCAATCCAAGAGGAATTTGCTGGATTATTTGTCGACGAGGTCATAGACCCACGCGGAGAATACTCTATACGTAGACTCTAAAGCATCCATGTAATGATCTCCATGTAATCAAATAGACATGCTCTAGACCCGGTTGGGACTCCATGTATGCTTGTAAGAGAAATTATATTATATATTGCGTCAATGTGTACAAGTACTGTGTAGTAGCGTTCTGTATGTATACGAAAACTTGTTTCTAATGAAAACACAAAATGAAAAAAAATTGAACACAAAACAAAAAATGAAAAGAAAAACACAAAACCCTAAAACCTCATCCCCTGCCGTGGCAGCCAAATGAATCAAAATGCTGCCGCGGCAGGGAACCTTTAGTCCCGGTTCGTAACACGACCCGGGACTAAATGTCCTGTCGCCCAGCGCGCCTCGTAGGGCCACGTGGTTGGACTTTTATCCCCGGTTCGTAACAGAACCGGGGCTAAAGCTTGCACCTTTAGTCCCGCTTTGACAGTTCCGGTTCGCAATCCGGGACTAAAGGCCTTACGAACCGGGGCTAATGGCCTGGTTTCTACTAGTGTGCATTGATGATCTCGTATAGAGTCGATGTGCCTTGCAATCTTACTATGTCAGCTCGGCTATTCTCCCTTTGCCTTGTGCCTCCACTAAGCATCAAGAAATTCTACCTCGGTCGTCTATATGTCACACTGTTCTGCCATTCCGAGGAACCATCAACAGATGTTTTTGTGAAATGAATAGAACGAAATGGGGATCAGGAGAGATCGGTCGGCGTTCATAAAAATGAGGAAATGAAAGAACGTAGTTGGGTACTGAGTGACATGCTCAAATCGTTATTGGTATGGACTGGCAACCATCTACATTTGGGGCTGGATTTTTGGCTCTTATTTCTGCTGTCCATTCCAAATTGTCTTGCTTCTAGAATAGTAATTCTACTGAAACTTCCATATCAACCTCTTTGGACATTTTTATTTGCTAGCTTTAGGAACCCTGTAAAAGAAAAGGTTCAAATCTATGTATAGGCATGGGATTTGATGCATACGCATGTTCCCAAAGAAATCAAGGCACTTATACAGGGGCAGTAGATGGAAATAAACACAGACTAGACGATATGCTATCGTAAATAAGGGTGTCATCTTTGATTCTTGGATGCCCAGAACATGAAGACATCATTTGGAAAGAAAAAAAGTTTTAGACCAAAATCAGCGTTAAAATTATTAAGGCTCTGTTTGGCACCAAAAGTTTTTTTTGAAGTATTCTAATAATACTTTGGTTTCTAAAAATACTATGGTTGTTTAAGCAAAAACTGCAGTTTTTCATACTTATTTTTTTGCAAAATAACACTAATTTTGAAGTATAGAAAAAAGAGGTCTAGACCTCTTTTTCTAAAACTGAAGTTTTTGTTAGACAGGCAAGAAAATATTACAATATTGGTTTTAGAAAAACTTAGATGTCAAACGGAGCCATAGTCATATGAGCGATTCCACCGTATAAACACTATTCCAATTGTATCATGTTCTGAACAATATGCAATGTTTATATGTCCCTCGAGATCACATGACATATGGAAAACCTTATGTGCATCAAAGTGGACAGTCTCAAGGACATGCTTGGCTCATTTCAGACCTACAGTCGTGCCCTCAAAATAGTCGATCAATCCTTGCAGTCCGGGGCGATCAAACGGTTTAGAAGTTGGCTGACGTGGCTCAGCCAAGGAGACGTCAAGGTAGGCCCATGGACAAGAGGAATTAGATCCGTGTACAAGCTTTTCGTATTTGGGTTTGATCCAGTACTGCCTCCTTCCCCTAAACTCATATAAATATTAGAAATATATTCCGCGCGTTGCAGCGGAAATCTCTTTAAGAACCCTGTTGTGTATAAGAAATAAGACAAAAGGCATGAATCAAATTGTAGGCACGCTATATATTCTTATCATAATAATATCTAAACATAAATATATTAAATACATTTTGAAACAATGTACCAGCCGTGTAAAGTGTTATCAGAATTTTTGTTCTATCTATAAATAATATTTCTGAAATTATGAGTGTAGAACAGACAGATTTCTGTTGTACTACTATGCTTATAGCTGCAATAATGTTAAAATATTCGGGATATTATAACCGGGCCAAAGAGGAGGTCTGTCACGGACTCAGCATTTTTGACCGTCTGATCATGCCATAAAACTCTTTCTGGCCATTGGATACGTTTCACTTCCCGCATGGGCCAAACATCCCTGAGAGACGCTTCTCTGCAGCTCAAAAGGGTTGCTTGTGGTTGATTGGGTCGCGATCACTTGTTAGAGCCCATATATATTAGTTACTGGACCCCGGAGGATGGAAACCGGATCACTTATGCAACTCGATGCAACTACCAAAAGAGAAAAAAAGGATTGCGGTCTTGGGACCGACTCGATTCGGTAGGGGAGAAGGCAGCCGACACGGCCAGCCGATCCGATCGACGATTCGCGATGCGGGCGAGGAGGACGACCCACGCGATGCAGGCGGGGCACCTGAAGAGGCAGCAGTTACACCTACGCACTGTCAGTATTGAAGATGATTCGCCGGCGTTGAAGAGTTCCGTTTCTCAAATCCATTAATTGTCTGAAGTGTGTCACTCGTCGCCGGTGGAGGTACTTACTATGTCACCGCCTACACACATCTTAAGTCTTCCCCGGTCGCCATTGCTTCCCTAGATTTCCCTTCTATCTTCACCTTGGTCCCAATTTTCACCCCGTACATTTCCCTCTAGTTACACTGGCGATTCTAATTTGTTCAGATTCCTTCTAATTGATGATGTTTTCTCGCTCTCAATTTTCAGCAGGTGCTAAGTGTTGGGGGTGTTGCACTGGGACATCATATCTAACAGGCTACCAACTTCCAGTGACTTGCAAGTAACGGGGATGGTTCAATTGTTGTTGGTTTGGATGGCGATTACAGGTGATGAATTTGCACGGCCCTACGCGCCTGCCCCTTTTACCACCAGGCAAAATCCCGAGATCTCTGATCTTGTGCTATGCAATATTTCCCTTCTAAGGTTGAATTTCGAGGTCTGATATAAGAATTCGACTATGTACCTTGGGGCCTTATTGGTCAGGAGCCAATGGTGGGGCAATGGATGCTTGTGTAGAAACCATTGTTTGGCCATGGGGAACTATGTTGCATCGAGGCTACAACATTAGATAAGTACAGGAAGTACATGGAGAAGGATGCTGCTCTTGAGCAGATAAACTGTGTTCAACAAGCAACTTACAGTGTGTCTACTTGGTTTGCAAGAGCAAATACTCTTGTAACTGAAGTTGTTTATCAGATTGCTACATAGCTGAATTTTTTTGCCTCACAAAGGTACTACTTCCTCCGTTTCAAATTATAAGATGTTTTAGCTTTTATAAAGGGAATGTATCTAGATGTCTTTTGGTGTATATGTTTGGAGTGATTTACACACAAAAGGCGTCTAGATACAGTCATTTCACAAAAGTTAAAATATCTTATATTTGAAACGGAGGGAGTACATATTATAGGGAACAACTATTGGGAGCTTAGTCACCTTTCTAGGTTTTTAGTTTCTTCTTATAATTTCCTGTGCCGGTTTGACAGGACCTTTGCATGGTTTAAGAGTCAGGGTCCGGCGGGATGCATACCTACACTACAGTAGCCTCCCCTGATACTATCTCAGGCCTTTCAATGTCGCTGCATGTTGCCATGTTGCTATTGGTGATCCTGAATTTGTTGATGTGTTGTGATTTGATGACCATATATATGTTCTATCTAGAGTTCCCGAAACCTGTGCTGGAGCTGGGTACTCGATAATCTCCTTCACTTAATAACTTCCCTATGGCCCTAGCTGTCCGGTTATGTCACAAATATGCTTCTGGCACCGTCTTCCTCAAAGAGAAACCTGTCCATGATTGAAATAGGCTTCAGAACTTGTGTTATAATATTCTGAAGTAATATTGTACATTTTTAGGCCAGCAGGTAATTGGTAAAACCCTGGCTTGCTCATAAATATCTTGGCTATTGTTTATGTTTATAAGAATCCAGTAGTTCTAACTTATATTGCTCCTCCATTCTTTCGAGGACTGCATTTTGGTACTGTTGTCTATCAATTGTTTTGAACGAGGTTCTGTGTTGGCATATTTGAAATGCACTTTTTTCCATTACTAAGAAGTATTAACCTCTTACATTAATTATTTTCTTGCATACCTCTATATTTTGTAAATTCCAACCATCCTATTGTCGAAATTGACGGGCGCGGCAACACGCGCCATCCTGCGTGAAACCGGTAATGCAATATATACATGAGTTAGTCGAGAATATTGAGGAATCCCTCTCTTGTATTAAGGAATATTTATGCATCGTTAAGATTTAGTAATAAAATAAATATTTAGACATTTACACGATTTACCTTTGTCACGTTGAAGTAAACAACTTACGCAAAAGACCCTCATGCATTTCCTCATAACCTGCACTTACAACATGAGCACCCAACTTTCCAGATTTTTTTGTTGTGTCCTCTAATAATTATCTAAACATGAGAATATCAGATTTCTATATGCATCATAAATGATGGGGTTTATCATGTATACAACCTTGACCTGCATACATAGAAGATTTGAATTAACATTGACAATCACTCGCCCTTCCAATCGAAGTAATATGACTAATTAAACAACCAAACATCAGTAATAAGCCATTTGTGTCAGCACTGATTGGCGTTGATATGTATATTAGACATGTGCCGAAGTCTGTTAGTACGTACCTGAACACTGGAGACAGTACACCTTCCATGAAAAGAGATGAATAAAACGCATCACCGGTAGCATAGTACCTTGCTACTACATAACTGGGGGGTCTGAGACACTCTATAGTTCAGTTCACAGGCGTCCGGTTGACCAATGCATGCACACATCATCATCGATCTTGAAAGATGGGACCACAGATCTTCCTGCATTCAAAAATAATCAACAACACCATACGATCTAATAGAGTACATCAATTATGATATGGGACGAGCACTGAGGTGCAGCTTGAACGAGCGTGCCCTACTCGCTAGCCTAATTCGTACTTACTTTAGAAGGGGATTAGCAAGTCTGCTACTGTTGCCGGCGAAGTCTTGGATGAGAGGAGTATCGTGCCTCCGCACATATGTTGGTGCCACCGCTTGCCTCTCTCGGCCTCTCCACCGAAACCGAACACGCTGTGAGCATGCGGTGCTGCGATGGATCCATCTTACATTCTTTTGTGCGATTCGCGGGATATTGCCATGTGCTTCTAGCGCTTCTTCGTCGGCTGGATCCATGGAGATGGGGACGAGGGAGCGGGTGGAGGAAATTCCCTAATTCAGTGAAAGTCGCCGGTCTCAGAGACGTGCGTCCCGACGCTGAGAAGCAGTGAGGAGGCGGTGCAGAGAACGTGTCACTGGAGGACAGGTAGATAAGCAGTGGGCAGTGGTAAATAAATTAAGAGGTGTCTGCTCGCATGCATCAGCTGTTATTAAGGCTGGTCCTAGTGGGAGTATCATAGTTAATATCATGCATGCCATGTTGGCAAAAATCTGATGTAGCTCAACAATTAATAAAAAAAGAGATGGTTAGAGTATCATAGGTAGATACCGTATCATAACAGGTAAAACTAGAAAATCCTCATGCAAATAAACCTTGTACACAATTTTGTATTCAGATTCTACAAATCATTAAATATAGTACTAATATGATACTACCATATGATACCATGTACTATGGAGATAGTTGTAGGGGTTCTGCATATGAAAACAATAAACTTTTACCCTACGCCTCTGAACCCTTGATGTTGTCAGGACCTATCTATTAGTAATACAGTAACGGGAGGGGCTTTTCACGAACTTACCCTTAAAGACCGAAAAGCGTTGTCAACGCTCAGGAGAGCGTGGTTGATGTAGACGACCCGAAGCCGACCTCAAGGTCGTGATGAAGTCCTTGCGCTCCAGCGGCTCCAACGACTTGAGTGCCTCAAGTGTGACACCTCGCGGGAAGTTACACACGTCAGATGCCTAACGATGACTCCCGCTTCCCTGATCCAGTAGTAGTTGCGGAAGTAGAGCTCCTGGATCTGAATCCCGCAGTGCAACGGCGCTCCGCGGTGAAGATGTCTCTCGTTCGCGTAGTCCGAACTTAGGACCACGGTCACGAGAGAGAGAGAGAGAATATCAATTGGAGGTCTTCCCAAAAGTGAGAAGACCTTTATTTAATATTGTGTGTATTTATCTGGCCAAATACCCCCACTTTATATAGGGGGAGGGGAGGTATTACCTCCCTCAAAGTCCCGGGGTGGAACTAAAGGAGAGGAGAGGGGGTGGGGTGGCGCCGCCGGCCACCCCCATGGGTTTGCGGCGGCGGGGGGGGGGGGGGGGGGGGGGGGGGGGGCTGGCCCACTAGGGCGCCGACCACCCCCTCTGGCCCTTCTCCTCGCACCTTTCCGTAATGGGCCTCTTCCCTCCGGAATTGGCCCATTAAGCCTTTTGACCTTTTAATTGATTTTCTCTTTATTAAATAATTATGAATAAATGATTAAATCAATATTTATCATTCATTCCCATATTATTCAACCTTTGTGGTTATGGAACACCTTCCACCTCCACTCCGGGCATCCTCCGGACTTACCGAAACCCTTCCGGTTTTCTCTCTACTATTTTCCGGCGATTATTCTGATCCTATAAACACTCTCTAAGCATCATCAAACCCTTAAGCGTGATACCCTACGGTTTGGGAACACTCCAGACATGTTCGGGACACTCCCGGACCAATGATCAACAGAGGGACCTCGATGGCAATGTGACCCCTGTGCGTTTCACGAAGATCTTTCGTCGTTTGAACCAGGACGGTCGTGTCTTATTCCCTTTGTCTCTCGATATTTTCATTGCCCGAGATCTGATCAATGACATCACCATGTTGTGTTCAATCTCGTTACCGAACAATCCTACTTGACTCGTTCCGACAAGTGATATCCCTGTGATCAAATCACACGATGCACAGCTATTGGATATAACTTCTCCGAGTGGGCCCTTGAGTATCTTTCCGTCACGTGGACAGACAAATACCGCTCTTGACATATATTGCCTCTACGGTTTCCTCCGAGTACCTGAACACACCTTTATAACCACTATATTACCAAGTGGCGCTTGATGTTATCTAAGCACTCTCGGGAGACAGTGATTGATATAGCCTCACGGTCTAAGGAATAGTCTACGAGGATCCATTTCTAATCATCATAACTTGAACTTCGTGACATGATCGGGTCATGATGTTTAGGTTGGATATTGGTTCATCATCTCATTCTCCGAATGAGTTTACTCCATTTCCAACTGCATAAATGCCACATGATCACGAAACTTGATCATCTGTTGATCAATGAACCAGTGACTAGAATTTCACTGGGAACCCCTGGTTGTTTATATATCACACGTGTATTGATGTTTCCACTCAATACAGTTATAGCATGATATAAAACTTAATCATAAACTTTATGAAATATGATAATAGTCCTTATTACTATTTGTCTCTAGGGCATATTTCCAACAGACTCCCGCTTGCACTAGAGTACAAATAAACTAGATGCATTTGTTCTTAATCGTTGGCACCATATATCTGGTTCCCTAAACATGCTTGCTCATGGAAGTGGTTGAGTCTTGGGTATGTACTTTACAGTCCCAAATCGTTTGCAACTTACTAATGTCACCTTTATTGACATTAATACTTTATCATCACATGATAACATCTGTGTGTATGCATCGTCGCTATGGCAGCAGAACGAGGCCTGATTCCAGGAGCCTACAGTGACTTTAGATCAACCTCGAGGGCTTTCTCATGGGCATTGTGCCCTGGGACACATCATTCTACGTTAAAAGCAAACTAGCCCCGCCATAACATTATACAACACTTTAGATGGCACCCTTATCTATTATTATAAATGTATTCATGGAAACACTAGTGCACTATGTGCATCTTTCGATGTTTTTGTTCACCTCACTTCCTACTTGACTTTAATCGGTATTTACATGAGTTTCCAACATATTTCCTTATAACATAACCCTTTATGCTTTAAGATATGTCATCCTTTATGGATTTGGAAAACATGTTTACAGTTCTCTAATAGACACTGTGGACCAACTCAGCTCAACGTTCTGTGATTCAAACTTAATCACTTTTAAACATTCCTTATTGGATCATATATTATTTATCATCATGGTTTTCTAAGATAGAACCTATGTCTCAACATAGTGGATGATGATCATCCTTTTCTTTCTTTCAACCATTGACGTTAAACTTAATACTATTCCTAACTTGTGTTATTAAGGACCAGTTCCTTAATTAACTTCTATTCTGAAACCCTTTTTCAGAATCACTTAAGGAATACTACATAATATCATAATACACTTATTATCAACTTCTACACCTTATAAATCATTATTTATCAGTACTTGCGCTTTTATTCTTGACACACTTAAGAATTACTCTATAAGCTCCCACTCAAAATATGTTCCTAACATATTTGGGTATGAGTCACTACTCTTACTCAAACTATGTTTCTACATATTTGAATTTGAGACTTATATTGCTCCCACTCAAAAATATGTCATTCACATATTGTTTTAGGAAGACTTTCATATCTCCCACTCAATTTTATGCAAATTGCATATCCACTCACTATTTTGAACAATTTCAAAATCCTTTGATCAAATATCAAACTTGGAGATTTACTATGAGATACTAGTACTTTTACTAGTTTTAAATCCATTAGATATTAAGCACACTTTGAATAAAATTCATTTGAAATCGTCCAATACTTGACAAATTGTGCTTTTGTCATTCACCCCCTTTTCTACTATGGCTTTGCAGTCATTTGGGAAAATTCAAGTAACCCCTTTTACTTGTGAGATTTAGCAACGAATTTCTTTCTAATCTCAAGGAAATTTTGCTGTGGGATTTCTCATAACTTTAGCTTACCATTATTTCCTTAGTAGTTCGTAGGTATGTCATATTCCAAGAATCATGACAAATGATTCACAAATATCTCCATACAAGATATGGGTTACATTTTGAATCCTACTTTATGTAGTGAAAACACCAGTGGGAAAACCACAATAATCATTATCATTGATTCTTTCCTTCGTGAAGAGAATCGTCCAGGAAAAATTTTCGTTGCGCTTCTCAACATTATGATGCAGGGATTTGAATCCTCATCATGTTTTTAACTATCTTCCATTTGCTCCATAATCGAGAAATATCACTGAATGCGAACTTTCTCAAGAATCCACCAAAATCCAAGCAATACAAGATTTGCTTTCCTTTTGGTTTTAGCTCTGGATTTCATATTCAAAGTTTCCAATGAATGCTCTGCAAGGACTTATTCGCTATTGTTTTGGTTATATCGAATAACCACAAAACTTTTACGATGATCCATACAAGATATGGAGCCGCTTTCACGAATTCAAATGGTTCACTATATATTCTAATTGAGTGCTAACTATTTCTAACTAATGGTCTCTACATCTACACTACAATGATTTATTTGGCGCCATCTATTCACCCACTTTGATATCTGATATCACATTGCGATGCTTTGCATTTTGACGTTTCAAAACACTTTGCATTTTAACGTTTCAAAACGCTTTGCATTCTACAATTCCTTTTATGCCATTCTTATAAAGTTGAATTTCATTACTATTGATCAAATCATAGTAATTAGATTCTCTTTTATATTTATTCCCTTTGTTGATGAAACACTTTGATCATATCAAATAATTTCATATTCATGTTTCCTTTGGTAAACTTCTTTACACATTTAAACAATCATATAATGATAATTACCATTTTGTTAAAACACAATACGTCGAATATGTATTTAATTTTAACAATTCATTAAACACTTTGTATTCAAGTAATACACGGTGTTCAAGTTATTTTGCCAAACTTAGGCATGATTTATATGTGACAAGAAATCGAATGACTTTCACATATTATCACATAACTTTGAATTTAAACAATGGTTTTCATTCAGTAATGAATATCATTTAAGTTGGGTATTTTAAAGGCATTTCAATATTTTACAAATGTTCATGCATTATCAATTAGTTTCAAACAACAAGGATAATTCACATATAATCAAACAAGATATGAACACAAATAGAAATCATTAATAAAAGTGGAATAACTGTTTGTTACAAACTCATATGAATAATCGTCTCACAAAATGTGAGACACACTAAAGAAGTTCACAATCTTTTGATTTACAGTAATCATCCTAAACATAAACTAAGTGATAAATGTCTGGAGAGAGTGTCGTTGGCCATCATCATCATGCTCGCCATCAACACGCAACATCACCTCCTCTCCAGCAAGTACCTCTCATGCAGAAGGACCTGTTTTCAGTAAAACAGAACAAGTATCAAATATACTTAACATTGCAAATGTGTTTGCAAGATTATAACATTTATAAAATTGTATATCAAATATATACCTTTGTCATTGATGACCTCAGCGACAACGGGTTCAACCATCACATTCCTGAGATGTGATACAAACCTATGGAATTCCATTGATTCCGCGTCGCCTCTCATAATGCAAGTCATGACTTGTGCTTGGTAGCTTGGTGGCAGCGACCGCATCACAACGCCATTTGCAAAAGATCCCGTCATCCAGCTATCTAGGAAGTATGCAGGCCTCATGTACGCATCATGCATGCACTCCAAGTGGTCGTCGAGTGATGAGTTCTCCTCCATCTTAATGGAGAGGAAGTCTCCCATCAGCTCATGCTCCCATATGCGTGCTTGTTCCACGATATGTGTCCTAAGCTGTAGCATTACCATACGAGGGTTGACATTACCCACGACAGGCCACAGCTCGTCCACCATTCCGAAACGCATTGTAACTAAAATGAAGGAGGCCATCTCCCAACGGTGATAGCGGTCTTCCCGCTGCTCTGGGGTCTCTAGGTCAATGGGATGATCCAAATCCATCTCGTCGAGTATGTAGTCGACCACATCATTCTCGCTAAGGAGAATGTGGAGACGCGCAACCCACATAGAGAAGTTTGATCGATCTAGTCTGAGCTTCTCTCCTTCTAACCAATCAATCATCAACAGGAAAGGTGGCATCAGGGAGAACCTTTTCTACATTTATAATTGCAAAAGGAATTTAGACTAAGTTTATAATTAAATGAGTTAATAATAACTCCACTCAGAAACACCTATCCCCGGAAGGGTTCCTAGTGATAACACGACCCCTTTTCCCCACATCTCCCCCGATCATAATGGCCATCAATGTGGATTATAGGGTGGACGCTAAACGTCGGTCACATCATTCATGCGACTCGTGCTTGATC
This sequence comes from Avena eriantha, assembly GCA_910589775.1. Classification (NCBI taxonomy): domain Eukaryota; kingdom Viridiplantae; phylum Streptophyta; class Magnoliopsida; order Poales; family Poaceae; genus Avena; species Avena eriantha. Next base: position 40,610,240 of record OU342745.1, on the reverse strand, counting down.
TTTTGACCATCCGTGTTCCGAGGCCATGTCTTTGTAACGTGCTAGGCTCGCCAACTCAACCTTACTGTATTCTCTATGAAACATGGCTTGCACCCACTATATGCGAACGTAGATATGTCTGACACCCACTCACCGTGGGTCGCCTCATACCGAAGAACTTTCTTGGTGGTGCACACTAAGGGGGAACACAATCATTGGTAATTTGAACATGGATCATCTTATTAGGCTACCGTCGAGTATATAATACTAGCACACAATAAGATATACAAACAATAACATTGAATGTAAATGCAATGTGATATGGTCCTTCACGTCGTGATCTCCATCCGTCGTCACCGGATTCTGGCGCCAGGGTTCTGGCGCCGTAGACACAAGGGTACCGGTGTCTTTCCGGCGTGGTAGTCCGTCACCTCCGTGACTATCTACTACTACGTAACATAAGGTAATCACTTTAACTTTACCACAACCATATCACAAAGCAACGCCCCATGCAAAACAAAGTTAGACACCTCTACTTTATTTTTGCATGTTTTTCGTGGCTGAATGGGCTTTCGCACAAGAACCGTTCTTACCTACGAACTTTCAGCACAACACTGATCAAGTAGTTGTCTCTACTACACCCCTTTCGGAGCCCTCCATTGTAAATGGCATACCAACTAATGCGAGAGAGACAGACACCCCCTAAGCCACTTTATATGGTACAAGCCATATGTCAAGCGTGGACCAGTCTCGCGAATGAACGCGTAAAGTCGGTTGGGGGCCGCTTCATCAAGCATTGCCACGGTATACACAAGTACACGTGGGAGGGTAACAACTAAAAGATCAATGCCCACACGCTACATCTCGTGTGTTCTACCCGTACTAGCATTACTACGCATAGATCTAGCTATGATACCACTGTAGGGGTTCCGCGTATGAAAACGATAAATTTTTACCCTACACTCCTGAACCTCTAATGTTGTCAGGACCTATCTATTAGTAATACAGTAACGGGAGGGGCTTTTCACGAACTTACCTTGAAGACCGAAAAGCGTTGTCAACGCTCAGGAGAGCGTGGTTGATGAAGACGAGCCAAAGCCGACCTGAAGGTCGTGATGAAGTCCTTCCGCTCCAGCGGCTCCAATGACTTGAGTGCCTCAAGTGTGACACCTAGCGGGGAGTTACACATGTCTGGTGCCTGACGATGACTCCCACTTCCCCGATCCAGCAGCAGTCGTGGAAGTAGAGCTCCTGGATCCGAATCCCGCAGCACGACGGCGCTCCGCGGTGAAGATGTCTCTCGTTTGTGCAGTCCAAACTTGGGACCACAGTCACGAGAGAGAGAGAGAGAGAGAGAGAGAGAGAGAGAGAGAGAGAGAGAGAGAATATCAATTGGAGGTCTTCCCAAAAGTGAGAAGACCTTTATTTAATATTGTGTGTATTTATCTGGCCAAGTACCCCCACTATATATAGGGGGAGGGGAGGTACTACCTCCCTCAAAGTCCCGGGGTGGGACTAAAGGAGAAGAGAGGGGGAGGGGTGGCGCCGCCGGCCACCCCCATGGGCCCCGCGGCGGGAGGGGGGTGGCCCACTAGGGCACCGACCACCCCCTTTGGCCCTTCTCCCTCGCACCTTTCCCTAATGGGCCCTCTTTCCTCCGGAATTGGCCCATTAAGCCTTTTGACCTTTTAATTGATTTTCTCTTTATTAAATAATTATGAATAAATGATTAAATCAATATTTATCATTCATTCACATATTATTCAACCTTCGTGGTTATGGAACACCTTCCACCTCTACCCCGGACATCCTCCGGACTTACCAAAACCCTTCCGGTTTTCTCTCTACTATTCTTCGGCGATTCTTCCGATCCTATAAACACTCTCTAAGCATCATCAAACCCTTAAGCGTGATACCCTATGGTTCGGGAACACTCCAGACATGGTCAGGACACTCCTTGACCAATGATCAACAGAGGGACCTGGATGGCCATGTGACCCCTGTGCGTTCCATGAAGATCTTTTGTCGTTTGAACCAGGACGGTCGTGCCTTATTCCCTTTGTATCTTGATACTTGCATTGATCGAGATCTGATCAATGACATCACCATGTCGTGTTCAATCTCGTTACTGAACAATGCTACTTGACTCATTCTGACAAGTGATATCCATGTGATCAAATCACACGCGGCGCAACTATTGGATATAACTTCTTTGAGTGGGCCCTTGAGTATCTTTCCGTCACGTGGACGGACAAATCCCGCTCTTGACATATATTGCCTCTATGGTTGCCTCCGAGTACCTAAACACACCTTTATAACCACTATATTACCAAGTGGCGCTTGATGCTATTTAAGCACTCTCGGGAGACAGTGATTGATATAGCCTCACGGTTTAAGGAATAGTCTACGAGGATCCATTTCTAATCATCGTAACTTGAACTTCGTGACATGATCGGGTCACGATGTTTAAGTTGGGTATTGGTTCATCATCTCATTCTCAGAATGAGTTAACTCCATTTCCAACTGGCATAAATGCCACATGATCAGGAAACTTGATCATTTGTTGACCAATGAACCAGTGACTAGAGTTTCACTGGGAACCCCTGGTTATTTATATATCATACGTGTATTGATGTTTCCACTCAATACAGTTATAGCATGATAGAAAACTTAATCATAAACTTTATGAAATATGATAATAGTCCTTATTACTATTTGTCTCTAGGCCATATTTTCAACAATAGTATCATACACTAGTATCATATGCATGATACTAGTAATATGATACTACCACTATGACCCGCCTAAAGGCTCGTATCGTTCCGCTGTCCATGGGAATTGAAGAAGACGAACGTTTTGGAGAAGATGATGGGATCGCGGCGCTGCATCCCAAGCTTAGAAAGGCCAGAATTTGCATGTTTAAGATTTCTCGGCCAGGTTGAGAATGTGGCACAGAGACATAAAATGCATCGCCGGATGAATACAATCGGACGGTTGGGAATAGGAGATGATGTGGATAGTCTGCATGTGTAGATAGACAAACTTAGTGGGGGTCTACTTTATAAGAAGATATAGACATCCACATAGGTATCAAACTCGTATCCGAACCGAGTATTAACCCTGTAGAGGCATACGGATTGGGGCCTGTAGATATACGATATTCCCGCACGTACATGATACATCCTACCAACCACCTTCCAGCAGTGATCGCCGCCGCCGGACAAGTCGCCAGACAAGTCACTGGCCAGCCGCCGGACAAGTCGTCGGACTATCCAGCCGCCGGACAAGTCGCCGGACGATCCATCCGCCACCAAGCTCTCTCACCCAGCCTCCGCCTCCGCCGCCGCCTATGCATGTTGCCACCGCGCCAACCCTGGCGATACACACCTACAAGGCCAAACCGAGGCATGCTCTAGCCAGACCGAGTCACCAGCTTGCCGGACCCAACCGCCATTGTTACCACCGCGCGCGGACACAGGCGTCGTTGACGATGATCCGCCGTACAAACATTCTTTTTCTTAGAGTAGAGCTCATACTAGTTGACGAGGGTTTAACTCATCAATGCCCATTGTTATGGACTTGGGTTTTGGAGAAGGAGGGAGTGCTGGAAACATCTATCGGCTAGCAAATAAGCACACAGGGGACAAAGGATTTACCCAGGTTCAGGCCTCGTAGAGGTCCCTACTCCTGCTTGTCTGCTCGTGGAATTATTAAAGGAGTCGAAAGTTACAATGGTGCGCAGATACAATCTGGCGAAAGTTGTGGAAACTAGGGTTGCGTGTGTCCTCCTCGCCGCCCCCTCCTAGCCTTTATATAGATAGGCTAGGTCTCGGGTAGCAGGTCAAGTCGGTTACAAGTTAGGGTTTTCCCCTTCAAACTTTCTATCTTTAGCTTCTTCTTGTCTCTCAAGAAATCGAGAGTCCGCAGGTTACTCGAGTCCTTTTGTCTGGGCCTTGGCGACACCATGGGCCTGTATGTATTTAGACCGTATATACCAAGCTCGAGTACCTGTAGGGTATACCCATGTCAGTAGCCCCCGAGTATCCAGTGGAATCACAGATTCGACTGGGTACTTTTTGAAGTCTTCGAGTGCCTGAATGAGTACATTTTTCGACTACTTTCATTTATGTCATAGGGATTGTTGATATACGTGCCTGATGTAGCCGAAGTATCGGTATCAGTTAACCACCTTAGGGTGAAACAATGCAATCTACTCAAACTCGAGTCCCCGGACTCGAATCTGGAAAAGTGCTGGCGTAATTCAACTCAGGCCGCGGAGGTCTTACAGGAGTCGAATTCCAGTTATATGGGTGTGAGCACTTGACGCATCCATCAAGGCATGCTCATCGTGCCTGTAGGCACGGATATATTTCTGGTAGTGCACAGTTAAATGCATTGCTAGGCCTTTATTCAGGTCTTACCTTCACGCTGTAAGCGCGGCATCTGAATTTTATCATCGCGGAGATGATTCGGGCAACCCAGGAGACGTAATCTCTTTGTAGGGAAAATTATGAGGCGGTGTCGCCATGATCTGCGAGTGCTGATGTAATCAATGCACAACTTTCGTGCAAATAATCATAGGGTGCGCGACCAGCGCTCCCTATGGGAGTAGCCCCCGAGTGCCTGGTTGAGTCGAAGACTCAGCCAGGGACTAAAGAAATTTTGCGACTGCTGTCATTTTTGTTTGTTTGAGTCGAAAACTTGGGTTGCGACTGCTGTCGTCTTTTGCTTGCTTGTTTCATTGTTTCCAGCGCTCCCTATGGGAGTAACCCACATCCATAATCGAATCGTCTTTCGAGGGGTTGGGTTTGATTGTGATTGCCTGTATCCCTGCAATAAGAAAAGAAAATCATAGGATGCGCGGCCAGCGCTCCCTATGGGAGTAGCCCCCAAGTGCTTGGTGGAGTCGAAGACTCCAGCAAGGACTAAAGTAGTCGAAGTTTTCCGCTGCGTAGCTGTTGATGACGTCAGTGCTGATGCTTTCATGACCTCAGTTGCCCGCGTGAGCGGTTTTGACGGGATTTGACGAGCGATGGGTCCCACTTTCTGACTTTGACTTGACTGGGCGTGCGTAATCTTATTAAAACTGTGCCTCCTCGATTTCTGCGCGTAATGGGAGCAGTGGAGGGACGGTTCGCGCTTCGTCTACTCCATGTGTCGAGCGCAATGCGTGCCACGCGTCCAATAGGGTTTTTGTGAGCCGTTGGATTGCATCTCCTAAGGGTTAAGTAGCGATGCTACGGCGGTAATTTTCCATCTGCGCCCTTTTCTTCCTCGCTGCCATCGCCATTGCTGCTACTCCTCTGCTTTTCTCTTGCGCTCATCTCCTCCTCAGATCTGGACCATCTCCGCTCGTTTCCAAGTTATTTCCTGCGTTCTCATCGCCGCCATGCAATGGGAAAGAAGAAAGGAGGCGTTGCCACTAAATCCGCTGCCACCGCTGCTGCGACAAAGAAGGCTGGCCCCGCTACTACGGGTACCAGTGCCGCCGCCGGCGGAAAAAAGAAGGTCGCGGGCACCCGCGTGACCAATGGCGCGTGGCGCCCCTCTATGATCAAGGCGTCCGATCTCCGTCTTCTTCGCCAAGACAAAGTTATTTCTGCAGCAGTCGCCGACGCGTGCGTCCCCAGCGGTGAGACCATTCCTGTGCCTCCTGCTGGTTTTCGAGTGATGTTTCTTGCTTTCATCATTCGCGGCCTTTCTTTGCCTCTCCACCCCTTTCTTAGGGGTCTCCTCTGTTTCTATGGGCTCCAACTCCATCAGCTGTCCCCAAACTCAATTCTTCACATCTCTTGTTTTATCACCCTTTGCGAGTGCTGGCTTGGAATCGAGCCGCACTTTGGCCTTTTCAAATTTTTATTCAAGCTAAAGCGTCAGTCCGCATCTGGCTCTTTAGTTTATGGCGTAGGTGGTTGTGGAATCCATGTCGACCCATCTGCCACCTATTTCGACATCAAGCTCGCCAAGTCCGTCCAGGGATGGAGGGACAGATGGTTTTATGTTCATGACCAAAAGGCCAAGGACGAGCATTTTGGACTCGCGCCTTTCGACCCCGCGACTCCCTACAAGAAAATGCATTCTTGGAAGAACGTGATCATGCCCTCCGAACTCGCGGAGACAGACGTGCTATATCAACGCGTCTGCGACCTCAAGAGTCGCATAGGCGCAGAGGAGGGAGGCTGCGCCCTTGTCAGGACTTGGCTGCGTCGTCGCGTCCAGCCTCTCCGAGCTAGAGTCCATCCCATGTTTCAATGGGGTGGTGCTGATGATGCCACTCGCATGTCTGCCGATGGCATGTCTGCAAGTGAGGTAGATAAGAGGGTGCGACTGGTTACGAAGTACACCTTCAAGGATGTGCTTCCGAATGAGCCAGTCGTTCCTCCTTTCGATGCTTCGAATCCTCCTCCTGAGGTACAGTTGTGCTACGCAGTAGCTTATTTTCGCGATTGCTTTTTCTGTTGCTTACTTGCTCCTTTTGCTCATCTTTGCTGTTTGCATGCAGGATTGGGCGGTGTCGCCTTGCATGCCTCCTCTCCCTGAGGGTATTATTCCTCGCGAAGCTTTGGAAGAGGATGAGTCTGAGTCGACTGTCCCTTCTGATGTGGAAGAGGAAGCCCCCGAGTCTGGGAGCCCGGATACTCGCAAGCGTTCGCGCAGCGAGGATTCCGACGCGTCGACTCCTTCGACTCCAGAAGGCACGGCTGTTGGCGCGGATTCGCCAATTCCAGCTGTTCCTATGAGGGTTGTGGCACCGTCGACCCGCAAGAAGATGCGACTACCCAAGGAGTCTTCGTCGGAGTCGGCGGAGGCCACGTTTGATCTTGACAAGTTTGACTGGTAAGTTTGCGAGTTTATTCATTCTTTTCTGTTTTCTTCTTGCTGGCTTTGCCCTGGAGTTTGCTTTTTCTCAATGCGAATTTCGTCTTGCAGTCAGGAGGCGTCGTCATCTTCTGGCGACGTCGAGTTTTTGAAGGAATCGGGAGTCGCGACCTCAAGGGCCAAGGTAGAGGTCGAGTGCGCTCCTTCTCCTCCGGCGGCGGCCCACTCTGGGCATAATTCTTCGAGCTCTCCTCATGGAGGGGAGCATCGAATAGTTGCTCGGATGACGGCTCAACAGACTTCTTCAGAGTCGCTAGAGGACCATGTGAGTATATTTTTTCCTTCTTTTGTAATTTTGCAGTCAACGCCTTCTGCTGCCCTCGCTAAGTCCTTGTTTTGTGCAACAACCCCTTGTAAAAGAAGCCGCGCAAGTGGCGGAGCAGGTTATGGCGATGGGTCGCCAGCACGTGATGCTGGAGACGCGTCACCGCGTGGTCGAAAGTGAGTGCTTCCACGCTTATTCTTTTCATCTTCTCTCTGTTTTGGTATATTCGAGTGATAGACAATTATTGACTGTCATGTAGCTGAGCATAACGCTTTGCTGCGCAACTTCGCAACATTGGAGAAGACATTGGCCGCAGCTGTGAAGGGGCGCGATGAAGCAATTGCGGCTCGTGATGACGCCCAGAAGCGTGAAGAGGATCTGCGCGCCTCCTTTGTGGCCAGGGAAAAGTTGTTTGAGGAGCAACTGTTCTTAGTCGCCAAGGCCCTCTCAGGTACCTTTACTGGTGGATATTTTATTGATGCTCCTCTCTGCTTCTAGAGTTTTGCCGGTGGCACTAGAAATTTGATCCATGTATTTTTGGTGTAGATGCTGGCGACTTGAGTTTTGACCCGCAGGCATTTCGTTGTGATGACGCTCTGGCCGGCACGGTATCCGCGGTCGAGGACCGAAGCGCCGCCGTCCAGGATACATTGTCCAAGGCCAAGGTCACCCTTAGTCGCCTCCGGGAGGAGTTGATGCCAAAGGCGGAGCAGGTCGATAATATGGACGAGCTGGTGGAGTCACTCGCCGGGGGCGTGCCTGCTACTTACAAGAACTCCCTCCGGGCGGCTGGTGCGACGATGTCACTCGCCATGGTGCAAGCCCACGGAGTCGAGATAGATCCCTCTGCGGTGTCGAAGACGATGCCTGTTGGCGCGGATGGTCAGCAGGTAGTCTTCGCTCCCTTTGCGACTGCCTATGCCAAATATGGCCATTCCTTGATTAATACCATTGCCAAGTATTCGGAGGAGCTCCAGCGCGCTAAGGCGGCGAAAGCTTTGGCCTCAGGGGCAGGCGGAAAGTCAGTGGCGTCTGATACTGCCACGGACTTGATGAAGCCCCTGAAGGCGTCGAAGTCGAAGAAGCCAGCTGCTTTGTAGTTAACTTTTGTAATAGATGATGAATTGTCCGTTTGGTCTAAGAACATGCCTACTGGCGAGTGTGCTTGTGAATATTTATATCCTGAATGCACCTGTTCCCCTTGCCTTTGTGTTAATTTGGTCGCCTTATTTGCTTCTGTCTTGACTTGTGGTAGGGCACATCGAGTGGTCCCGTAGGGGGAACCCAGGACTCACCATCTCTTGATGAGACAGTGGCACCACTGCGCTCTAGGGTAGAGGAGCTGTCCTTGCTGTCGCGACTTCGTGACCGCGTGAAGCAGCTGGATCGTGAGTTGCCCCTGATCCGCGGTAACGCAGATGTGTGGAAGTCAAAGGCGGAAAAAGCCGCCGCCCGCGAGCAATATCTGCTTGGCGAGGTGACGCAGCTGGGCAACCAGTTTAAGTGTTAGTTTGCTCGTCCTCATCTTTTCCTTTGTAGTTAGTCGCAGTGGTACGTTGTACTCATGTTGTTGGTGCTGCTTCGTGTAGTTGTTAGCGCACGCCATCTGCAGGAGGAGAGGGATAGGATTGCCATCCGCCTTCATGGTCTCAACCAGGAGCAACTTCAAGAGAGTGGGTACTTCTGGGTGGATCATGATCGTGCGACTGCATTGGCGACCTTGCAGGATCGCGCTTCGCGAGTGCTGCTCTTCCTGAAGAAGTCGCAGTCATGTTTGAAGAATATCTATCGGGCGATGTTCCCGTTGGATGACGCTCCATCAAGCCTGTTGGCTCTCCTGGCCAAATTTCAAGATATGTCCGCGGTTCGCGAGTGCGTGAGGCAGCAGTTGGTGGCTGGTGCCAAGGCTGCCTTCTCGATGGTGCGATTGCACAGGCCTGACGTTGATGTCGCCGTCGTGGCTTCCGGTCTGCCAACGCCGCCAGCCGGATCTGCTTGGAATATGGTGCCGTACTATCAAGCGGTGGACCGCCCAGCAGAGGAGATTGTCAACTTCTTTGAGGAACAAACCAATGTTCTTCTGTTGCAGCAGTAACCAGATTTGTGTCCTGCATATAAGTGTATTTGTACTGTAAGGTTCATATATATGTTATAGATAATTTATTGTCAAACGTGTATAAACAGCTTTGTTAGCGTGAGGTGCGTTGCATTATGCGAGTCCTTTTTGTTAGCCTGGCCATCTCTTTGTCAACCTGCCAGGTGCGTTACAGCTGGGTTGGGTTTTCTTTAAGGGGTTTGATTGATGTGCCAGCTACTCAGGATATCGCGTTTATTGGTTCGAAGAACAGATGTATGTAGGGTGGCGCAGCCCCCAAGTATAAAGTTGACAGAAGTGAAAAGAAAACACAGAGTTTTGGGGCACTTAGCTTTTATTTATTTGGAGAACAGTACGAGGTACAATGTGTGGCTAAGTAGCCTTGGCTGGGTAGCCTTATTTGCGATGTAAAAGTAAAGACAGCTAGGGGTAGAAGCGTCGCAGTTGTGCGACGTTCCAAGGGTTGGAGTATGCGACTCCTTTCTCTAAGTCTTGAAGGCGATAGGAGCCACCTGGGATTACTTATGTAATCAAGTATGGTCCCTCCCAGGGGGACTCGAGCTTGAGATGCCCCTGCTGCTTCAGCCGCAGGACCAGGTCGCCTTCGACGAAGGATCTGAGGCGAAGCCTTCTACTGTGGTAGTTGCGCAGGTTCTGCTGGTAGATCGTGGATCTTTCTGCGGTGATTTCTCTTGCCTCGTCGAGGAGGTCTATGGAGTCTTCGAGTGCAAGAGATGACTCTGGTTTGCTGTAAGTGACTATGCGCGGTGCCTTATACCTTACTTCGGCGGGTAGTACCGCTTCTGCTCCGTGCACCATAAAGAATGGCGTGTAGCCTGTGGCGCTGTTTGGAGTTGTACGTAGGCTCCAGAGTACGGATTGGAACTCATCTGGCCAGTAGCTCGCGGCTTGCTCGAGTGGTCGAAGGAGTCGCTTCTTGATGCCGCTGCAGACGAGCCCGTTTGCTTTTTCCACCTGACCATTGGTCTGTGGATGCGCGACTGAGGCATAACTGATGTTGATCCCCAGGTTTCTGCAGAATTCTTAGAACTCTTTGGATGTGAAGTTCGTCCCGTTGTCAGTGATGATGTTGTGCGGTACGCCGAAGCGGTAGACAATGGATTCGAAGAACTTAACTGCGCTGTGCCCTGATTGCTTGGTCACTGGCATGGCCTCAATCCACTTGGTGAATTTGTCGACTGCGACCAAGAGGTAGACGTATCCTCCTTGCGAGGACCTTGGAAGTTTGCCAACCATGTCGAGACCCCACTGGGCGAAGGGCCAGGCCAATGGAATAGGCCGTAGTTCTGCGCCTGGTGCGTGTGGCTTGTCGGCAAATCGTTGGCAAGCGTTGCATTTTTGGACTATGTCCTTGGCATCGCGCATGGCCATGCGCCAGTAAAAATCCAGCTCGTAGAGCTTTGGCGACGAGGGTGCGACTGCCTGCATGGTGCCCACAGGTCCCTTCATGGATGTCAAGGAGAATTGCTCATCCGTCCGCCATGGAGACGCATCGCTGTAGCACTCCTGTAATACTGTGTTTGTATAGTTCGCCGTTAATAACGGCGAATGCTTTGGAGCGTCGCGCGATGTGCCATGTGTCTGTCCGGTCGTCTGGTAGGCGCTTGCTGAGGAGATACGTAATGTACGGCTGTGTCCAGGATTGTTCGATCATCATGACACTCATTGGCCCTTCGAGTCCTGTGTCTAGCTCCAAGTTATCAAGTGCCATTGGCTCATTGGGTGGCGTAGCCCCCGAGTCTGTTGTTGCGCTTGTTTTCTTCTCTGCGGCCTTTGGCTTGATCGAGCGTTCACAGATGCGCTCGATAAATACCCCAGGTGGTATGGGGTGCAAGTAGAGCCTATGTTGTCGAGTGTATCGTAGAGGTCACGGTATGCGATCATGTTGTCATTTAGTGCGTCGCACTCATGCATTGTTTGGTTGACGACCAGCTTGGAGTCGCCATATATGATGAGCCTCTTTGCGCCGCAGGCTTTTGCCATCCTCATCCTGTGCAACAGGGCCTCGTATTCAGCCTCGTTGTTTTAGGCTGTGAACTGCATTCGCAAGATGTATTTCAGCTTGTCCCCTTGAGGTGATGTCAGTATGACACCTGCTCCTGCTCCGTCTTTCCGCTTGGATCCATCGAAGTGCATTGTACAGAGGTAGGACATATCTGGTTTGTCCGGGAGTTGGTTTTCCATCCAATGCACGAGGAAGTCAGGGAGAACTTGCGACTTGATTGCGTCGCGCTTTTTGTATGTGATGTCTCGTGGAGACAGTTCGATTCCCCAAAGCGCGACTCGTCCCGTGGCGTCGGGGTTATTGAGGATATGTCCCAATGGGGCGTCGCTGACTACCACGATTGAGTGTTCCTGGAAGTAATGGCGCAGTCACCGGGCGGTCATGAAGACGCCGTACGCCAGCTTCTGGTAGTGCGGGTACCGCTGTTTTGTTGGCGTGAGGACCTCGCTGAGGTAGTATACCGGGCGTTGTACGCCATGGACCTTGTTTTCCTCTGCCCGTTCGACAACGAGCACTGTACTAACCACTTGGTTGGTAGCGGAGATGTACAGTAGTAGTGGCTCCCTGTCTCGTGGAGTCACCAGTACCGGCGAGGTGGATAACAGGCGCTTGAGATCTTCGAATGCTTCTTGCGCTTCCTTGGTCCACTCAAATTTGTCAGCTTTGCGGAGGAGCTGGTAGAAGGGCGGTGCCTTTTCTCCCATTCGACTGATAAATCGACTGAGGACCGCGATTCGTCCGGCTAGTTGCTGGATGCCTCTTATGTTCTTTGGCTTCTCCATTGCCAGTATGGCATTTATCTTTTTCGGGTTTGCCTCAATCCCTCTCGCGGAGATGAGATACCCGAGCAGCTACCCAGATGGTACGCCAAAGGCGCATTTGTCCGGATTGAGCTTAATCCGGTAACGATCGAGGTTGGCGAATGTTTCACGCAAGTCGTCGATTAGAGAGGCTTCCTCCTTGGTTTTGATTACTATGTCGTCGACATAGACTTGGATGTTGCGACCCAATTGCTCCTTCAGGCAAGCCTGCATGCACCGCTGGTAGGTGGCTCCCGCGTTTTTTAGCCCGAAGGGCATTGTGTTGTAGCAGAACACACCGAAGGGCATTGTAAACACGGTCTTCTCCTGGTCTTCCTCCTTCATTCGAATTTGGTTATAGACTGAGTACGCATCGAGGAAGCAGAGGTGCTCGCATCCAGCGGTGGAGTCGATGATTTGATCAATCCGTGGTAGCGGGAAGTGATCTTTTGGGCAGTGCTTGTTTAAAGAAGTGAAGTCCACGCACATCCGTGTCCTTTTTTGGCACCAGCACCGTATTGGCGAGCCAAGTGCTTTCCTTGATCTCGCGTATGAATTTGGCCTCGAGGAGTCTGTTGATCTCCATGCCAACTGCCTGCGCTCGTGGCTCAGACAGTCGCCTGATTGTTTGCTTGACTGGCCTTGTGTCGGGGTTGACGTTGAGTGCGTGCTCGGCGAATTCCCTAGGAACTCTTGGCATGTCCGCATGACACCAGGCAAAAATTTCCCAGTGCTCACGGAGGAATTCGGCGAGCGCGAGTTCCTATTCGGGACTCAAGTTGTTGGCGATGAGGGCCGTTTTGGCGGGATCTGTCGGATGGACCTGCACCTTCTTTGTGTGCACAGATGAGTCGAAGGAGAGATCAGGTGAGCTTGGCCTGCTCGGGGGAGGCAGGCTGTTGTCTGTCGTTTCCTTCAATCGCGCGAGCTCCTCCTACATGCCGAAGGACTGGGAGATTCTGTTGAATTCCCTGTCGCAACTGTTAGATCGCTCAAAGCTTCCGCTGATCGTGATGACGCCGCTGGGACCTGGCATTTTCATCTGCAGGTAGGTGTAGTGGGGTACCGCCTTGAACCTAGCGAACGCGACGCGTCCGAGGATGCAGTGGTATTGTGAGGGCTAGTCGACGACTTCAAAATCGATGCGCTCGCGCCGGAAGTTCCTTGGCGTGCCGAATATGACGTCGAGGTTGATTTTTCCCAGGGGGTATACGCCTTTCCTTGGGACGATGTCGTGGAACGTTGTGTCCGATGCCTCCAAGCAAGTTAGAGGGATCCTCATTGCTCGCAAGGTACTCGCGAATATGAGATTGATGCCGCTTCCGCCATCCATGAAGACGCGACTCATGTCGAAGCCTCCAATTTGCGCCTAGAGTACGAGGGGGAAATGGCCTGGGCGAGGTACTTGAGGCGGGTGGTCTCGTTTATCGAAGGTGATGCACGACTCACTGCCACTGAGGTATTCAGTGGTGGATGGTGGTGAGTGCATGGCCAAGTTGACTTGGCGAGTGATGGCTTTCTGCACCCTGTTGGAGGGGCGCCCTTTTGGATCATCATGGTACCCATGGCCCGTGGGTACGGTTCTCCTCCGTGGTGCTGGTCCGGTGCAGCTCCGTTCGGGGGTGGCCCCGGTGGTGGTGGCGGTGCGCCATGTGCCACGGCGCCTGGAGCGGCCCCGTAGTCTCTTTCGACTGCGTTGCGGTTCATCCGAACCAATCCCTCGTGTAGTTTGAGGAACTCGCGGCAGTCCTTGAGGAGGTGGCTGGACTTTCTCTTGCCGTCATGCTTGTCGATGTAGAAGTGTACCGTGCATGGTCCGGCCAGTTTTTCCTCGATGGAGGTCGCGGGTGCCTCGTCGTGAGTGCGGTGTTGCCACACTTGCATGGTTTTCCCAGAGTCGCGGCCACCGCAGCGGTATCTGCTGTTGTGGTTGTCGTCGCGTCTATCGGCGTAGCCGGCTGTGACCATGTTGACGTCGTCACGGTCGTCGTAGATGCGCATGCGGTGTTTGCCTCGGCGGTCGCGTCTGCGTTCGAGTTCTGCCTCCTCATCGGAGTGAGCGCTGTTCTTCACCGAATCTTCTCCATCAGCCCACCGATTCACGATCTCCATCAGGTGGTCGATGGTCTGGGGCTTTGAGCGGCCCAGCTCTTCCCTGATCTCTAGACGACGGACGCCACCGTTGAATGCATCAATCGCGCGGTCTTCCGAGATGTTTTCCACGGAGTTCTTGATGATGGACCACCTTCGGATGTATGAGCGCAACGATTCGCCAGATCTTTGCTGGCAGCATCTCAGTTCTTCGATTGATGCGGGCCGTTTGTACGTGCCTTTAAAGTTGCGCACGAAGCTGTAGACCAGCTCATCCCAACTACGAATGGATCCTTGTGGGAGGTTATTGAGCCATGCTTGGGCGGCGCCCTGCAGTTGTAGCTGCAAGCGTTGCATGGCAGTACTTCGACTGCCTCCGTGGAGCCTGACAGAGGAGATGTGATCCTCTAGCCAGATTTTAGGGTCCTGTAGACCGTCGAACTTCGGATTTTTCGACGGAAGTTTAAACCCCTTAGGCATTCGCTTCTGCCTAATGGATCTGCTGAAGCATCTGGCGCCGCAGAGTTCCCCACCTTCCTCTTCCGAGTCAGTCGACCGAGCACGTCGTGCTCTTGACTTGTCGATCTTGCGTTGTGTGAGGTCGTTGCGCGCATCGTAGTCACGATCGTGTCGCCGTGAACGACGGCGTCGAGATAGGTCGTGACTGTCATCGCTGGATGAGGGCGAGGAGTAGCGTTTTGCTAGCGCTTTGCGCTTTTTTGGGTCTAGTACCGGCTCCTTGTCGAGGGCGCCCTCGATTAGCTCCAAACCCGCGATCGTAGATCGGTGCATGGCGGTTTGGGGATCTCCAGCCGATGGTTGGTTGTTGAGGAGGTACATGGTGGCTGCTGTCACCGTGGCCTATGGCGTCCTGGGGACCACGTTGCCTCTCGTGTCGACTGTCATAGAGCCGAAGTCGAGGACTTTCACGGCGTCTATGTGCTCTTGTTCGGTGAGCTGAGCCATTCGCGACTGCCTCTTCTTGGCGATGTACTCGTTGCCTCGTGAAGAGGATCCTCCGTAGGAGGAGAGCCCAGCGCGACGAAGGCTCGACTCGTCCGTCGCCTTCTTGCACGCCTCAAGTTGCGCGATTGCTTGTTTTTGGCGCGTGAACTCTTCTTTTAGGAGCCAGTGGTAGCCCATCAGTAGTTCTTGCGGGGATCCGAGGGGTAGCGGTGTACTTCATAGGGCCTCGCGACAGCGCTCCCACTCTTGCTCGTTGAGCTTGATTACGACGCGTTCGCCGGTTTGCTCATTGATTATACTGGGAGGTTAGAATGCTCCCCCGTTGGCGCCGTTACTGCCGTTGCCGCGATTGGCGGAGGTGTCGCATGCGTTAATGACGGCGCACATGAAGTGATTGGGGAAGCTGCTGCTTCCACAACTTTCAGATTCAGAACCGTAGGTTCCATCTTCTGTGGCCAGATCGCTCAGATCAGAGTCGCGACTGCTGTCGCTGATCGTGTTCCCTACTGCCACAGGAGCATTGAGCTCACTGAGGGTGCCGATTGATGGAGGGAACCATGATGCCGGGGCAATCGTCGGTGTCGTCGGTTGATCAGGCATGCGGAGCGTGCCCATCTGACCAACCTGGAAGCGGAAGCTCCCAATTGCCATGCTAATTCCGTCGCCCACGGATTCGAAGGCCGGGCGGGTGGCCGGAGTGTGGACGGTGAAGTCAAACGCGCCGAAAAGTTGACGAATCTCCGCTGTTGCGGAGTTGTAGATCGCAGTTGATGGGGCCGAAGAAGCCGCAACATCAGCACTCCCAATTCCCACAGGCGGCGCCAATTGACGAGGGTTTAACTCATCAATGCCCATTGTTATGGACTTGGGTTTTGGAGAAGGAGGGAGTGCTGGAAACATCTATCGGCTAGCAAACAAGCACACAGGGGACAAAGGATTTACCCAGGTTCAGGCCTCTAGAGGTCCCTACTCCTGCTTGTCTGCTCGTGGAATTATGAAAGGAGTCGAAAGTTACAATGGTGCGCAGATACAATCTGGCGAAAGTTGTGGAAACTAGGGTTGCGTGTGTCCTCCTCGCCGCCCCCTCCTAGCCTTTATATAGATAGGCTAGGTCTCGGGTAGCAGGTCGAGTCGGTTACAAGTTAGGGTTTTCCCCTTCAAACTTTCTATCTTTAGCTTCTTCTTGTCTCTCAAGCAATCGAGAGTCCGCGGGTTACTCGAGTCCTTTCGTCTGGGCCTTGGTGACACCGTGGGCCTGTACGTATTTAGACCGTATATACCAATCTCGAGTACCTGTAGGATATACCCATGTCACTAGTATAGGTATGGCTAGAAAAACGTATTATTTGGTTGAGTTATATGGGATCTTGTACATAGTTACATATACTTGAATATACTAATTATGAAGGGGTATCAAGCGATCTAAGTCATCCTTATGTTTGACATTATACGTGTTTATACGAGTTTAGGAGGGAAGGGGTATTACGAGATCAAACCCCATTCTACTACTCCCTCCGATCGGTCTCAAATTTATCTAGATACAAATACATCTAGTCTAAATATTTAACTAGATACATACGAATCTAGATAAAGTTAATGTCATTAATATGTACCGGAGGGAATAGGCCTTTTCAGGTTTTTAGTGTTGGATGATCGAATTGGTCTTCCATGACCTTTTCGATGACAAAGTGCAGTTAGGAAATACTCAGGTGTCACCATTTGCAACCCGCCCTTCTGCGACCACGACGGCGTCAACGATGGCTAAAGTGGTCACACGGATTCCAATGGTGGGGATGCCCATGGGGATATTTGACCTCCCATGCGGCTTTGTTCTAGAAGACCGGCCTCCATGGCGGTGGGGCCTCCCGGCAGAAGCCAAGACATATCATACCCGCCGAGATTTGATCCTGAGCCAAGGTTCGCTCCAACTCTAGCAGCGGCCCCACCCGCATTTTTGCCCCCGGTTACTAGCACATCGGCTCCTCCATCATCACGCACTGGACGACAAGCGTCGAGATCACAGTCCAGTCATGTATCGGCGACTCCATGACCTGCAAATGTCGCATTATCCATGCGGCCCATGGTAAGATTCGTTTCCCCCTTTTTTATTAAGGTTTTTTTTTAGATCCTTTCAATCCATTCTTAGTGCTTAGATTCGATAGGTCAATCTTAGATTTGATGATTGTAGTGTTAATTCCATGCTTTGGAGTACATGTTTTCTAATGAGTGCACAGTGGCCGCCGCCATGGCATGCATACGTGCACTGCCATTGACATATTTGTCAATGTGTGCACGATTATGACCGCCATTGACAATGTGGTGTGCTCTGTTTCAGAACTGGGAGTTCATGGTCGGGGCCATCGCTCCTCTGTGGAAGATGGAAGATGGTAGACTACATCCCGAGTGTGCAACTGAGGCTTAATAAAATACTAGGCCTCATAGAGGATGTGCAGGAGATCGGGCAGACCTTGGGCACACCAACGTATCTTAGAAGCCACTCTAGTTCTATGTGCAGGTGATTAGCGATAGGCATTATGGTGGCCTAGCACACTATTGCATGATGTAGTGTGCAAGTAGTTGGCATAGCACTCATGGAATACCGTTCCATGAATATTTACACTCAGCAGAGTAGTACAACAGAAACATTGTAGGTCCAAGGTAAAACTATATTACTCATATCCCTGATCTTCATTGAAGATCCATGGAACTCACATACACAATGAGCTCGTCAGGTAAGTTCCAACTCAAACCAAAATCCAGAAGAAACAACTTGTAGACTAGTCTAACACTAGATCTACCTCTAGATCTATCTCATTGTCTAAAGGCTATCTATTTCCTCTACCAGCAACTTCTAAGGGTATGGTTCCTATCTTTTGGAATTGGATCCCATCTATGTTTATCTTGATCGCCACTATCACTAAGTTGAAGTATTTTCTCCTTTAAATCCGTTGAACTAACATCGGCTTCCCATAGATGTCTTCCAGGTCTTCTAGTAACACGTTTATAGTCTTGTCATTGAATTCAAACCAAAGCAAGGGTTGAGTGGATACGGATGAGTACGGAGGTACTCAGCAAGTCCTATCAATGTGGTTGTTTGATGCACTATCTATAGCAGTGGATTAAACATCCTAGGCTTATGCTAGTTTGTGAAATCAAGTTTTTAGAATAGGTAAGTTTTAGTTTATAAAAATCTATGTCTGTCAGTCTTCACGGGTTGCGAAAACTTCATGGAGTTTCTTTTCATGTTGCGATCACAATCCTTTCACGTGATAGGGAGTAACATGTTGATAGCAACAACTCCATGTACCAATTCGTTGGGACTCTAGGTGTAGAGTGTTGTAGAAAGCTTTTTTCCCCACAAGGGTGACTCGAGGGTTTATATCGAACTCTCGGGGAATTGTCTAAGAGGTTAATTCTTCTTTCCTCTTCTAGCAACCTACAAAGCAAAGTTTTTGTCTTGTGTCCCAAACTCCACCGTGTGGTTGTCAAGCACGAGGTTTTGTATTAGTAATATGAAATATAAATATAAATAAAATAAAGTAAAACGAGTAAAACTAGAAAAGTAAGATAAAATCAAATGGATTTTGTACTTGTACACATGGATACTGAACTATCATGTCCACTCGTTACACTTTGAGATTTGTGCCACAGTTTTTTAGATTCCCCCTCCCTCATATTATATCACATGTTCATCTGAGAATTTGCCCCCATCATCTTGTATTGGTTGGTCGAGTAGTCTTTTTTCCTCCCTATTATGGTGCTGCGCTCCTGTACCGCACGGGATTCCTAGGAATAGTAGTTGGTCTATGATACGTTGCAAACGTATCTATAATTTTTGTTGTTCCATGCTTGTTTTATATCTACTTTCTTATGTTTTTTCCACACTTTGTAGTATTTTTACACATTTTCTAGAACTAACCTATTAAAAAGATGCCATAGTGCCAGTTGCTTGTTTTCTGCTGTTTTTGGTTTCAGAAAAGCTAGTAAGGAAATATTCTCGGAATTGGACGGGACAAAATCCCATGTCAATATTTCACCAGAAGGAATACGGAGTCCGGAGGGGAGACGAAGAGGGGAACAAGGGCGACCACACCTGGTGGAGGCGTGGCCAGCCCTAGCCGCACCACTAGGGGGTGTGGCCCCCCTGGTACTCCACCGACCTTGCCCCTTCGCCTATATATTGCCTCTAGGACGAAAACCCTAAGTACCCGATCAAAATTCCATGAAAGAGTATGTACCCGCCGCCATCTCCATCCCTAGATCAGGGGGGCCTAAAGCTCTTCCTGGCACCCTGCCGGAGGGGAGAGATCACCCTGGAGGCCTTCTTCATCACCATGACTACCTCCGGTGTGATGCGTGAGTAGTTCATCCCTGGATTATGGGTCCATGTAGTAGCTAGATGGCTGGTTCTTCTCCTTTGTGCTACCATGTTTAGATCTTGTGTGCTCCGTTCATGATCAAGATCATCTATTTGTAATCTTACATGTTGTGTTTGTGGGGATCCGATGGATATTGAGATGCTATTTTAGATTGATTATTGATTCTATCATGTCTATGTTATTTGTGATCTTGCATGCTTTCCATTGTTAGTAGATATCTTGGCCGAGTAGATGCTAGCAACTCCAAGAGGGAGTATTTATGCTCGATAGTGGGTTCATGCCTCTAGGAATCTAGGGAAGTGACAAAAATCTCTAAGGTACTAGATGTGTTGTTGCTACTAGGGAGAAAACATCAATCCTTTGTTCATAGAACAATCGTATTATTTACTTTACACACTTTGCTTAATGCAATTATCTGTTGCTTGCAACTTAATACTAGAGGGAGTTCGGATGATAACCTGAAGGTGGATTATTAGTCATAGATGCAGTTGGATTGCGGTCTATGTATAATTTTGTAATGCCCAATCAAATCTCGTAGGAGTCAAGATGATTAGTATATGCATGTATGCTTTCTCGATGTTTGTCAATTGCCCCACAGTAATTTGTTTACCCAACATGTCATCTACCATTCTTTTACCATCAATCTACAAGCTATTTACTGTTTACTTTGTGCAAGCAATTACTATCTTCCACATAATACGTTTAATCCTTTGTTTTCAGCAAAACCGGTGAGATTGACAACCTCACTGTAAGTTGGGGGCAAAGTTCTATGGTTGTGTTGTCCAGGATTCCAAGTTGTCAACAACACCTTGGAGGTGTTTCCTTGCTCCTACTGGTTCGATAACCTTGGTTTCATAACTGAGGAAAAACTTGTTGCTGTGCTCATCATACCTTCCTCTTGGGGTTCCCCAACGAGCTCGATACGTGTTGAGCTGATTAGCAAGACTTTTTCTGGCGCCGTTTCCGCGGAGTCAAGGACATCTTCACAAGGGGAGTCCCTCATAACCAATCTCTTTACTTTGTGTTTTGTTTTGCTTAGTTTACTTCTGATTTGTTTGTGTAACATCCTCGAATCGGCCCTATGCAAGTTTTAGCCCTTTCCGCCAAACCCGCATAGAAACGAGTCAAGGACGCCCACCAGGCACTTTCGTGCGGGTGGAAAACGAAGTAATACCATTACACAACAGTCCTCGATGGGACCCACAGAATAGATATATATATATATATATACAACACGACTCCATGAGTCAAGAATAACGATATACAGTACAAAGATCCAAATCACCTTGAAAATGCTACAGTGTCCGAGTACAGACAAGATGCAAATGGGGCTAAGAGCCCCGAAGAATAACCAATGGCGTCCATAACCCTGCCCAGGCCAAGCCGGAAGGGTAACCCTGCTAACGACGTCGATCTCAAACCTGCTAAAACAAAAGGGGGTGCCGACAAAGGGCAAAGGAAAAAGAGGAGCGTCAGTACTGAGGCCAGTACATGGCGAGGCTAGAATTCGGCGGCTCTCGCCTACATAGGTATGGTGGGCTGGAGCGGCAGCGCAGTGGCACTAAACAACCTATAGAGACTTGAGACAATTGGTGGTTATCAGAGAGGGGTAAGAAAGACCTATTCGGATCCAACCTGAAGCTAACACGAAACAAACCCATCCTGGCATTTCCCTCTCGAGACCAAACGAGGAAGTCGGGCCAAGGAACTCACACAGTTGGCAATTTTACTCATTCCGTTAAAGTTGAAGCACTTACTAATCAGATATAGATAGCATGAGTCATCCTGAATAGCATAAGTAGTGGGCAGTTTTAGTTAACATTCCGTTGTAGTTGGAACATTTACTAGTCAGATATAATTGTCCTGAGGAATCCCAAAACCCAGCATTTGTTGGCACTTTTATCACATTCCATTGGAGTTGCAATACTTACTAGGCAGATATAACAAAAAAACCCAGGTCCACCAGTGGTTGGCATTTTTATTATCCATTCCGTTATAGTGTAGCTGACTACTAGTCAGATATATTAAGTCAAATTTATAGCACTACTTTAGTTATGCTTGTCTATGATCGAGATACTGTGCTCCAAGTCGTCCATAACCGCGGACACGGCTTTCAGAAAGTTTTACCCTGCAGGGGTGCACAAATAGCAACACACACTCGATCAACCTTGGAAAAACCAACTCAAAACCCAACGAGGCATTCAAGCGATCACAGGATTCATAAATATTTCAGGGGGCACCCCACTAAGCTACCCGCAACGAAGTTGGCCGGCTCCGGAACGGACCCAGGGTTTGCGACGACGGCTGTAAACGACTGGGAACCCGAAAGTGTGACTGGGCTTGTCGATACCGCGAAAACGTGGCGCGATCCAAAACAGTACAGGTGCTCCACGCACAATCTTAAATAAAGAAGTAAAGCATGGCATAGGTACAGGATAGTAATAAAACCCCAAACTAGTTTGTGGCCCCAAGAAATAAGAAATGAATCAAGCTCTGGCTCAGGGGGGGTCCATAAGGCCTCCCGGATGTGGATAGTGCGAAAAATCAAGGAACATGTATCAAGTACTCGGGGTCCTACGGGACACAAGTGAGCGTGGAAGAACCAAATAACATCTATTGCCCACCGATGCCTCTGCATTAGTTATATCTAGCAATTGAATAGTTGTATTTAAAGTCATGATCAACTCCACCATAAACATCTGCCAACATTCCAACAACTGTGGTACTTGACAACACGAGATCGCACCTGAGCAAGCAACTATGACTCGCAAGGCCAGCTATCTACCAAACACAGGTAATAGGAGGTGTCCAAGGCAATATAGAGGCTGCACGGGATATAAATGGTGCACAGAAACTAAAGCATCGCAACACGGATAGCAATAGATCAATAGGAGGAAGTAAAGACTATAAATGCAAAATAGGTAGAAGGGGGAGAGATGCTCGCCTGGGAAAACACTGCCGACGGACCATATCCGGAGAACTTGTCGTTACGGGCGATGTTCCCGTTGGATGACGCTCCATCAAGCCTGTTGGCTCTCCTGGCCAAATTTCAAGATATGTCCGCGGTTCGCGAGTGCGTGAGGCAGCAGTTGGTGGCTGGTGCCAAGGCTGCCTTCTCGATGGTGCGATTGCACAGGCCTAAAGTTGATGTCGCCGTCGTGGCTTCCGGTCTGCCAACGCCGCCAGCCGGATCTGCTTGGAATATGGTGCCGTACTATCAAGCGGTGGACCGCCCAGCAGAGGAGATTGTCAACTTCTTTGAGGAACAAACCAATGTTCTTCTGTTGCAGCAGTAACCAGATTTGTGTCCTGCATATAAGTGTATTTGTACTGTAAGGTTCATATATATGTTATAGATAATTTATTGTCAAACGTGTATAAACAGCTTTGTTAGCGTGAGGTGCGTTGCATTATGCGAGTCCTTTTTGTTAGCCTGGCCATCCCTTTGTCAACCTGCCAGGTGCGTTACAGCTGGGTTGGGTTTTCTTTAAGGGGTTTGATTGATGTGCCAGCTACTCAGGATATCGCGTTTATTGGTTCGAAGAACAGATGTATGTAGGGTGGCGCAGCCCCCAAGTATAAAGTTGACAGAAGTGAAAAGAAAACACAGAGTTTTGGGGCACTTAGCTTTTATTTATTTGGAGAACAGTACGAGGTACAATGTGTGGCTAAGTAGCCTTGGCTGGGTAGCCTTATTTGCGATGTAAAAGTAAAGACAGCTAGGGGTAGAAGCGTCGCAGTTGTGCGACGTTCCAAGGGTTGGAGTATGCGGCTCCTTTCTCTAAGTCTTGAAGGCGATAGGAGCCACCTGGGATTACTTATGTAATCAAGTATGGTCCCTCCCAGGGGGACTCGAGCTTGAGATGCCCCTGCTGCTTCAGCCGCAGGACCAGGTCGCCTTCGACGAAGGATCTGAGGCGAAGCCTTCTACTGTGGTAGTTGCGCAGGTTCTGCTGGTAGATCGTGGATCTTTCTGCGGTGATTTCTCTTGCCTCGTCGAGGAGGTCTATGGAGTCTTCGAGT